>CP136061.1:12076321-12497016 GCA_032622095.1 Siphonodentalium dalli
TTCTGCATTGTTCATGTCTGTATCGTTGTGGTGAGGTACCGGTGGGTGTTTCTGTATTCTGCATTGTTCATGCCTGTATCGTTGTGGTGAGGTACCGGTGGGTGTTTATGTATTCTGCATTGTTCATGCCTGTATCGTTGTGGTGAGGTACCGGTGGGTGTTTCTGTATCCTGCATTGTTCATGCCTGTATCGTTGTGGTGAGGTACCGGTGGGTGTTTATGTATTCTGCATTGTTCATGCCTGTATCGTTGTGGTGAGGTACCGGTGGGTGTTTCTGTATTCTGCATTGTTCATGCCTGTATCGTTGTGGTGAGGTACCGGTGGGTGTTTCTGTATTCTGCATTGTTCATGCCTGTATCGTTGTGGTGAGGTACCGGTGGGTGTTTCTGTATTCTGCATTGTTCATGCCTGTATCGTTGTGGTGAGGTACCGGTGGGTGTTTCTGTATTCTGCATTGTTCATGCCTGTATCGATGTGGTGAGGTACCGGTGGGTGTTTCTGTGTTCTGCATTGTTCATGCCTGTATCGTTGTGGTGAGGTACCGGTGGGGGTTTCTGTATTCTGCATTGTTCATGCCTGTATCGTTGTGGTGAGGTACCGGTGGGTGTTTCTGTATTATGCATTGTTCATGCCTGTATCGTTGTGGTGAGGTACCGGTGGGTGTTTATGTATTCTGCATTGTTCATGCCTGTATCGTTGTGGTGAGGTACCGGTGGGTGTTTCTGTATCCTGCATTGTTCATGCCTGTATCGTTGTGGTGAGGTACCGGTGGGTGTTTATGTATTCTGCATTGTTCATGCCTGTATCGTTGTGGTGAGGTACCGGTGGGTGTTTCTGTATTCTGCATTGTTCATGCCTGTATCGTTGTGGTGAGGTACCGGTGGGTGTTTCTGTATTCTGCATTGTTCATGCCTGTATCGTTGTGGTGAGGTACCGGTGGGTGTTTCTGTATTCTGCATTGTTCATGCCTGTATCGTTGTGGTGAGGTATCGGTGGGTGTTTCTGTATTCTGCATTGTTCATGCCTGTATCGTTGTGGTGAGGTATCGGTGGGTGTTTCTGTATTCTGCATTGTTCATGCCTGTATCGTTGTGGTGAGGTACCGGTGGGTGTTTCTGTATTCTGCATTGTTCATGCCTGTATCGATGTGGTGAGGTACCGGTGGGTGTTTCTGTATTCCGCATTGTTCATGCCTGTATCGTTGTCGTGAGGTACCGGTGTGTATTTCTGTATTCTGCATTGTTCATGCCTGTATCGTTGTGGTGAGGTACCGGTGTGTATTTCTGTATTCTGCATTGTTCATGCCTGTATCGTTGTAGTGAGGTACCGGTGGGTGTTTCTGTATTCCGCATTGTTCATGCCTGTATCGTTGTGGTGAGGTACCGGTGTGTGTTTCTGTATTCTGCATTGTTCATGTCTGTATCGTTGTGGTGAGGTACCGGTGGGTGTTTCTGTATTCTGCATTGTTCATGCCTGTATCGTTGTGGTGAGGTACCGGTGGGTGTTTATGTATTCTGCATTGTTCATGCCTGTATCGTTGTGGTGAGGTACCGGTGGGTGTTTCTGTATCCTGCATTGTTCATGCCTGTATCGTTGTGGTGAGGTACCGGTGGGTGTTTATGTATTCTGCATTGTTCATGCCTGTATCGTTGTGGTGAGGTACCGGTGGGTGTTTCTGTATTCTGCATTGTTCATGCCTGTATCGTTGTGGTGAGGTACCGGTGGGTGTTTCTGTATTCTGCATTGTTCATGCCTGTATCGTTGTGGTGAGGTACCGGTGGGTGTTTCTGTATTCTGCATTGTTCATGCCTGTATCGTTGTGGTGAGGTACCGGTGGGTGTTTCTGTATTCTGCATTGTTCATGCCTGTATCGATGTGGTGAGGTACCGGTGGGTGTTTCTGTGTTCTGCATTGTTCATGCCTGTATCGTTGTGGTGAGGTACCGGTGGGTGTTTCTGTATTCTGCATTGTTCATGCCTGTATCGTTGTGGTGAGGTACCGGTGGGTGTTTCTGTATTATGCATTGTTCATGCCTGTATCGTTGTGGTGAGGTACCGGTGGGTGTTTATGTATTCTGCATTGTTCATGCCTGTATCGTTGTGGTGAGGTACCGGTGGGTGTTTCTGTATCCTGCATTGTTCATGCCTGTATCGTTGTGGTGAGGTACCGGTGGGTGTTTATGTATTCTGCATTGTTCATGCCTGTATCGTTGTGGTGAGGTACCGGTGGGTGTTTCTGTATTCTGCATTGTTCATGCCTGTATCGTTGTGGTGAGGTACCGGTGGGTGTTTCTGTATTCTGCATTGTTCATGCCTGTATCGTTGTGGTGAGGTACCGGTGGGTGTTTCTGTATTCTGCATTGTTCATGCCTGTATCGTTGTGGTGAGGTACCGGTGGGTGTTTCTGTATTCTGCATTGTTCATGCCTGTATCGATGTGGTGAGGTACCGGTGGGTGTTTCTGTGTTCTGCATTGTTCATGCCTGTATCGTTGTGGTGAGGTACCGGTGGGTGTTTCTGTATTCTACATTGTTCATGCCTGTATCGTTGTCGTGAGGTACCGGTTGGTGTTTCTGTGTTCTGCATTGTTCATGCCTGTATCGATGTGGTGAGGTACCGGTGGGTGTTTCTGTATTTTGCATTGTTCATGCCTGTATCGTTGTGGTGAGGTACCGGTGGGTGTTTCTGTATTCTGCATTGTTCATGCCTGTATCGTTGTGGTGAGGTACCGGTGGGTGTTTATGTATTCTGCATTGTTCATGCCTGTATCGTTGTGGTGAGGTACCGGTGGGTGTTTCTGTATTCTGCATTGTTCATGCCTGTATCGTTGTGGTGAGGTACCGGTGGGTGTTTCTGTATTCTGTATTGTTCATGCCTGTATCGTTGTGGTGAGGTACCGGTGGGTGTTTCTGTATTCCGCATTGTTCATGCCTGTATCGTTGTGGTGAGGTATCGGTGGGTGTTTCTGTATTCTGCATTGTTCATGCCTGTATCGTTGTGGTGAGGTATCGGTGGGTGTTTCTGTATTCTGCATTGTTCATGCCTGTATCGTTGTGGTGAGGTACCGGTGGGTGTTTCTGTATTCTGCATTGTTCATGCCTGTATCGATGTGGTGAGGTACCGGTGGGTGTTTCTGTATTCCGCATTGTTCATGCCTGTATCGTTGTCGTGAGGTACCGGTGTGTATTTCTGTATTCTGCATTGTTCATGCCTGTATCGTTGTGGTGAGGTACCGGTGTGTATTTCTGTATTCTGCATTGTTCATGCCTGTATCGTTGTAGTGAGGTACCGGTGGGTGTTTCTGTATTCCGCATTGTTCATGCCTGTATCGTTGTGGTGAGGTACCGGTGTGTGTTTCTGTATTCTGCATTGTTCATGTCTGTATCGTTGTGGTGAGGTACCGGTGGGTGTTTCTGTATTCTGCATTGTTCATGCCTGTATCGTTGTGGTGAGGTACTGGTGGGTGTTTCTGTATTCTGCATTGTTCATGCCTGTATCGTTGTGGTGAGGTACCGGTGGGTGTTTCTGTATTCTGCATTGTTCATGCCTGTATCGTTGTGGTGAGGTACCGGTGGGTGTTTCTGTATTCTGCATTGTTCATGCCTGTATCGTTGTGGTGAGGTACCGGTGGGTGTTTCTGTATTCTGCATTGTTCATGCCTGTATCGTTGTGGTGAAGTACCGGTGGGTGTTTCTGTGTTCTGCATTGTTCATGCCTGTATCGTTGTGGTGAGGTACCGGTGGGTGTTTCTGTATTCTGCATTGTTCATGCATGTATCGTTGTGGTGAGGTACCGGTGGGTGTTTCTGTATTCTGCATTGTTCATGCCTGTATCGTTGTGGTGAGGTACCGGTGGGTGTTTCTGTATTCTGCATTGTTCATGCCTGTATCGTTGTGGTGAGGTACCGGTGGGTGTTTCTGTATTCTGCATTGTTCATGCCTGTATTGTTGGGGTGAGGTACCGGTGGGTGTTTCTGTATTCTGCATTGTTCATGCCTGTATCGTTGTGGTGAGGTACCGGTGGGTGTTTCTGTATTCGGCATTGTTCATGCCTGTATCGTTGTGGTGAAGTACCGGTGGGTGTTTCTGTATTCTGCATTGTTCATGCCTGTATCGTTGTGGTGAGGTACCGGTTGGTGTTTCTGTATTCTGCATTGTTCATGCCTGTATCGTTGTGGTGAGGTACCGGTGGGTGTTTATGTATTCTGCATTGTTCATGCCTGTATCGTTGTGGTGAGGTACCGGTGGGTGTTTCTGTATTCTGCATTGTTCATGCCTGTAGCGTTGTGGTGAGGTACCGGTTGGTGTTTCTGTATTCTGCATTGTTCATGCCTGTATCGTTGTGGTGAAGTACCGGTGGGTGTTTCTGTGTTCTGCATTGTTCATGCCTGTATCGTTGTGGTGAGGTACCGGTGGGTTTTTCTGTATTCCGCATTGTTCATGCCTGTATCGTTGTGGTGAGGTACCGGTGGGTGTTTCTGTATTCTGCATTGTTCATGCCTGTATCGATGTGGTGAGGTACCGGTTGGTGTTTCTGTATTCTGCATTGTTCATGCCTGTATCGTTGTGGTGAGGTACCGGTGTGTGTTTCTGTATTCTGCATTGTTCATGCCTGTATCGTTGTGGTGAGGTACCGGTGGGTGTTTCTGTATTCTGCATTGTTCATGCCTGTATCGTTGTGGTGAGGTACCGGTGGGTGTTTCTGTATTATGCATTGTTCATGCCTGTATCGTTGTGGTGAGGTACCGGTGGGTGTTTCTGTATCCTGCATTGTTCATGCCTGTATCGTTGTGGTGAGGTACCGGTGGGTGTTTATGTATTCTGCATTGTTCATGCCTGTATCGTTGTGGTGAGGTACCGGTGGGTGTTTCTGTATTCTGCATTGTTCATGCCTGTATCGTTGTGGTGAGGTACCGGTTGGTGTTTCTGTATTCTGCATTGTTCATGCATGTATCGTTGTGGTGAGGTACCGGTGGGTGTTTCTGTATTCTGCATTGTTCATGCCTGTATCGTTGTGGTGAGGTACCGGTGGGTATTTCTGTATTCTGCATTGTTCATGCCTGTATCGTTGTGGTGATGTACCGGTGGGTGTTTCTGTATTCTGCATTGTTCATGTCTGTATCGTTGTGGTGAGGTACCGGTGGGTGTTTCTGTATTCTGCATTGTTCATGCCTGTATCGTTGTGGTGAGGTACCGGTGGGTGTTTCTGTATTCTGCATTGTTCATGCCTGTATCGTTGTGGTGAGGTACCGGTGGGTGTTTCTGTATTCTGCATTGTTCATGCCTGTATCGATGTGGTGAGGTACCGGTGGGTGTTTCTGTGTTCTGCATTGTTCATGCCTGTATCGTTGTGGTGAGGTACCGGTGGGTGTTTCTGTATTCTGCATTGTTCATGCCTGTATCGTTGTGGTGAGGTACCGGTGGGTGTTTCTGTATTATGCATTGTTCATGCCTGTATCGTTGTGGTGAGGTACCGGTGGGTGTTTATGTATTCTGCATTGTTCATGCCTGTATCGTTGTGGTGAGGTACCGGTGGGTGTTTCTGTATCCTGCATTGTTCATGCCTGTATCGTTGTGGTGAGGTACCGGTGGGTGTTTATGTATTCTGCATTGTTCATGCCTGTATCGTTGTGGTGAGGTACCGGTGGGTGTTTCTGTATTCTGCATTGTTCATGCCTGTATCGTTGTGGTGAGGTACCGGTGGGTGTTTCTGTATTCTGCATTGTTCATGCCTGTATCGTTGTGGTGAGGTACCGGTGGGTGTTTCTGTATTCTGCATTGTTCATGCCTGTATCGTTGTGGTGAGGTACCGGTGGGTGTTTCTGTATTCTGCATTGTTCATGCCTGTATCGATGTGGTGAGGTACCGGTGGGTGTTTCTGTGTTCTGCATTGTTCATGCCTGTATCGTTGTGGTGAGGTACCGGTGGGTGTTTCTGTATTCTACATTGTTCATGCCTGTATCGTTGTCGTGAGGTACCGGTTGGTGTTTCTGTGTTCTGCATTGTTCATGCCTGTATCGATGTGGTGAGGTACCGGTGGGTGTTTCTGTATTTTGCATTGTTCATGCCTGTATCGTTGTGGTGAGGTACCGGTGGGTGTTTCTGTATTCTGCATTGTTCATGCCTGTATCGTTGTGGTGAGGTACCGGTGGGTGTTTATGTATTCTGCATTGTTCATGCCTGTATCGTTGTGGTGAGGTACCGGTGGGTGTTTATGTATTCTGCATTGTTCATGCCTGTATCGTTGTGGTGAGGTACCGGTGGGTGTTTCTGTATTCTGTATTGTTCATGCCTGTATCGTTGTGGTGAGGTACCGGTGGGTGTTTCTGTATTCCGCATTGTTCATGCCTGTATTGTTGTGGTGAGGTACCGGTGGGTGTTTCTGTATTCTACATTGTTCATGCATGTATCGATGTGGTGAGGTACCGGTGGGTGTTTTTGTATTCCGCATTGTTCATGCCTGTATCGTTGTGGTGAGGTACCGGTGGGTGTTTCTGTATTCTGCATTGTTCATGCCTGTATCGTTGTGGTGAGGTACCGGTTGGTGTTTCTGTATTCCGCATTGTTCATGCCTGTATCGTTGTGGTGAGGTACCGGTGGGTGTTTCTGTATTCCGCATTGTTCATGCCTGTATCGTTGTGGTGAGGTACCGGTTGGTGTTTCTGTATTCCGCATTGTTCATGCCTGTATCGTTGTGGTGAGGTACCGGTGGGTGTTTCTGTATTCCGCATTGTTCATGTCTGTATCGTTGTGGTGAGGTACCGGTGTGTGTTTCTGTATTCTGCATTGTTCATGCCTGTATCGTTGTGGTGAGGTACCGGTGGGTGTTTCTGTATTCTGCATTGTTCATGCCTGTATCGTTGTGGTGAGGTACCGGTGTGTGTTTCTGTATTCTGCATTGTTCATGCCTGTATCGTTGTGGTGAGGTACCGGTGGGTGTTTCTGTATGCTGCATTGTTCATGCCTGTATCGATGTGGTGAGGTACCGGTGGGTGTTTCTGTATTCTGCATTGTTCATGCCTGTATCGTTGTGGTGAGGTACCGGTGTGTATTTCTGTATTCGGCATTGTTCATGCCTGTATCGTTGTGGTGAGGTACCGGTGTGTATTTCTGTATTCTGCATTGTTCATGCCTGTCTCGTTGTGGTGAGGTACCGGTGGGTGTTTATGTATTCTGCATTGTTCATGCCTGTATCGTTGTGGTGAGGTACGGGTGGGTGTTTCTGTATTTTGCATTGTTCATGCCTGTATCGTTGTGGTGAGGTACCGGTTGGTGTTTCTGTATTCTGCATTGTTCATGCCTGTATCGTTGTGGTGAGGTACGGGTGGGTGTTTCTGTATTCTGCATTGTTCATGCCTGTATCGTTGTGGTGAGGTATCGGTGTGTATTTCTGTATTCTGCATTGTTCATACCTGTAGCGTTGTGGTGAGGTACCGGTGTGTGTTTCTGTATTATGCATTGTTCATGACTGTATCGTTGTGGTGAGGTACGGGTGTGTGTTTCTGTATTCTGCATTGTTCATGCCTGTATCGTTGTGGTGAGGTACCGGTGGGTGTTTCAGTATTCTGCATTGTTATTGCCTGTATCGTTGTAGTGAGGTACCGGTGGGTGTTTCTGTATTCTGCATTGTTTATGCCTGTATCGTTGTGGTGGGGTACCGGTGGGTGTTTCTGTATTTTGCATTGTTCATGCCTGTATCGTTGTGGTGAGGTACCGGTGGGTGTTTCTGTATTCTGCATTGTTCATGTCTGTATCGTTGTGGTGAGGTACCGGTGGGTGTTTCTGTATTCTGCATTGTTCATGCCTGTATCGTTGTGGTGAGGTACCGGTGGGTGTTCCTGTATTCTGCATTGTTCATGCCTGTATCGTTGTGGTGAGGTACCGGTGGGTGTTTCTGTATTCTGCATTGTTCATGCTTGTATCGTTGTGGTGAGGTACCGGTGGGTGTTTCTGTATGCTGCATTGTTCATGCATGTATCGTTGTGGTGAGGTACCGGTGGGTGTTTCTGTATTCTGCATTGTTCATGCCTGTATCGTTGTGGTGAGGTACCGGTGTGTATTTCTGTATTCTGCATTGTTCATGTCTGTATCGTTGTGGTGAGGTACCGGTGGGTGTTTCTGTATTCTGCATTGTTCATGCCTGTATCGTTGTGGTGAGGTACCGGTGGGTGTTTCTGTATTCTGCATTGTTCATGCCTGTATCGATGTGGTGAGGTACCGGTTGGTGTTTTTGTATTCTGCATTGTTCATGCATGTATCGTTGTGGTGAGGTACCGGTGGGTATTTCTGTATTCTGCTTTGTTCATTCCTGTATCGTTGTGGTGAGGTACCGGTGGGTATTTCTGTATTCTACATTGTTCATGCCTGTATCGTTGTGGTGAGGTACCGGTGGGTGTTTCTGTATTCTGCATTGTTCATGCCTGTATCGTTGTGGTGAGGTACCGGTGAGTATTTCTGTATTCTGCATTGTTCATGCCTGTATCGTTGTGGTGAGGTACCGGTGGGTGTTTCTGTATTCCGCATTGTTCATGCCTGTATCGTTGTCGTGAGGTACCGGTGAGTGTTTCTGTATTCTGCATTGTTCATGCCTGTATCGTTGTGGTGAGGTACCGGTGGGTGTTTCTGTATTCTGCATTGTTCATGCCTGTATCGTTGTGGTGAGGTACCGGTGGGTGTTTCTGTATTTTGCATTGTTCATGCCTGTATCGTTGTGGTGAGGTACCGGTGGGTGTTTCTGTATTCTGCATTGTTCATGCCTGTATCGTTGTGGTGAGGTACCGGTGGGTGTTTCTGTATTTTGCATTGTTCATGCCTGTATCGTTGTGGTGAGGTACCGGTGGGTGTTTCTGTATTATGCATTGTTCATGCCTGTATCGATGTAGTGAGGTACCGGTGAGTGTTTCTGTATGCTGCATTGTTCATGCCTGTATCGTTGTGGTGAGGTACCGGTTGGTGTTTCTGTATGCTGCATTGTTCATGCCTGTATCGTTGTGGTGAGGTACCGGTGGGTGTTTCTGTATTCCGCATTGTTCATGCCTGTATCGTTGTGGTGAGGTACCGGTGGGTGTTTCTGTATTCTGCATTGTTCATGCCTGTATCGATGTAGTGAGGTACCGGTGGGTGTTTCTGTATTCTGCATTGTTCATGCCTGTATCGTTGTGGTGAGGTACCGGTGGGTGTTTCTGTGTTCTGCATTGTTCATGCCTGTATCGTTGTGGTGAGGTACCGGTGGGTATTTCTGTATACTACATTGTTCATGCCTGTATCGTTGTGGTGAGGTACCGGTGGGTGTTTCTGTGTTCTGCATTGTTCATGTCTGTATCGTTGTGGTGAGGTACCGGTGGGTGTTTCTGTATTCTGCATTGTTCATGCCTGTATCGTTGTGGTGAGGTACCGGTGTGTATTTCTGTATTCGGCATTGTTCATGCCTGTATCGTTGTGGTGAGGTACCGGTGTGTATTTCTGTATTCTGCATTGTTCATGCCTGTATCGTTGTGGTGAGGTACCGGTGGGTGTTTATGTATTCTGCATTGTTCATGCCTGTATCGTTGTGGTGAGGTACGGGTGGGTGTTTCTGTATTTTGCATTGTTCATGCCTGTATCGTTGTGGTGAGGTACCGGTTGGTGTTTCTGTATTCTGCATTGTTCATGCCTGTATCGTTGTGGTGAGGTACGGGTGGGTGTTTCTGTATTCTGCATTGTTCATGCCTGTATCGTTGTGGTGAGGTACCGGTGGGTGTTTCTGTATTCTGCATTGTTCATGCCTGTATCGTTGTGGTGAGGTACCGGTGTGTATTTCTGTATTCTGCATTGTTCATGTCTGTATCGTTGTGGTGAGGTACCGGTGGGTGTTTCTGTATTCTGCATTGTTCATGCCTGTATCGTTGTGGTGAGGTACCGGTGGGTATTTCTGTATTCTACATTGTTCATGCCTGTATCGTTGTGGTGAGGTACCGGTGGGTGTTTCTGTATTCTGCATTGTTCATGCCTGTATCGTTGTGGTGAGGTACCGGTGAGTATTTCTGTATTCTGCATTGTTCATGCCTGTATCGTTGTGGTGAGGTACCGGTGGGTGTTTCTGTATTCCGCATTGTTCATGCCTGTATCGTTGTCGTGAGGTACCGGTGAGTGTTTCTGTATTCTGCATTGTTCATGCCTGTATCGTTGTGGTGAGGTACCGGTGGGTGTTTCTGTATTCTGCATTGTTCATGCCTGTATCGTTGTGGTGAGGTACCGGTGGGTGTTTCTGTATTTTGCATTGTTCATGCCTGTATCGTTGTGGTGAGGTACCGGTGGGTGTTTCTGTATTCTGCATTGTTCATGCCTGTATCGTTGTGGTGAGGTACCGGTGGGTGTTTCTGTATTTTGCATTGTTCATGCCTGTATCGTTGTGGTGAGGTACCGGTGGGTGTTTCTGTATTATGCATTGTTCATGCCTGTATCGATGTAGTGAGGTACCGGTGAGTGTTTCTGTATGCTGCATTGTTCATGCCTGTATCGTTGTGGTGAGGTACCGGTTGGTGTTTCTGTATGCTGCATTGTTCATGCCTGTATCGTTGTGGTGAGGTACCGGTGGGTGTTTCTGTATTCCGCATTGTTCATGCCTGTATCGTTGTGGTGAGGTACCGGTGGGTGTTTCTGTATTCTGCATTGTTCATGCCTGTATCGATGTAGTGAGGTACCGGTGGGTGTTTCTGTATTCTGCATTGTTCATGCCTGTATCGTTGTGGTGAGGTACCGGTGGGTGTTTCTGTGTTCTGCATTGTTCATGCCTGTATCGTTGTGGTGAGGTACCGGTGGGTGTTTCTGTATACTACATTGTTCATGCCTGTATCGTTGTGGTGAGGTACCGGTGGGTGTTTCTGTGTTCTGCATTGTTCATGTCTGTATCGTTGTGGTGAGGTACCGGTGGGTGTTTCTGTATTCTGCATTGTTCATGCCTGTATCGTTGTGGTGAGGTACCGGTGTGTATTTCTGTATTCGGCATTGTTCATGCCTGTATCGTTGTGGTGAGGTACCGGTGTGTATTTCTGTATTCTGCATTGTTCATGCCTGTATCGTTGTGGTGAGGTACCGGTGGGTGTTTATGTATTCTGCATTGTTCATGCCTGTATCGTTGTGGTGAGGTACGGGTGGGTGTTTCTGTATTTTGCATTGTTCATGCCTGTATCGTTGTGGTGAGGTACCGGTTGGTGTTTCTGTATTCTGCATTGTTCATGCCTGTATCGTTGTGGTGAGGTACGGGTGGGTGTTTCTGTATTCTGCATTGTTCATGCCTGTATCGTTGTGGTGAGGTATCGGTGTGTATTTCTGTATTCTGCATTGTTCATACCTGTAGCGTTGTGGTGAGGTACCGGTGGGTGTTTCTGTATTCTGCATTGTTCATGCCTGTATCGATGTAGTGAGGTACCGGTGGGTGTTTCTGTATTCTGCATTGTTCATGCCTGTATCGATGTAGTGAGGTACCGGTGGGTGTTTCTGTATTCTGCATTGTTCATGCCTGTATCGTTGTGGTGAGGTACCGGTGGGTGTTTCTGTGTTCTGCATTGTTCATGCCTGTATCGTTGTGGTGAGGTACCGGTGGGTGTTTCTGTATACTACATTGTTCATGCCTGTATCGTTGTGGTGAGGTACCGGTGGGTGTTTCTGTATTATGCATTGTTCATGACTGTATCGTTGTGGTGAGGTACGGGTGTGTGTTTCTGTATTCTGCATTGTTCATGCCTGTATCGTTGTGGTGAGGTACCGGTGGGTGTTTCAGTATTCTGCATTGTTATTGCCTGTATCGTTGTAGTGAGGTACCGGTGGGTGTTTCTGTATTCTGCATTGTTTATGCCTGTATCGTTGTGGTGGGGTACCGGTGGGTGTTTCTGTATTTTGCATTGTTCATGCCTGTATCGTTGTGGTGAGGTACCGGTGGGTGTTTCTGTATTCTGCATTGTTCATGTCTGTATCGTTGTGGTGAGGTACCGGTGGGTGTTTCTGTATTCTGCATTGTTCATGCCTGTATCGTTGTGGTGAGGTACCGGTGGGTGTTTCTGTATTCTGCATTGTTCATGCCTGTATCGTTGTGGTGAGGTACCGGTGGGTGTTTCTGTATTCTGCATTGTTCATGCTTGTATCGTTGTGGTGAGGTACCGGTGGGTGTTTCTGTATGCTGCATTGTTCGTGCATGTATCGTTGTGGTGAGGTACCGGTGGGTGTTTCTGTATTCTGCATTGTTCATGCCAGTATCGTTGTGGTGAGGTACCGGTGTGTATTTCTGTATTCTGCATTGTTCATGTCTGTATCGTTGTGGTGAGGTACCGGTTGGTGTTTCTGTATTCCGCATTGTTCATGCCTGTATCGTTGTGGTGAGGTACCGGTGGGTGTTTCTGTATGCTGCATTGTTCATGCCTGTATCGTTGTGGTGAGGTACCGGTGGGTGTTTCTGTATGCTGCATTGTTCATGCCTGTATCGTTGTGGTGAGGTACCGGTGGGTGTTTCTGTATGCTGCATTGTTCATGCCTGTATCGTTGTGGTGAGGTACCGGTGGGTCTTTCTGTATTCTGCATTGTTCATGCCTGTATCGTTGTGGTGAGGTACCGGTGGGTGTGTCTGTATTCTGTATTGTTCATGCCTGTATCGTTGTGGTGAGGTACCGGTGGGTGTTTCTGTATGCTGCATTGTTCATGCCTGTATCGTTGTGGTGAGGTACCGGTGGGTGTTTCTGTATTCTGCATTGTTCATGTCTGTATCGTTGTGGCGAGGTACCGGTGGGTGTTACTGTATTCTGCATTGTTCATGCCTGTATCGTTCTGGTGAGGTACCGGTGTGTGTTTCTGTATTCTGCATTGTTCATGCCTGTATCGTTGTGGTGAGGTACCGGTGGGTGTTTCTGTATTCTGCATTGTTCATGCCTGTATCGTTGTGGTGAGGTACCGGTGGGTGTTTCTGTATTCTGCATTGTTCATGCCTGTATCGTTGTGGTGAGGTACCGGTTGGTGTTTCTGTATTCTGCATTGTTCATGTCTGTATCGTTGTGGTGAGGTACCGGTGAGTGTATCTGTATTCAGCATTGTTCATGCCTGTATCGTTGTGGTGAGGTACCGGTGGGTATTTCTGTATTCTGCATTGTTCATGCCTGTATCGTTGTGGTGAGGTACCGGTGTGTGTTTCTGTATTCCGCATTGTTCATGCCTGTATCGTTGTGGTGAGGTACCGGTGGGTGTTTCTGTATTCCGCATTGTTCATGCCTGTATCGTTGTAGTGAGGTACCGGTGGGTATTTCTGTATTCTGCATTGTTCATGTCTGTATCGTTGTGGTGAGGTACCGGTGGGTGTTTCTGTATTCTGCATTGTTCATGCCTGTATCGTTGTGGTGAGGTACCGGTGTGTGTTTCTGTATTTTGCATTGTTCATGCCTGTATCGTTGTGGTGAGGTACCGGTGTGTATTTCTGTATTTTGCATTGTTCATGTCTGTATCGTTGTGGTGAGGTACCGGTGTGTGTTTCTGTATTCTGCATTGTTCATGCCTGTAGCGTTGTGGTGAGGTAAGGGTGTGTATTTCTGTATTCTGCATTGTTCATGCCTGTATCGTTGTGGTGAGGTACCGGTGGGTGTTTCTGTATTCTACATTGTTCATGCCTGTATCGTTGTGGTGAGGTACCGGTGGGTGTTTCTGTATTCTACATTGTTCATGCCTGTATCGTTGTGGTGAGGTACCGGTGGGTGTTTCTGTATTCCGCATTGTTCATGCCTGTATCGTTGTGGTGAGGTACCGGTGGGTGTTTCTGTATTCTACATTGTTCATGTCTGTATCGTTGTGATGAGGTACCGGTGGGTGTTTCTGTATTCTACATTGTTCATGCCTGTATCGTTGTGATGAGGTACCGGTGGGTGTTTCTGTATTCTGCATTGTTCATGCCTGTATCGTTGTGGTGAGGTACCGGTGTGTATTTCTGTATTCTGCATTGTTCATGCCTGTATCGTTGTGGTGAGGTACCGGTGGGTGTTTCTGTATTCTGCATTGTTCATGCCTGTATCGTTGTGGTGAGGTACCGGTGGGTGTTTCTGTATTCTGCATTGTTCATGCCTGTATCGTTGTGGTGAGGTACCGGTGGGTGTTTCTGTATTCTACATTGTTCATGCCTGTATCGTTGTGGTGAGGTACCGGTTGGTGTTTCTGTGTTCTGCATTGTTCATGCCTGTATCGTTGTGGTGAGGTACCGGTTGGTGTTTCTGTATTCTGCATTGTTCATGCCTGTATCGTTGTGGTGAGGTACCGGTTGGTATTTCTGTATTCCGCATTGTTCATGCCTGTATCGTTGTGGTGAGGTACCGGTGGGTGTTTCTGTATTCTGCATTGTTCATGCCTGTATCGTTGTGGTGAGGTACCGGTGGGTGTTTCTGTATTCTGCATTGTTCATGCCTGTATCGTTGTGGCGAGGTACCGGTGTGTGTTTCTGTATTCTGCATTGTTCATGCCTGTATCGTTGTGGTGGGGTACCGGTTGGTGTTTCTGTATTATGCATTGTTCATGCCTGTATCGTTGTGGTGAGGTACCGGTGTGTGTTTCTGTATTCTGCATTGTTCATGCCTGTATCGTTGTGGTGAGGTACCGGTTTGTGTTTATGTATTCCGCATTGTTCATGCCTGTATCGTTGTGGTGAGGTACCGGTGGGTGTTTCTGTATTCTGCATTGTTCATGCCTGTATCGTTGTGGTGAGGTACCGGTGGGTGTTTCTGTATTCTGCATTGTTCATGCCTGTATCGTTGTGGTGAGGTACCGGTTGGTGTTTCTGTATTTTGCATTGTTCATGCCTGTATCGTTGTGGTGAGGTACCGGTGGGTGTTTCTGTATTCTGCATTGTTCATGCCTGTATCGTTGTGGTGAGGTACCGGTGGGTGTTTCTGTATTCTGCATTGTTCATGCCTGTATCGTTGTGGTGAGGTACCGGTTGGTGTTTCTGTATTTTGCATTGTTCATGCCTGTATCGTTGTGGTGAGGTACCGGTGGGTGTTTCTGTATTCTGCATTGTTCATGCCTGTATCGTTGTGGTGAGGTACCGGTGGGTGTTTATGTTTTCTGCATTGTTCATGCCTGTATCGTTGTCGTGAGGTACCGGTGGGTGTTTCTGTATTCTGCATTGTTCATGCCTGTATCGTTGTGGTGAGGTACCGGTTGGTGTTTCTGTATTCTGCATTGTTCATGCCTGTATCGTTGTGGTGAGGTACCGGTTGGTGTTTCTGTATTCCGCATTGTTCATGCCTGTATCGTTGTGGTGAGGTACCGGTGGGTGTTTCTGTATTCTGCATTGTTCATGCCTGTATCGTTGTGGTGAGGTACCGGTTGGTGTTTCTGTATTCTGCATTGTTCTTGCCTGTATCGTTGTGGTGAGGTACCGGTGGGTGTTTCTGTATTCTGCATTGTTCATGCCTGTATCGTTGTGGTGAGGTACCGGTGGGTGTTTCTGTATTTTGCATTGTTCATGCCTGTATCGTTGTCGTGAGGTACCGGTGGGTGTTTCTGTATTTTGCATTGTTCATGCCTGTATCGTTGTCGTGAGGTACCGGTGGGTGTTTCTGTATTCTGCATTGTTCATGCCTGTATCGTTGTGGTGAGGTACCGGTGGGTGTTTATGTATTCTGCATTGTTCATGCCTGTATCGTTGTCGTGAGGTACCGGTGGGTGTTTCTGTATTCTGCATTGTTCATGCCTGTATCGTTGTGGTGAGGTACCGGTTGGTGTTTCTGTATTCTGCATTGTTCATGCCTGTATCGTTGTGGTGAGGTACCGGTTGGTGTTTCTGTATTCCGCATTGTTCATGCCTGTATCGTTGTGGTGAGGTACCGGTGGGTGTTTCTGTATTCTGCATTGTTCATGCCTGTATCGTTGTGGTGAGGTACCGGTTGGTGTTTCTGTATTCTGCATTGTTCTTGCCTGTATCGTTGTGGTGAGGTACCGGTGGGTGTTTCTGTATTCTGCATTGTTCATGCCTGTATCGTTGTCGTGAGGTACCGGTGGGTGTTTCTGTATTCTGCATTGTTCATGCCTGTATCGTTGTGGTGAGGTACCGGTGGGTGTTTCTGTATTCTGCATTGTTCATGCCTGTATCGTTGTGGTGAGGTACCGGTGGGTGTTTCTGTGTTCTGCATTGTTCATGCCTGTATCGTTGTGGTGAGGTACCGGTGGGTATTTCTGTATTTTGCATTGTTCATGCCTGTATCGATGTAGTGAGGTACCGGTGGGTGTTTCTGTATTCTGCATTGTTCATGTCTGTATCGTTGTGGTGAGGTACCGGTGGCTGTTTCTGTATTCTGCATTGTTCATGCCTGTATCGTTGTGGTGAGGTACCGGTGGGTGTTTATGTATTCTGCATTGTTCATGCCTGTATCGTTATGGTGAGGTACCGGTGGGTGTTTCTGTATTCCGCATTGTTCATGCCTGTATCGTTGTGGTGAGGTACCGGTGGGTGTTTCTGTATTCCGCATTGTTCATGCCTGTATCGTTGTGGTGAGGTACCGGTGGGTGTTTATGTATTCTGCATTGTTCATGCCTGTATCGTTGTGGTGAGGTACCGGTGGGTGTTTATGTATTCTGCATTGTTCATGCCTGTATCGTTGTGGTGAGGTACCGGTGGGTGTTTATGTATTCTGCATTGTTCATGCCTGTATCGTTGTGGTGAGGTACCGGCGGGTGTTTCTGTATTCTGCATTGTTCATGCCTGTATCGTTGTGGTGAGGTACCGGTGGGTGTTTCTGTATTCTGCATTGTTCATGCCTGTATCGTTGTGGTGAGGTACCGGTGGGTGTTTATGTATTCTGCATTGTTCATGCCTGTATCGTTATGGTGAGGTACCGGTGGGTGTTTCTGTATTCCGCATTGTTCATGCCTGTATCGTTGTGGTGAGGTACCGGTGGGTGTTTCTGTATTCCGCATTGTTCATGCCTGTATCGTTGTGGTGAGGTACCGGTGGGTGTTTCTGTATTCTGCATTGTTCATGCCTGTATCGTTGTGGTGAGGTACCGGTGGGTGTTTCTGTATTCTGCATTGTTCATGCCTGTATCGATGTGGTGAGGTACCGGTAGGTGTTTCTGTATTCTGCATTGTTCATGCCTGTATCGTTGTGGTGAGGTACCGGTGGGTGTTTCTGTATTCTGCATTGTTCATGCCTGTATCGTTGTGGTGAGGTACCGGTGTGTGTTTATGTATTCTGCATTGTTCATGCCTGTATCGTTGTGGTGAGGTACCGGTGGGTGTTTCTGTATTCTGCATTGTTCGTGCCTGTATCGATGTGGTGAGGTACCGGTGTGTGTTTCTGTATTCTGCATTGTTCATGCCTGTATCGTTGTGGTGAGGTACCGGTGGTATTTCTGTATTCTGCATTGTTCATGCCTGTATCGATGTAGTGAGGTACCGGTGGGTGTTTATGTATTCTGCATTGTTCATGCCTGTATCGTTGTGGTGAGGCACCGGTGGGTGTTTCTGTATTCTGCATTGTTCATGCCTGTATCGTTGTGGTGAGGTACCGGTGGGTGTTTCTGTATTCTGCATTGTTCATGCCTGTATCGTTGTGGTGAGGTACCGGTGGGTGTTTCTGTATTCCGCATTGTTCATGCCTGTATCGTTGTAGTGAGGTACCGGTAGGTGTTTATGTATTCTGCATTGTTCATGCCTGTATCGTTCTGGTGAGGTACCGGTGGGTGTTTCTGTATTCTGCATTGTTCATGCCTGTATCGTTGTGGTGAGGTACCGGTAGGTATTTCTGTATTCTGCATTGTTCATGCCTGTATCGTTGTGGTGGGGTACAGGTGGGTGTTTCTGTATTCTGCATTGTTCATGTCTGTATCGTTGTGGTGAGGTACCGGTTGGTATTTCTGTATTCCGCATTGTTCATGCCTGTATCGTTGTGGTGAGGTAACGGTGGGTGTTTCTGTATTCTGCATTGTTCATGTCTGTATCGTTGTAGTGAGGTACCGGTGTGTATTTCTGTATTCTGCATTGTTTATGCCTGTATCGTTGTGGTGGGGTACCGGTGGGTGTTTCTGTATTCTGCATTGTTCATGCCTGTATCGTTGTGGTGAGGTACCGGTGGGAGTTTCTGTATTCTGCATTGTTCATGCCTGTATCGTTGTGGTGAGGTACCGGTGGGTATTTCTGTATTCTGCATTGTTCATGCCTGTATCGTTGTGGTGAGGTACCGGTGTGTATTTCTGTATTCTGCATTGTTCATGTCTGTATCGTTGTGGTGAGGTACCGGTGGGTGTTTCTGTATTCTGCATTGTTCATGCCTGTATCGTTGTGGTGAGGTACCGGTGTGTATTTCTGTATTCTGCATTGTTCATGTCTGTATCGTTGTGGTGAGGTACCGGTGGGTGTTTCTGTATTCTGCATTGTTCATGCCTGTATCGTTGTGGTGAGGTACCGGTGGGTGTTTATGTATTCTGCATTGTTCATGCCTGTATCGTTGTGGTGAGGTACCGGTGGGTGTTTCTGTATTCTGCATTGTTCATGCCTGTATCGTTGTGGTGAGGTACCGGTGGGTGTTTCTGTATTCTGCATTGTTCATGCCTGTATCGTTGTGGTGAGGTACCGGTTGGTATTTCTGTATTCTGCATTGTTCATGCCTGTATCGTTGTGGTGAGGTACCGGTGGGTGTTTCTGTATTCTATATTGTTCATGCCTGTATCGTTGTGGTGAGGTACCGGTGGGTGTTTCTGTATTTTGCATTGTTCATGCCTGTATCGTTGTGGTGAGGTACCGGTGGGTGTTTCTGTATTCTGCATTGTTCATGCCTGTATCGTTGTGGTGAGGTACCGGTTGGTGTTTCTGTATTCTGCATTGTTCATGCCTGTATCGTTGTGGTGAGGTACCGGTGGGTGTTTCTGTATTCTGCATTGTTCATGCCTGTATCGTTGTGGTGAGGTACCGGTGGGTGTTTCTGTATTCTGCATTGTTCATGCCTGTATCGTTGTGGTGAGGTACCGGTGGGTATTTCTGTATTCCGCATTGTTCATGTCTGTATCGTTGTGGTGAGGTACCGGTGGGTGTTTCTGTATTCCGCATTGTTCATGTCTGTATCGTTGTGGTGAGGTACCGGTGGGTGTTTATGTATTGTGCATTTTTCAAGCCTGTATCGTTGTAGTGAGGTACCGGTGTGTATTTCTGTATTCTGCATTGTTCATGCCTGTATCGTTGTGGTGAGGTACCGGTGGGTATTTCTGTATTCTGCATTGTTCATGCCTGTATCGTTGTGGTGAGGTACCGGTGGGAGTTTCTGTATTCTGCATTGTTCATGCCTGTATCGTTGTGGTGAGGTACCGGTGGGTGTTTCTGTATTCTGCGTTGTTCATGCCTGTATCGTTGTGGTGAGGTACCGGTGTGTATTTCTGTATTCTGCATTGTTCATGCCTGTATCGTTGTGGTGAGGTACAGGTGGGTGTTTCTGTATTCTGCATTGTTCATGCCTGTATCGTTGTGGTGAGGTACCGGTGGGTGTTTCTGTATTCTGCATTGTTCATGCCTGTATCGTTGTGGTGAGGTACCGGTGGATGTTTATGTATACTGCATTGTTCATGCCTGTATCGTTGTGGTGAGGTACCGGTGGGTGTTTCTGTATTCTGCATTGTTCATGCCTGTATCGTTGTGGTGAGGTACCGGTGGATGTTTATGTATACTGCATTGTTCATGCCTGTATCGTTGTGGTGAGGTACCGGTGGGTGTTTCTGTATTCTGCATTGTTCATGCCTGTATCGTTGTGGTGAGGTACCGGTGGGTGTTTCTGTATTCTGCATTGTTCATGCCTGTATCGTTGTGGTGAGGTACCGGTGGGTGTTTCTGTATTCTGCATTGTTCATGTCTGTATCGTTGTGGTGAGGTACCGGTGGGTGTTTCTGTATTCTGCATTGTTCATGCCTGTATCGTTGTGGTGAGGTACCGATGGGTGTTTCTGTATTCGGCATTGTTCATGCCTGTATCGTTGTAGTGAGGTACCGGTGGGTATTTCTGTATTCTGCATTGTTCATGTCTGTATCGTTGTGGTGAGGTACCGGTGGGTGTTTCTGTATTCTGCATTGTTCATGCCTGTATCGTTGTGGTGAGGTACCGATGGGTGTTTCTGTATTCTGCATTGTTCATGTCTGTATCGTTGTGGTGAGGTACCGGTGGGTGTTTCTGTATTCTGCATTGTTCATGCCTGTATCGTTGTGGTGAGGTACCGATGGGTGTTTCTGTATTCGGCATTGTTCATGCCTGTATCGTTGTAGTGAGGTACCGGTGGGTATTTCTGTATTCTGCATTGTTCATGTCTGTATCGTTGTGGTGAGGTACCGGTGGGTGTTTCTGTATTCTGCATTGTTCATGCCTGTATCGTTGTGGTGAGGTACCGATGGGTGTTTCTGTATTCGGCATTGTTCATGCCTGTATCGTTGTGGTGAGGTACCGGTGGGTGTTTCTGTATTCTGCATTGTTCATGCCTGTATCGTTGTGGTGAGGTACTGGTGGGTGTTTCTGTATTCTGCATTGTTCATGTCTGTATCGTTGTGGTGAGGTACCGGTGGGTGTTTCTGTATTCTGCATTGTTCATGTCTGTATCGTTGTGGTGAGGTACCGGTGTGTGTTTCTGTATTCTGCATTGTTCATGCCTGTATCGTGTGGTGAGGTACCGGTGGGTGTTTCTGTATTCTGCATTGTTCATGCCTGTATCGTTGTGGTGAGGTACCGGTGGGTATTTCTGTATTCTGCATTGTTCATGCCTGTATCGTTGTGGTGAGGTATCGGTTGGTGTTTATGTATTCTGCATTGTTCATGCCTGTATCGTTGTGGTGAGGTACCGGTGTGTATTTCTGTATTCTGCATTGTTCATGCCTGTATCGTTGTAGTGAGGTACCGGTGGGTGTTTCTGTATTCTGCATTGTTCATGCCTGTATCGTTGTGGTGAGGTACCGGTTGGTGTTTCTGTATTCTGCATTGTTTATGCCTGTATCGTTGTGGTGAGGTACCGGTGTGTGTTTATGTATTCTGCATTGTTCATGCCTGTATCGTTATGGTGAGGTACCGGTTGGTGTTACTGTATTCTGCATTGTTCATGCCTGTATCGTTGTGGTGAGGTACCGGTGGGTGTTTATGTATTCTGCATTGTTCATGCCTGTATCGTTGTGGTGAGGTACCGGTTTGTGTTTCTGTATTCCGCATTGTTCATGCCTGTATCGATGTGGTGAGGTACCGGTTGGTGTTTCTGTATTCTGCATTGTTCATGCCTGTATCGTTGTGGCGAGGTACCGGTTGGTGTTTCTGTATTCTGCATTGTTCATGCCTGTATCGTTGTGGTGAGGTACCGGTGGGTGTTTCTGTATTTTGCATTGTTCCTGTATCGTTGTGGTGAGGTACCGGTGGGTGTTCCTGTATTCTGCATTGTTCATGTCTGTATCGTTGTGGTGAGGTACCGGTGGGTGTTTCTGTATTCTGCATTGTTCATGCCTGTATCGTTGTGGTGAGGTACCGGTGGGTGTTTCTGTATTCCGCATTGTTCATGCCTGTATCGTTGTGGTGAGGTACCGGTTGGTGTTTCTGTATTCTGCATTGTTTATGCCTGTATCGTTGTGGTGAGGTACCGGTGGGTGTTTCTGTATTCTGCATTGTTCATGCCTGTATCGTTGTAGTGAGGTACCGGTGGGTGTTTCTGTATTCTGCATTGTTCATGCCTGTATCGTTGTGGTGAGGTACCGGTTGGTGTTTCTGTATTCTGCATTGTTCATGCCTGTATCGTTGTGGTGAGGTACCGGTGGGTGTTTCTGCATTCTGCATTGTTCATGCCTGTATCGTTGTGGTGAGGTACCGGTGGGTGTTTCTGTATTCTGCATTGTTCATGTCTGTATCGTTGTGGTGAGGTACCGGTGTGTGTTTCTGTATTCCGCATTGTTCATGCCTGTATCGTTGTGGTGAGGTACCGGTGGGTGTTTCTGTATTCTGTATTGTTCATGCCTGTATCGTTGTGGTGAGGTACCGGTGGGTATTTCTGTATTCTGCATTGTTCATGCCTGTATCGTTGTGGTGAGGTACCGGTGGGTGTTTCTGTATTCCGCATTGTTCATGTCTGTATCGTTGTGGTGAGGTACCGGTGTGTGTTTCTGTATTCTGCATTGTTCATTCCTGTATCGTTGTGGTGAGGTACCGGTGGGTGTTTCTGTATTCTGTATTGTTCATGCCTGTATCGTTGTGGTGAGGTACCGGTGTGTGTTTCTGTATTCTGCATTGTTCATGCCTGTATCGTTGTGGTGAGGTACCGGTGGGTGTTTCTGTATTCTGCATTGTTCATGTCTGTATCGTTGTGGTGAGGTACCGGTTGGTGTTTCTGTATTTTGCATTGTTCATGCCTGTATCGTTGTGGTGAGGTACCGGTGGGTGTTTCTGTATTATGCATTGTTCATGCCTGTATCGTTGTGGTGAGGTACCGGTGTGTGTTTCTGTATTCTGCATTGTTCATGCCTGTATCGTTGTGGTGAGGTACTGGTGGGTGTTTCTGTATTCTGCATTGTTCATGCCTGTATCGTTGTGGTGAGGTACCGGTTGGTGTTTCTGTATTCTGCATTGTTCATGCCTGTATCGTTGTGGTGAGGTACCGGTGGGTGTTTCTGTATTCTGCATTGTTCATGCCTGTATCGATGTGGTGAGGTACCGGTGGGTGTTTCTGTATTCTGCATTGTTCATGCCTGTATCGATGTGGTGAGGTACCGGTGGGTGTTTCTGTATACTGCATTGTTCATGCCTGTATCGTTGTGGTGAGGTACCGGTGGGTGTTTCTGTATTCTGCATTGTTCATGCCTGTATCGATGTGGTGAGGTACCGGTGGGTGTTTCTGTATATTGCATTGTTCATGCCTGTATCGTTGTGGTGAGGTACCGGTGGGTGTTTCTGTATTCTGCATTGTTCATGCCTGTATCGTTGTGGTGAGGTACCGGTGTGTTTTTCTGTATTCTGCATTGTTCATGCCTGTATCGTTGTGGTGAGGTACCGGTTTGTGTTTCTGTATTCTGCATTGTTCATGCCTGTATCGTTGTGGTGAGGTACCGGTGTGTATTTCTGTATTCTGCATTGTTCATGCCTGTATCGTTGTGGTGAGGTACCGGTTGGTGTTTCTGTATTTTGCATTGTTCATGCCTGTATCGTTGTGGTGAGGTACCGGTGTGTGTTTATGTATTCTGCATTGTTCATGCCTGTATCGTTGTGGTGAGGTACCGGTGTGTGTTTATGTATTCTGCATTGTTCATGCCTGTATCGTTGTGGTGAGGTACCGGTAGGTGTTTCTGTATTCTGCATTGTTCATGCCTGTATCGTTGTGGTGAGGTACCGGTGGGTGTTTCTGTATTCCGCATTGTTCATGCCTGTATCGATGTGGTGAGGTACCGGTTTGTGTTTCTGTATTCTGCATTGTTCATGCCTGTATCGTTGTGGTGAGGTACCGGTGGGTGTTTCTGTATTCTGCATTGTTCATGCCTGTATCGTTGTGGTGAGGTACCGGTGGGTGTTTCTGTATTCTGCAGTGTTCATGCCTGTATCGTTGTGGTGAGGTACCGGTTGGTGTTTCTGTATTCTGCATTGTTCATGCCTGTATCGTTGTAGTGAGGTACCGGTGTGTGTTTCTGTATTCTGCATTGTTCATGCCTGTATCGATGTGGTGAGGTACCGGTGGGTGTTTCTGTATTCTGCATTGTTCATGTCTGTATCGTTGTGGTGAGGTACCGGTTGGTGTTTCTGTATTCTGCATTGTTCATGTCTGTATCGTTGTGGCGAGGTACCGGTGTGTGTTTCTGTATTCTGCATTGTTCATCCCTGTATCGTTGTGGTGAGGTACCGGTTGGTGTTTCTGTATTCTGCATTGTTCATGCCTGTATCGATGTGGTGAGGTACGGGTGGCTGTTTCTGTATTCTGCATTGTTCATGCCTGTATCGTTGTAGTGAGGTACCGGTGTGTGTTTCTGTATTCTGCATTGTTCATGTCTGTATCGTTGTGGTGAGGTACCGGTTGGTGTTTCTGTATTCTGCATTGTTCATGCCTGTATCGATGTGGTGAGGTACGGGTGGCTGTTTCTGTATTCTGCATTGTTCATGCCTGTATCGTTGTGGTGAGGTACGGGTGGGTGTTTCTGTATTCTGCATTGTTCATGCCTGTATCGTTGTGGTGAGGTACCGGTTGGTGTTTCTGTATTCTGCATTGTTCATGCCTGTATCGTTGTGGTGAGGTAGCGGTATGTGTTTCTGTATTCTGCATTGTTCATGCCTGTATCGATGTGGTGAGGTACCGGTTTGTGTTTCTGTATTCTGCATTGTTCATGCCTGTATCGTTGTGGTGAGGTACCGGTGGGTGTTTCTGTATTCTGCATTGTTCATGACTGTATCGTTGTGGTGAGGTACCGGTGGGTGTTTCTGTATTCTGCATTGTTCATGCCTGTATCGATGTGGTGAGGTACCGGTTTGTGTTTCTGTATTCTGCATTGTTCATGCCTGTATCGTTGTGGTGAGGTACCGGTGTGTGTTTCTGTATTCTACATTGTTCATGCCTGTATCGTTGTGGTGAGGTACCGGTGGGTGTTTCTGTATTCTGCGTTGTTCATGCCTGTATCGTTGTGGTGAGGTACCGGTGGGTGTTTCTGTATTCCGCATTGTTCATGCCTGTATCGTTGTGGTGAGGTACCGGTTGGTGTTTCTGTATTCCGCATTGTTCATGTCTGTATCGTTGTGGTGAGGTACCGGTGGGTGTTTCTGTATTCCGCATTGTTCATGCCTGTATCGTTGTGGTGAGGTACCGGTTGGTGTTTCTGTATTCCGCATTGTTCATGCCTGTATCGTTGTGGTGAGGTACCGGTTGGTGTTTCTGTATTCCGCATTGTTCATGTCTGTATCGTTGTGGTGAGGTACCGGTGGGTGTTTATGTATTCTGCATTGTTCATGCCTGTATCGTTGTGGTGAGGTACCGGTTGGTGTTTCTGTATTCCGCATTGTTCATGCCTGTATCGTTGTAGTGAGGTACCGGTGGGTATTTCTGTATTCTGCATTGTTCATGCCTGTATCGTTGTGGTGAGGTACCGGTTGGTGTTTCTGTATTCTACATTGTTCATGCATGTATCGTTGTGGTGAGGTACCGGTGGGTGTTTCTGTATTCTGCATTGTTCATGCCTGTATCGTTGTGGTGAGGTACCGGTGGGTATTTCTGTATTCTGCATTGTTCATGCCTGTATCGTTGTGGTGAGGTACCGGTAGGTGTTTCTGTATTCTGCATTGTTCATGCCTGTATCGTTGTGGTGAGGTACCGGTGGGTGTTTCTGTATTCTGCATTGTTCATGCCTGTATCGTTGTGGTGAGGTACCGGTGTGTGTTTCTGTATTCTGCATTGTTCATGCCTGTATCGTTGTGGTGAGGTACCGGTTGGTGTTTCTGTATTCTGCATTGTTCATGCATGTATCGTTGTGGTGAGGTACCGGTGGGTGTTTCTGTATTCTGCATTGTTCATGCCTGTATCGTTGTGGTGAGGTACCGGTGGGTATTTCTGTATTCTGCATTGTTCATGCCTGTATCGTTGTGGTGATGTACCGGTGGGTGTTTCTGTATTCTGCATTGTTCATGTCTGTATCGTTGTGGTGAGGTACCGGTGGGTGTTTCTGTATTCTGCATTGTTCATGCCTGTATCGTTGTGGTGAGGTACCGGTGGGTGTTTCTGTATTCTGCATTGTTCATGTCTGTATCGTTGTGGTGAGGTACCGGTGGGTGGTTCTGTATTCTGCATTGTTCATGCCTGTATCGTTGTGGTGAGGTACCGGTGGGTGTTTCTGTATTTTGCATTGTTCATGCCTGTATCGTTGTGGTGAGGTACCGGTGGGTGTTTCTGTATTCTGCATTGTTCATGCCTGTATCGTTGTGGTGAGGTACCGGTGGGTGTTTCTGTATTCTGCATTGTTCATGTCTATCGTGGTGGTGAGGTACCGGTGGGTGTTTCTGTATTCTGCATTGTTCATGCCTGTATCGTTGTGGTGAGGTACCGGTGGGTGTTTCTGTATTCTGCATTGTTCATGCCTGTATCGTTGTGGTGAGGTACGGGTGGGTGTTTCTGTATTCCGCATTGTTCATGCCTGTATCGTTGTGGTGAGGTACCGGTGGGTGTTTCTGTATTCTGCATTGTTCATGCCTGTATCGTTGTGGTGAGGTACCGGTGTGTATTTCTGTATTCTGCATTGTTCATGCCTGTATCGTTGTGGTGAGGTACGGGTGGGTGTTTCTGTTTTCTGCATTGTTCATCCCTGTATCGTTGTGGTGAGGTACAGGTGGGTGTTTCTGTATTCTACATTGTTCATGCCTGTATCGTTGTGGTGAGGTACCGGTGTGTGTTTATGTATTCTGCATTGTTCATCCCTGTATCGTTGTGGTGAGGTACAGGTGGGTGTTTCTGTATTCTACATTGTTCATGCCTGTATCGTTGTGGTGAGGTACCGGTTGGTGTTTCTGTATGCTGCATTGTTCATGCCTGTATCGTTGTGGTGAGGTACCGGTTGGTGTTTCTGTATTCTGCATTGTTCATGTCTGTATCGTTGTGGTGAGATACCGGTGGGTGTTTATGTATTCTGCATTGTTCATGCCTGTATCGTTGTGGTGAGGTATCGGTTGGTGTTTCTGTATTCTGCATTGTTCATGCCTGTATCGTTGTGGTGAGGTACCGGTGGCTATTTCTGTATTCTGCATTGTTCATGCCTGTATCGTTGTGGTGAGGTACCGGTGGTATTTCTGTATTCTGCATTGTTCATGCCTGTATCGTTGTGGTGAGGTACCGGTTGGTGTTTCTGTATTCTGCATTGTTCATGCATGTATCGTTGTGGTGAGGTACCGGTGTGTATTTCTGTATTTTGCATTGTTCATGCCTGTATCGTTGTGGTGAGGTACCGGTTGGTGTTTCTGTATTCTGCATTGTTCATGCCTGTATCGTTGTAGTGAGGTACCGGTGGGTATTTCTGTATTCTGCATTGTTCATGCCTGTATCGTTGTGGTGAGGTACCGGTTGGTGTTTCTGTATTCTGCATTGTTCATGCATGTATCGTTGTGGTGAGGTACCGGTGGGTGTTTCTGTATTCTGCATTGTTCATGCCTGTATCGTTGTGGTGAGGTACCGGTTGGTGTTTCTGTATTCTGCATTGTTCATGCCTGTATCGTTGTAGTGAGGTACCGGTGGGTATTTCTGTATTCTGCATTGTTCATGCCAGTATCGTTGTGGTGAGGTACCGGTTGGTGTTTCTGTATTCTGCATTGTTCATGCATGTATCGTTGTGGTGAGGTACCGGTGGGTGTTTCTGTATTCTGCATTGTTCATGCCTGTATCGTTGTGGTGAGGTACGGGTTGGTGTTTCTGTATTCTGCATTGTTCATGCCTGTATCGTTGTGGTGAGGTACCGGTGTGTATTTCTGTATTCTGCATTGTTCATGCCTGTATCGTTGTGGTGAGGTACCGGTGGGTGTTTCTGTATTCTGCATTGTTCATGTCTGTATCGTTGTGGTGAGGTACCGGTGGGTGTTTCTGTATTCTGCATTGTTCATGCCTGTATCGTTGTGGTGAGGTACCGGTGTGTGTTTCTGTATTATGCATTGTTCATGCCTGTATCGTTGTGGTGAGGTACCGGTGGGTGTTTCTGTATTCTGCATTGTTCATGCCTGTATCGTTGTGGTGAGGTACCGGTGGGTGTTTCTGTATTCTGCATTGTTCATGCCTGTATCGTTGTGGTGAGGTACCGGCGGGTGTTTCTGTATTTTGCATTGTTCATGCCTGTATCGTTGTGGTGAGGTACCGGTGGGTATTTCTGTATTCTGCATTGTTCATTCCTGTATCGTTGTGGTGAGGTACCGGTGGGTGTTTCTGTATTCTGCATTGTTCATGTCTGTATCGTTGTGGTGAGGTACCGGTTGGTGTTTCTGTATTCTGCATTGTTCATGCCTGTATCGTTGTGGTGAGGTACCGGTGTGTGTTTCTGTATTCTGCATTGTTCATGCCTGTATCGTTGTGGTGAGGTACCGGTGGGTGTTTCTGTATTCTGCATTGTTCATGTCTGTATCGTTGTGGTGAGGTACGGGTGGGTGTTTCTGTATTCTGCATTGTTCATGCCTGTATCGTTGTGGTGAGGTACGGGTGGGTGTTTCTGTATTCTGCATTGTTCATGCCTGTATCGTTGTGGTGAGGTACGGGTGGGTGTTTCTGTATTCTGCATTGTTCATGCCTGTATCGTTGTGATGAGGTACGGGTGAGTGTTTCTGTATTCTGCATTGTTCATGCCTGTATCGTTGTGGTGAGGTACCGGTGGGTGTTTCTGTATTCTGCATTGTTCATGCCTGTATCGTTGTGGTGAGGTACCGGTGGGTATTTCTGTATTCTGCATTGTTCATGCCTGTATCGTTGTGGTGAGGTACCGGTGGGTATTTCTGTATTCTGCATTGTTCATGCCTGTATCGTTGTGGTGAGGTACCGGTGGGTGTTTCTGTATTCTGCATTGTTCATGCCTGTATCGATGTGGTGAGGTACCGGTGTGTATTTCTGTATTCTGCATTGTTCATGCCTGTATCGTTGTGGTGAGGTACCGGTGGGTGTTTCTGTATTCTGCATTGTTCATGCTTGTATCGTTGTGGTGAGGTACCGGTGGGTGTTTCTGTATTCTGCATTGTTCATGCCTGTATCGTTGTGGTGAGGTACCGGTGGGTGTTTCTGTATTCTGCATTGTTTATGCCTGTATCGTTGTGGTGAGGTACCGGTGTGTATTTCTGTATTCTGCATTGTTCATGCCTGTATCGATGTGGTGAGGTACCGGTGGGTGTTTCTGTATTCTGCATTGTTCATGCCTGTATCGTTGTGGTGAGGTACCGGTGGGTGTTTCTGTATTTTGCATTGTTCATGCCTGTATCGTTGTGGTGAGGTACCGGTGTGTATTTCTGTATTCTGCATTGTTCATGTCTGTATCGTTGTGGTGAGGTACCGGTGGGTGTTTCTGTGTTCTGCATTGTTCATGTCTGTATCGTTGTGGTGAGGTACCGGTGGGTGTTTCTGTGTTCTGCATTGTTAATGCCTGTATCGTTGTGGTGAGGTACCGGTGGGTGTTTCTGTATTCTGCATTGTTCATGCCTGTATCGTTGTGGTGAGGTACGGGTGGGTGTTTCTGTATTCTGCATTGTTCATGCCTGTATCGTTGTGTTGAGGTACCGGTGAGTGTTTCTGTATTCTGCATTGTACATGCCTGTATCGTTGTGGTGAGGTACCGGTGGGTGTTTCTGTGTTCTGCATTGTTCATGTCTGTATCGTTGTGGTGAGGTACCGGTGGGTGTTTCTGTGTTCTGCATTGTTCATGCCTGTATCGTTGTGGTGAGGTACCGGTGGGTGTTTCTGTATTCTGCATTGTTCATGCCTGTATCGTTGTGGTGAGGTACCGGTGGGTGTTTCTGTATTCTGCATTGTTCATGCCTGTATCGTTGTGGTGAGGTACCGGTGAGTGTTTCTGTATTCTGCATTGTTCATGCCTGTATCGTTGTGGTGAGGTACCGGTGAGTGTTTCTGTATTCTGCATTGTTCATGCCTGTATCGATGTGGTGAGGTACGGGTGGGTGTTTCTGTATTCTGCGTTGTTCATGCCTGTATCGTTGTGGTGAGGTACCGGTGGGTGTTTCTGTGTTCTGCATTGTTCATGTCTGTATCGTTGTGGTGAGGTACCGGTGGGTGTTTCTGTGTTCTACATTGTTCATGCCTGTATCGTTGTGGTGAGGTACCGGTGGGTGTTTCTGTATTATGCATTGTTCATGCCTGTATCGTTGTGGTGAGGTACCGGTTGGTGTTTCTGTATTCTGCATTGTTCATGCCTGTATCGATGTGGTGAGGTACGGGTGGGTGTTTCTGTATTCCGCATTGTTCATGCCTGTATCGTTGTGGTGAGGTACCGGTGGGTGTTTCTGTATTCTACATTGTTCATGCCTGTATCGTTGTGGTGAGGTACCGGTGGGTGTTTCTGTATTCTGCATTGTTCATGCATGTATCGTTGTGGTGAGGTACCGGTGGGTGTTTCTGTATTCTGCATTGTTCATGCCTGTATCGTTGTGGTGAGGTACCGGTGGGTGTTTCTGTATTCTGCATTGTTCATGCATGTATCATTGTGGTGAGGTACCGGTGGGTATTTCTGTATTCTGCATTGTTCATGCCTGTATCGTTGTGGTGAGGTACCGGTTGGTGTTTCTGTATTCTGCATTGTTCATGCCTGTATCGATGTGGTGAGGTACGGGTGGGTGTTTCTGTATTCCGCATTGTTCATGCCTGTATCGTTGTGGTGAGGTACCGGTGGGTGTTTCTGTATTCTACATTGTTCATGCCTGTATCGTTGTGGTGAGGTACCGGTGGGTGTTTCTGTATTCTGCATTGTTCATGCATGTATCGTTGTGGTGAGGTACCGGTGGGTGTTTCTGTATTCTGCATTGTTCATGCCTGTATCGTTGTGGTGAGGTACCGGTGGGTGTTTCTGTATTCTGCATTGTTCATGCCTGTATCGTTGTGGTGAGGTACCGGTGGGTGTTTCTGTATTCTGCATTGTTCATGCATGTATCGTTGTGGTGAGGTACCGGTGGGTGTTTCTGTATGCTGCATTGTTCATGCCTGTATCGTTGTGGTGAGGTACCGGTGGGTGTTTCTGTATGCTGCATTGTTCATGCCTGTATCGTTGTGGTGAGGTACCGGTGGGTATTTCTGTATTCTGCATTGTTCATGCCTGTATCGTTGTGGTGAGGTACCGGTGAGTGTTTCTGTATTCTGCATTGTTCATGTCTGTATCGTTGTGGTGAGGTAAGGGTGGGTATTTCTGTATTCTGCATTGTTCATGGCTGTATCGTTGTGGTGAGGTACCGGTGGGTGTTTCTGTATTCCGCATTGTTCATGCCTGTATCGTTGTGGTGAGGTACCGGTGGGTGTTTCTGTATTCTGCATTGTTCATGCCTGTATCGTTGTGGTGAGGTACCGGTGGGTATTTTTGTATTCTACATTGTTCATGCCTGTATCGTTGTGGTGAGGTACCGGTGGGTGTTTCTATATTATGCATTGTTCATGCCTGTATCGTTGTGGTGAGGTACCGGTGTGTATTTCTGTATTCTGCATTGTTCATGCCTGTATCGTTGTGGTGGGGTACCGGTGGGTGTTTCTGTATTCTGCATTGTTCATGCCTGTATCGTTGTGGTGGGTGTTTCTGTATTCTGCATTGTTCATGCCTGTATCGTTGTGGTGAGGTACCGGTGTGTGTTTCTGTATTCCGCATTGTTCATGCCTGTATCGTTGTGGTGAGGTACCGGTGGGTGTTTCTGTATTCCGCATTGTTCATGCCTGTATCGTTGTGGTGAGGTACCGGTGTGTGTTTCTGTATTCCGCATTGTTCATGCCTGTATCGTTGTGGTGAGGTACCGGTGTGTGTTTCTGTATTCTGCATTGTTCATGCCTGTATCGTTGTGGTGATGTACCGGTTGGTGTTTCTGTATTCTGCATTGTTCATGCCTGTATCGTTGTGGTGAGGTACCGGTTGGTGTTTCTGTATTCTGCATTGTTCATGCCTGTATCGTTGTGGTGAGGTACCGGTGGGTGTTTCTGTATTCTGCATTGTTCATGCCTGTATCGTTGTGGTGAGGTACCGGTGGGTGTTTCTGTGTTCTGCATTGTTCATGCCTGTATCGTTGTGGTGAGGTACCGGTGTGTATTTCTGTATTCTGCATTGTTCATGCCTGTATCGTTGTGGTGAGGTACCGGTGGGTGTTTCTGTATTCTGCATTGTTCATGCCTGTATCGTTGTGGTGAGGTACCGGTGAGTGTTTCTGTATTCTGCATTGTTCATGCCTGTATCGTTGTGGTGAGGTACCGGTGGGTGTTTCTGTATTCTGCATTGTTCATGTCTGTATCGTTGTGGTGAGGTACCGGTGGGTATTTCTGTATTCTGCATTGTTTATGCCTGTATCGTTGTGGTGAGGTACCGGTGTGTATTTCTGTATTCTGCATTGTTCATGCCTGTATCGTTGTAGTGAGGTACCGGTGGGTGTTTCTGTATTCCGCATTGTTCATGCCTGTATCGATGTGGTGAGGTACCGGTGGGTGTTTCTGTATTCTGCATTGTTCATGCCTGTATCGTTGTGGTGAGGTACCGGTGGGTGTTTCTGTATTCTGCATTGTTCATGCCTGTATCGTTGTGGTGAGGTACCGGTGGGTGTTTCTGTATTCTGCATTGTTCATGCCTGTATCGTTGTGGTGAGGTACCGGTGGGTGTTTCTGTATTCTGCATTGTTCATGCCTGTATCGTTGTGGTGAGGTACCGGTGGGTGTTTCTGTATTCTGCATTGTTCATGCCTGTATCGTTGTGGTGAGGTACCGGTGGGTGTTTCTGTATTCTGCATTGTTCATGCCTGTATCGTTGTGGTGAGGTACCGGTGGGTATTTCTGTATTCTGCATTGTTCATGCCTGTATCGTTGTGGTGAGGTATCGGTTGGTGTTTCTGTATTCTGCATTGTTCATGCCTGTATCGTTGTGGTGAGTTACCGATGGGTGTTTCTGTATTCTGCATTGTTCATGCCTGTATCGTTGTGGTGAGGTACCGGTGGGTGTTTCTGTATTCTGCATTGTTCATGCCTGTATCGTTGTGGTGAGGTATCGGTTGGTGTTTCTGTATTCTGCATTGTTCATGCCTGTATCGTTGTGGTGAGGTACCGGTGGGTGTTTCTGTATTCGGCATTGTTCATGCCTGTATCGTTGTGGTGAGGTATCGGTTGGTATTTCTGTATTCTGCATTGTTCATGCCTGTATCGTTGTGGTGAGGTACCGGTGGGTGTTTCTGTATTCTGCATTGTTCATGCCTGTATCGTTGTGGTGAGGTACCGGTGGGTATTTCTGTATTCTGCATTGTTCATGCCTGTATCGTTGTGGTGAGGTACCGGTGGGTGTTTCTGTATTCTGCATTGTTCATGCCTGTATCGTTGTCGTGAGGTACCGGTGGGTGTTTCTGTATTCTGCATTGTTCATGCCTGTATCGTTGTGGTGAGGTACCGGTGGGTGTTTCTGTATTCTGCATTGTTCATGCCTGTATCGTTGTGGTGAGGTACCGGTGGGTGTTTCTGTATTCTGCATTGTTCATGCCTGTATCGTTGTGGTGAGGTACCGGTGGGTGTTTCTGTATTCTGCATTGTTCATGCCTGTATCGATGTGGTGAGGTACCGGTGGGTGTTTATGTATTCTGCATTGTTCATGCCTGTATCGTTGTGGTGAGGTACCGGTGGGTGTTTCTGTATTCTGCATTGTTCATGTCTGTATCGTTGTGGTGAGGTACCGGTGGGTGTTTCTGTATTCTGCATTGTTCATGCCTGTATCGTTGTGGTGAGGTACCGGTGGGTGTTTCTGTATTCTGCATTGTTCATGCCTGTATCGTTGTGGTGAGGTACCGGTGGGTGTTTCTGTATTCTGCATTGTTCATGCCTGTATCGTTGTGGTGAGGTACCGGTGGGTGTTTCTGTATTCTGCATTGTTCATGCCTGTATCGATGTGGTGAGGTACCGGTGGGTGTTTATGTATTCTGCATTGTTCATGCCTGTATCGTTGTGGTGAGGTACCGGTGGGTGTTTCTGTATTCTGCATTGTTCATGTCTGTATCGTTGTGGTGAGGTACCGGTGTGTGTTTCTGTATTCCGCATTGTTCATGCCTGTATCGATGTGGTGAGGTACCGGTGGGTGTTTCTGTATTCTGCATTGTTCATGCCTGTATCGTTGTGGTGAGGTACCGGTGGGTGTTTCTGTATTCTGCATTGTTCATGCCTGTATCGTTGTGGTGAGGTACCGGTGGGTGTTTCTGTATTCTGCATTGTTCATGCCTGTATCGTTGTGGTGAGGTACCGGTGGGTATTTCTGTATTCTGCATTGTTCATGCCTGTATCGTTGTGGTGAGGTACCGGTGGGTGTTTCTGTATTCTGCATTGTTCATGCCTGTATCGTTGTGGTGAGGTACCGGTGGGTGTTTCTGTATTCTGCATTGTTCATGCCTGTATCGTTGTGGTGAGGTACCGGTGGGTATTTCTGTATTCTGCATTGTTCATGCCTGTATCGTTGTGGTGAGGTATCGGTTGGTGTTTCTGTATTCTGCATTGTTCATGCCTGTATCGTTGTGGTGAGTTACCGATGGGTGTTTCTGTATTCTGCATTGTTCATGCCTGTATCGTTGTGGTGAGGTACCGGTGGGTGTTTCTGTATTCTGCATTGTTCATGCCTGTATCGTTGTGGTGAGGTATCGGTTGGTGTTTCTGTATTCTGCATTGTTCATGCCTGTATCGTTGTGGTGAGGTACCGGTGGGTGTTTCTGTATTCGGCATTGTTCATGCCTGTATCGTTGTGGTGAGGTATCGGTTGGTATTTCTGTATTCTGCATTGTTCATGCCTGTATCGTTGTGGTGAGGTACCGGTGGGTGTTTCTGTATTCTGCATTGTTCATGCCTGTATCGTTGTGGTGAGGTACCGGTGGGTATTTCTGTATTCTGCATTGTTCATGCCTGTATCGTTGTGGTGAGGTACCGGTGGGTGTTTCTGTATTCTGCATTGTTCATGCCTGTATCGTTGTCGTGAGGTACCGGTGGGTGTTTCTGTATTCTGCATTGTTCATGCCTGTATCGTTGTGGTGAGGTACCGGTGGGTGTTTCTGTATTCTGCATTGTTCATGCCTGTATCGTTGTGGTGAGGTACCGGTGGGTGTTTCTGTATTCTGCATTGTTCATGCCTGTATCGTTGTGGTGAGGTACCGGTGGGTGTTTCTGTATTCTGCATTGTTCATGCCTGTATCGATGTGGTGAGGTACCGGTGGGTGTTTATGTATTCTGCATTGTTCATGCCTGTATCGTTGTGGTGAGGTACCGGTGGGTGTTTCTGTATTCTGCATTGTTCATGTCTGTATCGTTGTGGTGAGGTACCGGTGGGTGTTTCTGTATTCTGCATTGTTCATGCCTGTATCGTTGTGGTGAGGTACCGGTGGGTGTTACTGTATTCTGCATTGTTCATGCCTGTATCGTTGTGGTGAGGTACCGGTGGGTGTTTCTGTATTCTGCATTGTTCATGCCTGTATCGTTGTGGTGAGGTACCGGTGGGTGTTTCTGTATTCTGCATTGTTCATGCCTGTATCGATGTGGTGAGGTACCGGTGGGTGTTTATGTATTCTGCATTGTTCATGCCTGTATCGTTGTGGTGAGGTACCGGTGGGTGTTTCTGTATTCTGCATTGTTCATGTCTGTATCGTTGTGGTGAGGTACCGGTGTGTGTTTCTGTATGCTGCATTGTTCATGCCTGTATCGTTGTGGTGAGGTACCGGTGGGTATTTCTGTATTCTGCATTGTTCATGCCTGTATCGTTGTGGTGAGGTACCGGTTGGTGTTTCTGTATTCTGCATTGTTCATGCCTGTATCGTTGTGGTGAGGTACCGGTGGGTGTTTCTGTATTCTGCATTGTTCATGCCTGTATCGTTGTGGTGAGGTACCGGTGTGTGTTTCTGTATTCTGCATTGTTCATGCCTGTATCGTTGTGGTGAGGTACCGGTGGGTGTTTCTGTATTCTGCATTGTTCATGCCTGTATCGTTGTGGTGAGGTACCGGTGGGTGTTTCTGTATTCTACATTGTTCATGCCTGTATCGTTGTGGTGAGGTACCGGTGTGTGTTTCTGTATTCTGCATTGTTCATGCCTGTATCGTTGTGGTGAGGTACCGGTGGGTGTTTCTGTATTCTGCATTGTTCATGCCTGTATCGTTGTGGTGAGGTACCGGTGGGTATTTCTGTATGCTGCATTGTTCATGCCTGTATCGTTGTGGTGAGGTACCGGTGGGTGTTTCTGTATTCCGCATTGTTCATGCCTGTATCGTTGTGGTGAGGTACCGGTGGGTGTTTCTGTATTCCGCATTGTTTATGCCTGTATCGTTGTGGTGAGGTACCGGTGGGTGTTTCTGTATTCTGCATTGTTCATGCCTGTATCGTTGTGGTGAGGTACCGGTTGGTGTTTCTGTATTCTGTATTGTTCATGCCTGTATCGTTGTGGTGAGGTACCGGTGGGTGTTTCTGTATTCTGCATTGTTCATGCCTGTATCGTTGTGGTGAGGTACCGGTGGGTGTTTCTGTATTCTGCATTGTTCATGCCTGTATCGTTGTGGTGAGGTACCGGTGTGTATTTCTGTATTCTGCATTGTTCATGCCTGTATCGATGTGGTGAGGTTCCGGTGGGTGTTTCTGTATTCTGCATTGTTCATGCCTGTATCGTTGTGGTGAGGTACCGGTGTGTATTTCTGTATTCTGCATTGTTCATGCCTGTATCGATGTGGTGAGGTACCGGTGGGTGTTTCTGTATTCTGCATTATTCATGCCTGTATCGATGTGGTGAGGTACCGGTGGGTGTTTCTGTATTCTGCATTGTTCATGCCTGTATCGTTGTGGTGAGGTACCGGTGGGTATTTCTGTATTCCGCATTGTTCATGCCTGTATCGTTGTGGTGAGGTACCGGTGGGTGTTTCTGTATTCTGCATTGTTCATGCCTGTATCGTTGTGGTGAGGTACCGGTGGGTGTTTCTGTATTCTGCATTGTTCATGGCTGTATCGTTGTGGTGAGGTACCGGTGTGTGTTTCTGTATTTTGCATTGTTCATGCCTGTATCGTTGTGGTGAGGTACCGGTGGGTGTTTCTGTATTCTGCATTGTTCATGCCTGTATCGATGTGGTGAGGTACCGGTTTGTGTTTATGTATACTACATTGTTCATGCCTGTATCGTTGTGGTGAGGTACCGGTGTGTGTTTATGTATTCTGCATTGTTCATGCCTGTATCGTTGTGGTGAGGTACCGGTGGGTGTTTCTGTATTTTGCATTGTTCATGCCTGTATCGTTGTGGTGAGGTACCGGTGGGTGTTTCTGTATTCTGCATTGTTCATGCCTGTATCGTTGTGGTGAGGTACCGGTGGGTGTTTCTGTATTCTGCATTGTTCATGCCTGTATCGTTGTGGTGAGGTACCGGTGGGTGTTTCTGTATTCTGCATTGTTCATGCCTGTATCGTTGTGGTGAGGTACCGGTGGGTGTTTCTGTATTCTGCATTGTTCATGTCTGTATCGTTGTGGTGAGGTACCGGTGGGTATTTCTGTATTCTACATTGTTCATGCCTGTATCGTTGTAGTGAGGTACGGGTGGGTGTTTCTGTATTCTGCATTGTTTATGCCTGTATCGTTGTGGTGAGGTACCGGTGGGTGTTTCTGTATTCTGCATTGTTCATGCCTGTATCGTTGTGGTGAGGTACCGGTGGGTGTTTCTGTATTCTGCATTGTTCATGCCTGTATCGTTGTGGTGAGGTACCGGTGTGTATTTCTGTATTCTGCATTGTTCATGCCTGTATCGTTGTGGTGAGGTACCGGTGGGTGTTTCTGTATTCTGCATTGTTCATGCCTGTATCGATGTGGTGAGGTACGGGTGGGTGTTTATGTATTCTGCATTGTTCATGCCTGTATCGTTGTGGTGAGGTACCGGTGGGTGTTTCTGTATTCTGCATTGTTCATGTCTGTATCGTTGTAGTGAGGTACCGGTGGGTGTTTCTGTATTCTGCATTGTTCATGCCTGTATCGTTGTGGTGAGGTACCGGTGTGTGTTTCTGTATACTACATTGTTCATGCCTGTATCGTTGTGGTGAGGTACCGGTGGGTGTTTCTGTATTCTGCATTGTTCATGCCTGTATCGTTGTGGTGAGGTACCGGTGGGTGTTTCTGTATTCTGCATTGTTCATGCCTGTATCGTTGTGGTGAGGTACCGGTGGGTGTTTCTGTATTCTGCATTGTTCATGTCTGTATCGTTGTGGTGAGGTACCGGTGTGTGTTTCTGTATTCTGCATTGTTCATGCCTGTATCGTTGTGGTGAGGTACCGGTGGGTGTTTCTGTATTCTGCATTGTTCATGCCTGTATCGTTGTGGTGAGGTACCGGTGTGTGTTTCTGTATTCCGCATTGTTCATGCCTGTATCGTTGTGGTGAGGTACCGGTGGGTGTTTCTGTATTCTGCATTGTTCATGCCTGTATCGTTGTGGTAAGGTACCGGTGGGTGTTTCTGTATTCTGCATTGTTCATGTCTGTATCGTTGTGGTAAGGTACCGGTGAGTGTTTCTGTATTCTGCATTGTTCATGCCTGTATCGTTGTGGTGAGGTACCGGTGTGTGTTTCTGTATTCTGCATTGTTCATGCCTGTATCGTTGTGATGAGGTACCGGTGTGTGTTTCTGTATTTTGCATTGTTCATGCCTGTATCGATGTGGTGAGGTACCGGTTGGTGTTTCTGTGTTCTGCATTGTTCATGCCTGTATCGTTGTGGTGAGGTACCGGTGGGTGTTTCTGTGTTCTGCATTGTTCATGCCTGTATCGTTGTGGTGAGGTACCGGTGGGTGTTTCTGTATTCTGCATTGTTCATGCCTGTATCGTTGTGGTGAGGTACCGGTGGGTGTTTCTGTATTCTGCATTGTTCATGCCTGTATCGTTGTCGTGAGGTACCGGTTGGTGTTTCTGTGTTCTGCATTGTTCATGCCTGTATCGTTGTGGTGAGGTACCGGTGGGTGTTTCTGTATTCTGCATTGTTCATGCCTGTATCGTTGTGGTGAGGTACCGGTGGGTGTTTATGTATTCTGCATTGTTCATGCCTGTATCGTTGTGGTGAGGTACCGGTGTGTGTTTCTGTATTCTGCATTGTTCATGCCTGTATCGTTGTGGTGAGGTACCGGTGTGTGTTTCTGTATTCTGCATTGTTCATGCTTGTATCGTTGTGGTGAGGTACCGGTGGGTGTTTCTGTATTCCGCATTGTTCATGCCTGTATCGTTGTGGTGAGGTACCGGTGGGTGTTTCTGTGTTCTGCATTGTTCATGTCTGTATCGTTGTGGTGAGGTACCGGTGGGTGTTTATGTATTCTGCATTGTTCATGCCTGTATCGTTGTGGTGAGGTACGGGTGGGTGTTTCTGTATTCTGCATTGTTCATGCTTGTATCGTTGTGGTGAGGTACGGTGGGTGTTTCTGTATTCTGCATTGTTCATGCTTGTATCGTTGTGGTGAGGTACCGGTTGGTGTTTCTGTATTCTGCATTGTTCATGCCTGTATCGTTGTGGTGAGGTACCGGTGTGTGTTTCTGTATTCTGCATTGTTCATGCCTGTATCGATGTGGTGAGGTACCGGTGTGTGTTTCTGTATTCTGCATTGTTCATGCTTGTATCGTTGTGGTGAGGTACCGGTGGGTGTTTCTGTATTCCGCATTGTTCATGCCTGTATCGTTGTGGTGATGTACCGGTGGGTGTTTCTGTGTTCTGCATTGTTCATGTCTGTATCGTTGTGGTGAGATACCGGTGGGTGTTTATGTATTCTGCATTGTTCATGTCTGTATCGTTGTGGTGAGGTACGGGTGGGTGTTTCTGTATTCTGCATTGTTCATGCTTGTATCGTTGTGGTGAGGTACCGGTGGGTGTTTCTGTATTCTGCATTGTTCATGCTTGTATCGTTGTGGTGAGGTACCGGTTGGTGTTTCTGTATTCTGCATTGTTCATGCCTGTATCGTTGTGGTGAGGTACCGGTGTGTGTTTCTGTATTCTGCATTGTTCATGCCTGTATCGATGTGGTGAGGTACCGGTGTGTGTTTCTGTATTCTGCATTGTTCATGCTTGTATCGTTGTGGTGAGGTACCGGTGGGTGTTTCTGTATTCCGCATTGTTCATGCCTGTATCGATGTGGTGAGGTACCGGTGTGTGTTTCTGTATTCTGCATTGTTCATGCTTGTATCGTTGTGGTGAGGTACCGGTGGGTGTTTCTGTATTCCGCATTGTTCATGTCTGTATCGTTGTGGTGAGGTACCGGTTGGTGTTTCTGTATTCTGCATTGTTCATGCCTGTATCGTTGTGGTGAGGTACCGGTGGGTGTTTCTGTATTCCGCATTGTTCATGCCTGTATCGTTGTGGTGAGGTACCGGTGTGTATTTCTGTATTCTGCATTGTTCATGCCTGTATCGTTGTGGTGAGGTACCGGTGGGTGTTTCTGTATTCTGCATTGTTCATGCCTGTATCGTTGTGGTGAGGTACCGGTGGGTGTTTCTGTATTCTGCATTGTTCATGCTTGTATCGTTGTGGTGAGGTACCGGTGGGTGTTTCTGTATTCTGCATTGTTCATGTCTGTATCGTTGTGGTGAGGTACCGGTGGGTGTTTCTGTATTCCGCATTGTTCATGCCTGTATCGTTGTGGTGAGGTACCGGTGGGTGTTTCTGTATGCTTCATTGTTCATGCTTGTATCGTTGTGGTGAGGTACCGGTGGGTGTTTCTGTATGCTGCATTGTTCATGCCTGTATCGTTGTGGTGAGGTACCGGTGGGTGTTTCTGTATTCTGCATTGTTCATGCCTGTATCGTTGTGGTGGGGTACCGGTTGGTGTTTCTGTATTCTGCATTGTTCATGCCTGTATCGTTGTGGTGAGGTACCGGTGGGTGTTTCTGTATTCTGCATTGTTCATGCCTGTATCGTTGTGGTGAGGTACCGGTGGGTGTTTATGTATTCTGCATTGTTCATGCCTGTATCGTTGTGGTGAGGTACCGGTGTGTGTTTCTGTATTCTGCATTGTTCATGCCTGTATCGTTGTGGTGAGGTACCGGTGGGTGTTTCTGTATTCTGCATTGTTCATGCATGTATCGTTGTGGTGAGGTACCGGTGTGTGTTTCTGTATTCTGCATTGTTCATGCCTGTATCGTTGTGGTGAGGTACCGGTGGGTTTTTCTGTATTCTGCATTGTTCATGCCTGTATCGTTGTGGTGAGGTACCGGTGGGTGTTTCTGTATTCTACATTGTTCATGCCTGTATCGTTGTGGTGAGGTACCGGTGGGTATTTCTGTATTCTGCATTGTTCATGCCTGTATCGTTGTGGTGAGGTACCGGTGGGTGTTTCTGTATTCTGCATTGTTCATGCCTGTATCGATGTGGTGAGGTACGGGTGTGTATTTCTGTATTCTGCATTGTTCATGCCTGTATCGTTGTGGTGAGGTACGGGTGGGTGTTTCTGTATTCTGCATTGTTCATGCCTGTATCGTTGTAGTGAGGTACCGGTGGGTGTTTCTGTATTCTGCATTGTTCATGCCTGTATCGTTGTGGTGAGGTACCGGTGGGTGTTTCTGTATTCTGCATTGTTCATGTCTGTATCGTTGTGGTGAGGTACCGGTGGGTGTTTCTGTATTCTGCATTGTTCATGCCTGTATCGATGTGGTGAGGTACCGGTGGGTGTTTCTGTATTCTGCATTGTTCATGCCTGTATCGTTGTGGTGAGGTACCGGTGTGTGTTTCTGTATTATGCATTGTTCATGCCTGTATCGTTGTGGTGAGGTACCGGTGTGTGTTTATGTATTCTGCATTGTTCATGTCTGTATCGTTGTGGTGAGGTACCGGTGGGTGTTTCTGTATTCTGCATTGTTCATGCCTGTATCGATGTGGCGAGGTACCGGTGGGTATTTCTGTATTCTGCATTGTTCATGCCTGTATCGTTGTGGTGAGGTACCGGTTGGTGTTTCTGTATTCTGCATTGTTCATGCCTGTATCGTTGTGGTGAGGTACCGGTGTGTATTTCTGTATTCTGCATTGTTCATGCCTGTATCGTTGTGGTGAGGTACGGGTGGGTGTTTCTGTATTCTGCATTGTTCATGCCTGTATCGTTGTGGTGAGGTACCGGTGTGTATTTCTGTATTCTGCATTGTTCATGCCTGTATCGTTGTGGTGAGGTACGGGTGGGTGTTTCTGTATTCTGCATTGTTCATGCCTGTATCGTTGTGGTGAGGTACCGGTGTGTATTTCTGTATTCTGCATTGTTCATGCCTGTATCGTTGTGGTGAGGTACCGGTGTGTATTTCTGTATTCTGCATTGTTCATGCCTGTTTCGTTGTGGTGAGGTACCGGTGGGTGTTTCTGTATTCTGCATTGTTCATGCCTGTATCGTTGTGGTGAGGTATCGGTTGGTGTTTCTGTATTCTGCAGTGTTCATGCCTGTATCGTTGTGGTGAGGTATCGGTGTGTATTTCTGTATTCTGCATTGTTCATGCCTGTTTCGTTGTGGTGAGGTACCGGTGGGTGTTTCTGTATTCTGCATTGTTCATGCCTGTATCGATGTGGTGAGGTACCGGTGGGTGTTTCTGTATTCCGCATTGTTCAAGCCTGTATCGTTGTGGTGAGGTACCGGTGGGTATTTCTGTATTCTGCATTGTTCATGCCTGTATCGTTGTGGTGAGGTACCGGTATGTGTTTCTGTATTCTGCATTGTTCATGCCTGTATCGATGTGGTGAGGTACCGGTTGGTGTTTCTGTATTCTGCATTGTTCATGCCTGTATCGTTGTGGTGAGGTACCGGTTGGTGTTTCTGTATTCTGCATTGTTCATGCCTGTATCGTTGTGGTGAGGTACCGGTGGGTGTTTCTGTATTCTACATTGTTCATGCCTGTATCGTTGTGGTGAGGTACCGGTTGGTGTTTCTGTATTCTGCATTGTTCATGCCTGTATCGTTGTGGTGAGGTACCGGTATGTGTTTCTGTATTCTGCATTGTTCATGCCTGTATCGTTGTGGTGAGGTACCGGTGGGTGTTTCTGTATTCTGCATTGTTCATGCCTGTATCGTTGTGGTGAGGTACTGGTGGGTGTTTCTGTATTCTGCATTGTTTATGCCTGTATCGTTGTGGTGAGGTACCGGTTGGTGTTTCTGTATTCTGCATTGTTCATGCCTGTATCGTTGTGGTGAGGTACCGGTGGGTGTTTCTGTATTCTGCATTATTCATGCCTGTATCGTTGTGGTGAGGTACCGGTGGGTGTTTCTGTATTCTGCATTGTTCATGCCTGTATCGTTGTGGTGAGGTACCGGTGGGTGTTTCTGTATTCTGCATTGTTCATGCCTGTATCGTTGTGGTGAGGTACCGGTGGGTGTTTCTGTATTCTGCATTGTTCATGCCTGTATCGTTGTGGTGAGGTACCGGTGGGTGTTTCTGTATTCTGCATTGTTCATTCCTGTATTGTTGTGGTGAGGTACCGGTGGGTGTTTATGTATTCTGCATTGTTCATGCCTGTATCGTTGTGGTGAGGTACCGGTGGGTGTTTCTGTATTCTGCATTGTTCATGCCTGTATCGTTGTGGTGAGGTACCGGTGGGTGTTTCTGTATACTACATTGTTCATGCCTGTATCGTTGTGGTGAGGTACCGGTGGGTGTTTCTGTATTCTGCATTGTTCATGCCTGTATCGTTGTGGTGAGGTACCGGTGGGTGTTTCTGTATTCTGCATTGTTCATGCATGTATCGTTGTGGTGAGGTACCGGTGGGTATTTCTGTATTCTGCATTGTTCATGCCTGTATCGTTGTGGTGAGGTACCGGTGTGTGTTTCTGTATTCTGCATTGTTCATGCATGTATCGTTGTGGTGAGGTACCGGTGGGTGTTTCTGTATTCTGCATTGTTCATGCCTGTATCGTTGTGGTGAGGTACCGGTGGGTGTTTCTGTATTCTGCTTTGTTCATTCCTGTATCGTTGTGGTGAGGTACCGGTTGGTGTTTCTGTATTCTGCATTGTTCATGCCTGTATCGTTGTGGTGAGGTACCGGTGTGTATTTCTGTATTCTGCATTGTTCATGTCTGTATCGTTGTGGTGAGGTACCGGTGGGTGTTTCTGTATTCTGCATTGTTCATGCCTGTATCGTTGTGGTGAGGTACCGGTGGGTGTTTCTGTATTCTGCATTGTTGATGCCTGTATCGTTGTGGTGAGGTACCGGTTGGTATTTCTGTATTCTGCATTGTTCATGCCTGTATCGTTGTGGTGAGGTACCGGCTGGTATTTCTGTATTCTGCATTGTTCATGCCTGTATCGTTGTGGTGAGGTACCGGTGTGTATTTCTGTATTCTGCATTGTTCATGCCTGTATCGTTGTGGTGAGGTACCGGTGGGTGTTTCTGTATTCTGCATTGTTCATGCCTGTATCGTTGTGGTGAGGTACCGGTGGGTGTTTCTGTATGCTGCATTGTTCATGCCTGTATCGTTGTGGTGAGGTACCGGTGGGTGTTTCTGTATTCTGCATTGTTCATGCCTGTATCGTTGTGGTGAGGTACCGGTTGGTGTTTCTGTATTCTGCATTGTTCATGCCTGTATCGTTGTGGTGAGGTACCGGTGTGTATTTCTGTATTCTGCATTGTTCATGTCTGTATCGTTGTGGTGAGGTACCGGTGTGTATTTCTGTATTCTGCATTGTTCATGCCTGTATCGTTGTGGTGAGGTACCGGTGGGTGTTTCTGTATTCTGCATTGTTCATGCCTGTATCGTTGTGGTGAGGTACCGGTGTGTATTTCTGTATTCTGCATTGTTCATGTCTGTATCGTTGTGGTGAGGTACCGGTGTGTATTTCTGTATTCTGCATTGTTCATGCCTGTATCGTTGTGGTGAGGTACCGGTGGGTGTTTCTGTATTCTGCATTGTTCATGCCTGTATCGTTGTGGTGAGGTACCGGTTGGTGTTTCTGTATTCTGCATTGTTCATGCCTGTATCGATGTGGTGAGGTACGGGTGGGTGTTTATGTATTCTGCATTGTTCATGCCTGTATCGTTGTGGTGAGGTACCGGTGGGTGTTTCTGTATTCTGCATTGTTCATGCCTGTATCGTTGTGGTGAGGTACCGGTGGGTGTTTCTGTATTCCGCATTGTTCATGCCTGTATCGTTGTGGTGAGGTACCGGTGGGTGTTTCTGTATTCTGCATTGTTCATGCCTGTATCGTTGTGGTGAGGTACCGGTTGGTGTGTCTGTATTCTGCATTGTTTATGCCTGTATCGTTGTGGTGAGGTACCGGTGGGTGTTTCTGTATTCTGCATTGTTCATTCATGTATCGTTGTGGTGAGGTACCGGTGGGTGTTTCTGTATTCTGCATTGTTCATGTCTGTATCGTTGTGGTGAGGTACCGGTGGGTGTTTCTGTATTCTGCATTGTTCATGCCTGTATCGTTGTGGTGAGGTACCGGTTGGTGTTTCTGTATTCTGCATTGTTCATGCCTGTATCGATGTGGTGAGGTACGGGTGGGTGTTTATGTATTCTGCATTGTTCATGCCTGTATCGTTGTGGTGAGGTACCGGTGGGTGTTTCTGTATTCTGCATTGTTCATGCCTGTATCGTTGTGGTGAGGTACCGGTTGGTGTGTCTGTATTCTGCATTGTTTATGCCTGTATCGTTGTGGTGAGGTACCGGTTGGTGTGTCTGTATTCTGCATTGTTCATGCCTGTATCGTTGTGGTGAGGTACCGGTTGGTGTTTCTGTATTCTGCATTGTTTATGCCTGTATCGTTGTGGTGAGGTACCGGTTGGTGTGTCTGTATTCTGCATTGTTTATGCCTGTATCGTTGTGGTGAGGTACCGGTGGGTGTTTCTGTATTCTGCATTGTTCATGCCTGTATCGGTGTGGTGAGGTACCGGTTGGTGTTTCTGTATTCTGCATTGTTCATGCCTGAATCGTTGTGGTGAGGTACCGGTGGGTGTTTCTGTATTATGCATTGTTCATGCCTGTATCGTTGTGGTGAGGTACCGGTGGATGTTTCTGTATTCTGCATTGTTCATGCCTGTATCGTTGTGGTGAGGTACCGGTGGGTGTTTATGTATTATGCATTGTTCATGCCTGTATCGTTGTGGTGAGGTACCGGTGGATGTTTCTGTATTCTGCATTGTTCATGCCTGTATCGTTGTGGTGAGGTACCGGTGGGTGTTTCTGTATTCTGCATTGTTCATGTCTGTATCGATGTGGTGAGGTACCGGTGGGTGTTTCTGTATTCTGCATTGTTCATGCCTGTATCGTTGTGGTGAGGTACCGGTGTGTATTTCTGTATTCTGCATTGTTCATGTCTGTATCGTTGTGGTGAGGTACCGGTGTGTATTTCTGTATTCTGCATTGTTCATGTCTGTATCGTTGTGGTGAGGTACCGGTGGGTGTTTATGTATTATGCATTGTTCATGCCTGTATCGTTGTGGTGAGGTACCGGTGGATGTTTCTGTATTCTGCATTGTTCATGCCTGAATCGTTGTGGTGAGGTACCGGTGGGTGTTTCTGTATTATGCATTATTCATGCCTGTATCGTTGTGGTGAGGTACCGGTGGGTGTTTCTGTATTCTGCATTGTTCATGCCTGTATCGTTGTGGTGAGGTACCGGTTGGTGTTTCTGTATTCTACATTGTTCATGCCTGTATCGTTGTGGTGGGGTACCGGTGTGTGTTTCTGTATTCTACATTGTTCATGCCTGTATCGTTGTGGTGAGGTACCGGTGGGTGTTTCTGTATTCTGCATTGTTCATGCCTGTATCGTTGTGGTGAGGTACCGGTGGGTGTTTATGTATTCTGCATTGTTCATGCCTGTATCGTTGTCGTGAGTTACCGGTGGGTATTTCTGTATTCTGCATTGTTCATGCCTGTATCGTTGTGGTGAGGTACCGGTGGGTGTTTCTGTATTCTGCATTGTTTATGCCTGTATCGTTGTGGTGAGGTACCGGTGGGTGTTTTTGTATTCTGCATTGTTCATGCCTGTATCGTTGTGGTGAGGTACCGGTGGGTGTTTCTGTATTCTGCATTGTTCATACCTGTATCGTTGTGGTGAGGTACCGGTGGGTGTTTCTGTATTCTGCATTGTTCATGCCTGTATCGTTGTGGTGAGGTACCGGTGGGTATTTCTGTATTCTGCATTGTTCATGTCTGTATCGTTGTGGTGAGGTACCGGTGGGTGTTTCTGTATTCTGCATTGTTCATGTCTGTATCGTTGTGGTGAGGTACCGGTGGGTGTTTCTGTATTCTGCATTGTTCATGCCTGTATCGTTGTGGTGAGGTACCGGTGGGTGTTTCTGTATTCTGCATTGTTCCTGTATCGATGTGGTGAGGTACCGGTGGGTGTTTCTGTATGCTGCATTGTTCATGCCTGTATCGTTCTGGTGAGGTACCGGTGGGTGTTTCTGTATTCTACATTGTTCATGCCTGTATCGATGTGGTGAGGTACCGGTGGGTGTTTCTGTATGCTGCATTGTTCATGCCTGTATCGTTCTGGTGAGGTACCGGTGGGTGTTTCTGTATTCTACATTGTTCATGCCTGTATCGATGTGGTGAGGTACCGGTGTGTGTTTCTGTATTCTGCATTGTTCATGCCTGTATCGTTGTGGTGAGGTACCGGTTGGTGTTTCTGTATTCTGCATTGCTGATGCCTGTATCGTTGTGGTGAGGTACCGGTTGGTGTTTCTGTATTCTGCATTGTTCATGCCTGTATCGTTGTGGTGAGGTACTGGTGGGTGTTTCTGTATTCTGCATTGTTCATGCCTGTATCGATGTGGTGAGGTACCGGTAGGTGTTTCTGTATTCCGCATTGTTCATGTCTGTATCGTTATGGTGAGGTATCGGTGGGTGTTTATGTATTCTGCATTGTTCATGTCTGTATCGTTGTGGTGAGGTACCGGTGGGTATTTCTGTATTCTACATTGTTTATGCCTGTATCGTTGTGTTGAGGTACCGGTGGGTGTTTCTGTATTCTGCATTGTGCATGCCTGTATCGTTGTGGTGAGGTAACGGTTGGTGTTTCTGTATTCTGCATTGTTCATGTCTGTATCGTTGTGGTGAGGTACCGGTGTGTATTTCTGTATTCTGCATTGTTCATGCCTGTATCGTTGTGGTGAGGTACCGGTTGGTGTTTCTGTATTCTACATTGTTCATGCCTGTATCGTTGTGGTGGGGTACCGGTGTGTGTTTCTGTATTCTACATTGTTCATGCCTGTATCGTTGTGGTGAGGTACCGGTGGGTGTTTCTGTATTCTGCATTGTTCATGCCTGTATCGTTGTGGTGAGGTACCGGTGGGTGTTTATGTATTCTGCATTGTTCATGCCTGTATCGTTGTCGTGAGTTACCGGTGGGTATTTCTGTATTCTGCATTGTTCATGCCTGTTTCGTTGTGGTGAGGTACCGGTGGGTGTGTCTGTATTCTGCATTGTTTATGCCTGTATCGTTGTGGTGAGGTACCGGTGGGTGTTTTTGTATTCTGCATTGTTCATGCCTGTATCGTTGTGGTGAGGTACCGGTGGGTGTTTCTGTATTCTGCATTGTTCATGCCTGTATCGTTGTGGTGAGGTACTGGTGGGTGTTTCTGTATTCTGCATTGTTCATGCCTGTATCGTTGTGGTGAGGTACCGGTGGGTGTTTCTGTATGCTGCATTGTTCATGCCTGTATCGTTGTGGTGAGGTACCGGTGGGTGTTTCTGTATTCTGCATTGTTCATGCCTGTATCGTTGTGGTGAGGTACCGGTGTGTGTTTATGTATTCTGCATTGTTCATGCCTGTATCGTTGTGGTGAGGTACCGGTGGGTGTTTCTGTATTCTGCATTGTTCATGCCTGTATCGTTGTGGGGAGGTACCGGTGGGTATTTCTGTATTCTGCATTGTTCATGTCTGTATCGTTGTGGTGAGGTACCGGTGGGTGTTTCTGTATTCTGCATTGTTCATGTCTGTATCGTTGTGGTGAGGTACCGGTGGGTGTTTCTGTATTCTGCATTGTTCATGCCTGTATCGTTGTGGTGAGGTACCGGTGGGTGTTTCTGTATTCTGCATTGTTCCTGTATCGATGTGGTGAGGTACCGGTGGGTGTTTCTGTATGCTGCATTGTTCATGCCTGTATCGTTCTGGTGAGGTACCGGTGGGTGTTTCTGTATTCTACATTGTTCATGCCTGTATCGATGTGGTGAGGTACCGGTGGGTGTTTCTGTATGCTGCATTGTTCATGCCTGTATCGTTCTGGTGAGGTACCGGTGGGTGTTTCTGTATTCTACATTGTTCATGCCTGTATCGATGTGGTGAGGTACCGGTGGGTGTTTCTGTATTCTGCATTGTTCATGCCTGTATCGTTGTGGTGAGGTACCGGTGAGTGTTTCTGTATTCTGCATTGTTCATGCCTGTATCGTTGTGGTGAGGTACCGGTGGGTGTTTCTGTATTCTGCATTGTTCGTGTCTGTATCGTTGTGGTGAGGTACCGGTTGGTGTTTCTGTATTCTGCATTGCTGATGCCTGTATCGTTGTGGTGAGGTACCGGTTGGTGTTTCTGTATTCTGCATTGTTCATGCCTGTATCGTTGTGGTGAGGTACTGGTGGGTGTTTCTGTATTCTGCATTGTTCATGCCTGTATCGATGTGGTGAGGTACCGGTAGGTGTTTCTGTATTCCGCATTGTTCATGTCTGTATCGTTATGGTGAGGTACCGGTGGGTGTTTCTGTATTCTGCATTGTTCATGCCTGTATCGTTGTGGTGAGGTAACGGTTGGTGTTTCTGTATTCTGCATTGTTCATGCCTGTATCGTTGTGGTGAGGTACCGGTTGGTGTTTCTGTATTCTGCATTGTTCATGCCTGTATCGTTGTGGTGAGGTAACGGTTGGTGTTTCTGTATTCTGCATTGTTCATGTCTGTATAGTTGTGGTGAGGTACCGGTTGGTGTTTCTGTATTCTGCATTGTTCATGCCTGTATCGTTGTGGTGAGGTACCGGTGGGTGTGTCTGTATTCTGCATTGTTCATGCCTGTATCGTTGTGGTGAGGTACTGGTGGGTGTTTCTGTATTCTGCATTGTTCATGCCTGTATCGATGTGGTGAGGTACCGGTAGGTGTTTCTGTATTCCGCATTGTTCATGTCTGTATCGTTGTGGTGAGGTACCGGTGGGTGTTTCTGTATTCTGCATTGTTCATGCCTGTATCGTTGTGGTGAGGTACCGGTTGGTGTTTCTGTATTCTGCATTGTTCATGCCTGTATCGTTGTGGTGAGGTACGGGTGGGTGTTTCTGTATTCCGCATTGTTCATGCCTGTATCGTTGTGGTGAGGTACCGGTTGGTATTTCTGTATTCTGCATTGTTCATGCCTGTATCGTTGTGGTGAGGTACGGGTGGGTGTTTCTGTATTCCGCATTGTTTATGCCTGTATCGATGTGGTGAGGTACCGGTGGGTGTTTATGTATTCTGCATTGTTCATGCCTGTATCGATGTGGTGAGGTACCGGTGGGTGTTTCTGTATTCTGCATTGTTCATGTCTGTATCGTTGTGGTGAGGTACCGGTTGGTGTTTATGTATTCTGCATTGTTCATGTCTGTATCGTTGTGGTGAGGTACCGGTGTGTGTTTCTGTATTCCGCATTGTTCATGCCTGTATCGTTGTGGTGAGGTACCGGTGGGTGTTTCTGTATGCTGCATTGTTCATGCCTGTATCGTTGTGGTGAGGTACCGGTGGGTGTTTCTGTATTCTGCATTGTTCATGTCTGTATCGTTGTGGTGAGGTACCGGTTGGTGTTTCTGTATTCCGCATTGTTCATGCCTGTATCGTTGTGGTGAGGTACCGGTGGGTGTTTCTGTATTCTGCATTGTTCATGCCTGTATCGTTGTGGTGAGGTACCGGTGGGTGTTTCTGTATTCTGCATTGTTCATACCTGTGTCGTTGTGGTGAGGTACCGGTGGGTGTTTCTGTATTCTGCATTGTTCATGCCTGTATCGTTGTGGTGAGGTACCGGTGGGTGTTTCTGTATTCTGCATTGTTCATGTCTGTATCGTTGTGGTGAGGTACCGGTGGGTGTTTCTGTATTCTGCATTGTTCATGCCTGTATCGTTGTGGTGAGGTACCGGTTGGTGTTTCTGTATTCTGCATTGTTCATGCCTGTATCGTTGTGGTGAGGTACCGGTGGGTGTTTCTGTATTCTGCATTGTTCATGCCTGTATCGTTGTGGTGAGGTACCGGTGGGTGTTTCTGTATTCTGCATTGTTCATGTCTGTATCGTTGTGGTGAGGTACCGGTGGGTGTTTCTGTATTCTGCATTGTTCATGCCTGTATCGTTGTGGTGAGGTACCGGTTGGTGTTTCTGTATTCTGCATTGTTCATGCCTGTATCGATGTGGTGAGGTACCGGTGGGTGTTTATGTATTTTGCATTGTTTATGCCTGTATCGTTGTGGTGAGGTACCGGTGGGTGTTTCTGTATTCCGCATTGTTCATGCCTATATCGTTGTGGTGAGGTACCGGTTGGTGTTTCTGTATTTTGCATTGTTCATGTCTGTATCGTTGTGGTGAGGTACCGGTGTGTGTTTCTGTATTCTGCATTGTTCATGTCTGTATCGTTGTGGTGAGGTACCGGTGGGTGTTTCTGTATTTTGCATTGTTCATGCCTGTATCGTTGTGGTGAGGTACCGGTTGGTGTTTCTGTATTTTGCATTGTTCATGTCTGTATCGTTGTGGTGAGGTACCGGTGGGTGTTTCTGTATTCCGCATTGTTTATGCCTATATCGTTGTGGTGAGGTACCGGTGGGTGTTTCTGTATTCTGCATTGTTCATGCCTGTATCGTTGTGGTGAGGTACCGGTGGGTGTTTCTGTATTCTGCATTGTTCATGCCTGTATCGTTGTGGTGAGGTACCGGTGGGTATTTCTGTATTCTGCATTGTTCATGCCTGTATCGTTGTGGTGAGGTACCGGTGGGTGTTTCTGTATTTTGCATTGTTCATGCCTGTATCGTTGTGGTGAGGTACCGGTGGGTGTTTCTGTATTCGGCATTGTTCATGCCTGTATCGTTGTAGTGAGGTACCGGTGGGTGTTTCTGTATTCTGCATTGTTCATGCCTGTATCGTTGTGGTGAGGTACCGGTGGGTGTTTCTGTATTCTGCATTGTTCATGCCTGTATCGTTGTGGTGAGGTACCGGTAGGTGTTTCTGTATTCTGCATTGTTCATGCATGTATCGTTGTGGTGAGGTACCGGTGGGTGTTTCTGTATTCTGCATTGTTCATGCCTGTATCGTTGTGGTGAGGTACCGGTGGGTGTTTCTGTATTCTGCATTTTTCATGTCTGTATCGTTGTGGTGAGGTACCGGTGGGTATTTCTGTGTTCTGCATTGTTCATGCCTGTATCGTTGTGGTGAGGTACCGGTGGGTGTTTCTGTATTCTGCATTGTTCATGCCTGTATCGTTGTGGTGAGGTACCGGTGGGTGTTTCTGTATTCTGCATTGTTCATGCCTGTATCGTTGTGGTGAGGTACCGGTGGGTGTTTCTGTATTCTGCATTGTTCATGCCTGTATCGTTGTGGTGAGGTACCGGTATGTGTTTATGTATTCTGCATTGTTCATGTCTGTATCGTTGTGGTGAGGTACCGGTGGGTGTTTCTGTATTCTGCATTGTTCATGCCTGTATCGTTGTGGTGAGGTACCGGTGGGTGTTTCTGTATTCTGCATTGTTCATGCCTGTATCGATGTGGTGAGGTACCGGTGGGTGTTTCTGTATTCTGCATTGTTCATGCCTGTATCGTTGTGGTGAGGTACCGGTGGGTGTTTCTGTATTCTGCATTGTTCATGCCTGTATCGTTGTGGTGAGGTACCGGTGTGTGTTTCTGTATTCTGCATTGTTCATGCCTGTATCGTTGTGGTGAGGTACCGGTGGGTGTTTCTGTATTCCGCATTGTTCATGCCTGTATCGTTGTGGTGAGGTACCGGTGGGTGTTTCTGTATTCTGCATTGTTCATGCCTGTATCGTTGTGGTGAGGTACCGGTGGGTGTTTCTGTATTCTGCATTGTTCATGCCTGTATCGTTGTGGTGAGGTACCGGTGGGTGTTTCTGTATTCTGCATTGTTCATGCCTGTATTGTTGTGGTGGGGTACCGGTGGGTGTTTCTGTATTCTGCATTGTTCATGCCTGTATCGTTGTGGTGAGGTACCGGTGGGTGTTTCTGTATTCTGCATTGTTCATGCCTGTATCGTTGTGGTGGGGTACCGGTGGGTGTTTCTGTATTCTGCATTGTTCATGCCTGTATCGTTGTGGTGAGGTACCGGTGGGTGTTTATGTATTCTACATTGTTCATGCCTGTATCGTTGTGGTGAGGTACCGGTGGGTGTTTCTGTATTCTGCATTGTTCATGCCTGTATCGTTGTGGTGAGGTACCGGTTGGTGTTTCTGTATTCTACATTGTTCATGCCTGTATCGTTGTGGTGAGGTACCGGTTGGTGTTTCTGTATTCTACATTGTTCATGCCTGTATCGTTGTGGTGAGGTACCGGTGGGTGTTTCTGTATTCTGTATTGTTCATGCCTGTATTGTTGTGGTGAGGTACCGGTTGGTGTTTCTGTATTCTGCATTGTTCATGCCTGTATCGTTGTGGTGAGGTACCGGTGTGTGTTTATGTATTCTGCATTGTTCATGCCTGTATCGTTCTGGTGAGGTACCGGTTGGTGTTTCTGTATTCTGCATTGTTCATTCCTGTATCGTTGTGGTGAGGTACCGGTGGGTGTTTCTGTATTCTGCATTGTTCATGCCTGTATCGTTGTGGTGAGGTACCGGTGGGTGTTTCTGTATTCTGCATTGTTCATGCCTGTATCGTTGTGGTGAGGTACCGGTGTGTATTTCTGTATTCTGCATTGTTCATGCCTGTATCGTTGTGGTGAGGTACCGGTGGGTGTTTCTGAATTCTGCATTGTTCATGCCTGTATCGTTGTGGTGAGGTACCGGTGGGTGTTTCTGTATTCTGCATTGTTCATGCCTGTATCGTTGTGGTGAGGTACCGGTGTGTGTTTCTGTGTTCTGCATTGTTCATGCCTGTATCGTTGTGGTGAGGTACCGGTGGGTGTTTCTGTATTCTGCATTGTTCCTGTATCGTTGTGGTGGGGTACCGGTGGGTATTTCTGTATTCTGCATTGTTCATGCCTGTATCGTTGTGGTGAGGTACCGGTGGGTGTTTCTGTATTCTGCATTGTTCATGCCTGTATCGTTGTGGTGAGGTACCGGTGGATGTTTCTGTATTCTGCATTGTTCATGCTTGTATCGTTGTGGTGAGGTACCGGTGGGTGTTTCTGTATTCTGCATTGTTCATGCCTGTATCGTTGTGGTGAGGTACCGGTGGGTGTTTCTGTATTCTGCATTGTTCATGCCTATATCGTTGTGGTGAGGTACCGGTGGGTGTTTCTGTATTCTGCATTGTTCATGCCTGTATCGATGTGGTGAGGTACCGGTGGGTGTTTCTGTATTCTGCATTGTTCATGCCTGTATCGTTGTGGTGAGGTACCGGTGGGTGTTTCTGTATTCGGCATTGTTCATGCCTGTATCGTTGTGGTGAGGTACCGGTGGGTGTTTCTGTATTCTGCATTGTTCATGCCTGTATCGTTGTGGTGAGGTACCGGTGGGTGTTTCTGTATTCTGCATTGTTCATGCCTGTATCGTTGTGGTGAGGTACCGGTTGGTGTTTCTGTATTCTGCATTGTTCATGCCTGTATCGTTGTGGTGAGGTACCGGTGTGTATTTCTGTATTCTGCATTGTTCATGCCTGTATCGTTGTGGTGAGGTACCGGTGGGTGTTTCTGTATTCTGCATTGTTCATGCCTGTATCGTTGTGGTGAGGTACCGGTGGGTGTTTCTGTATTCTGCATTGTTCATGCCTGTATCGTTGTGGTGAGGTACCGGTGGGTGTGTCTGTATTCCGCATTGTTCATGCCTGTATCGTTGTGGTGAGGTACCGGTGGGTGTTTCTATATTCTGCATTGTTCATGCCTGTATCGTTGTGGTGAGGTACCGGTGGGTGTGTCTGTATTCCGCATTGTTCATGCCTGTATCGTTGTGGTGAGGTACCGGTGGGTGTTTCTGTATTCTGCATTGTTCATGTCTGTATCGTTGTGGTGAGGTACCGGTGGGTGTTTCTGTATTCTGCATTGTTCATGCCTGTATCGTTGTGGTGAGGTACCGGGGGTGTTTCTGTATTCTGCATTGTTCATGCCTGTATCGTTGTGGTGAGGTACCGGTGGGTGTTTCTGTATTCTGCATTGTTCATGCCTGTATCGTTGTGGTGAGGTACCGGTGTGTGTTTATGTATTCTGCATTGTTCATGCCTGTATCGTTGTGGTGAGGTACCGGTGAGTGTTTCTGTATTCTGCATTGTTTATGCCTGTATCGTTGTGGTGAGGTACCGGTGGGTGTTTCTGTATTCTGCATTGTTCATGCCTGTATCGTTGTGGTGAGGTACCGGTGGGTGTTTCTGTATTCTGCATTGTTCATGTCTGTATCGATGTGGTGAGGTACCGGTGTGTGTTTATGTATTCTGCATTGTTCATGACTGTATCGTTGTGGTGAGGTACCGGTGGGTGTTTCTGTATTCTGCATTGTTCATGCCTGTATCGTTGTGGTGAGGTACCGGTGTGTGTTTATGTATTCTGCATTGTTCATGACTGTATCGTTGTGGTGAGGTACCGGTGGGTGTTTCTGTATTCTGCATTGTTCATGCCTGTATCGTTGTAGTGAGGTACCGGTTGGTGTTTCTGTATTCTGCATTGTTCATGCCTGTATCGTTGTAGTGAGGTACCGGTGGGTGTTTATGTATTCTGCATTGTTCATGCCTGTATCGTTGTGGTGAGGTACCGGTGGGTGTTTCTGTATTCTGCATTGTTCATGTCTGTATCGTTGTGGTGAGGTACCGGTGGGTGTTTCTGTATTCTGCATTGTTTATGCCTGTATCGTTGTGGTGAGGTACCGGTGGGTGTTTCTGTATTCTGCATTGTTCATGTCTGTATCGTTGTGGTGAGGTACCGGTTGGTGTTTCTGTATTCTGCATTGTTCATGCCTGTATCGTTGTGGTGAGGTACCGGTGGGTGTTTCTGTATTCTGCATTGTTCATGTCTGTATCGTTGTGGTGAGGTACCGGTGGGTGTTTCTGTATTCTGCATTGTTCATGCCTGTATCGTTGTGGTGAGGTACCGGGGGTGTTTCTGTATTCTGCATTGTTCATGCCTGTATCGTTGTGGTGAGGTACCGGTGGGTGTTTCTGTATTCTGCATTGTTCATGCCTGTATCGTTGTGGTGAGGTACCGGTGTGTATTTCTGTATTCTGCATTGTTCATGCCTGTATCGTTGTGGTGAGGTACGGGTGGGTGTTTCTGTATTCCGCATTGTTCATGCCTGTATCGTTGTAGTGAGGTACCGGTGGGTGTTTCTGTATTCTGCATTGTTCATGCCTGTATCGTTGTGGTGAGGTACCGGTGGGTATTTCTGTATTCTGCATTGTTCATGCCTGTATCGTTGTGGTGAGGTACCGGTGGGTGTTTCTGTATTCTGCATTGTTCATGCCTGTATCGTTGTGATGAGGTACCGGTGGGTGTTTCTGTATTCTGCATTGTTCATGCCCGTATCGTTGTGGTGAGGTACCGGTGGGTGTTTCTGTATTCTACATTGTTCATGCCTGTATCGTTGTGGTGAGGTACCGGTCGGTATTTCTGTATTCTGCATTGTTCATGCCTGTATCGTTGTGGTGAGGTACCGGTGGGTGTTTCTGTATTCTGCATTGTTCATGCTTGTATCGTTGTGGTGAGGTACCGGTGGGTGTTTCTGTATTCTGCATTGTTCATGCCTGTATCGTTGTGGTGAGGTACGGGTGGGTGTTTCTGTATTCTGCATTGTTCATGCCTGTATCGTTGTGGTGAGGTACCGGTGGGTGTTTCTGTATTCTGAATTGTTCATGCTTGTATCGTTGTGGTGAGGTACCGGTTGGTGTGTCTGTATTCTGCATTGTTCATGCCTGTATCGTTGTGGTGAGGTACGGGTGGGTGTTTCTGTATTCTGCATTGTTCATGCCTGTATCGTTGTGGTGAGGTACCGGTTGGTGTTTCTGTATTCTGAATTGTTCATGCTTGTATCGTTGTGGTGAGGTACCGGTTGGTGTGTCTGTATTCTGCATTGTTCATGCCTGTATCGTTGTGGTGAGGTACCGGTGGGTGTTTCTGTATTCCGCATTGTTCATGCCTGTATCGTTGTGGTGAGGTAAGGGTGGGTATTTCTGTATTCTGCATTGTTCATGCCTGTATCGTTGTGGTGAGGTATCGGTGGGTGTTTCTGTATTCTGCATTGTTCATGCCTGTATCGTTGTGGTGAGGTACCGGTGGGTGTTTCTGTATTCTGCATTGTTCACGCCTGTATCGTAGTGGTGAGGTACCGGTGTGTGTTTCTGTATTCTGCATTGTTCATGCCTGTATCGTTGTGGTGAGGTACCGGTGTGTGTTTCTGTATTCTGCATTGTTCATGTCTGTATCGTTGTGGTGGGGTACCGGTGGGTGTTTCTGTATTCTGCATTGTTCATGCCTGTATCGTTGTGGTGAGGTACCGGTGGGTGTTTCTGTATTCTGCATTGTTCATGCCTGTATCGTTGTGGTGGGGTACCGGTGGGTGTTTCTGTATTCTGCATTGTTCATGCCTGTATCGTTGTGGTGAGGTACCGGTGGGTGTTTATGTATTCTACATTGTTCATGCCTGTATCGTTGTGGTGAGGTACCGGTGGGTGTTTCTGTATTCTGCATTGTTCATGCCTGTATCGTTGTGGTGAGGTACCGGTTGGTGTTTCTGTATTCTACATTGTTCATGCCTGTATCGTTGTGGTGAGGTACCGGTTGGTGTTTCTGTATTCTACATTGTTCATGCCTGTATCGTTGTGGTGAGGTACCGGTGGGTGTTTCTGTATTCTGTATTGTTCATGCCTGTATTGTTGTGGTGAGGTACCGGTTGGTGTTTCTGTATTCTGCATTGTTCATGCCTGTATCGTTGTGGTGAGGTACCGGTGTGTGTTTATGTATTCTGCATTGTTCATGCCTGTATCGTTCTGGTGAGGTACCGGTTGGTGTTTCTGTATTCTGCATTGTTCATTCCTGTATCGTTGTGGTGAGGTACCGGTGGGTGTTTCTGTATTCTGCATTGTTCATGCCTGTATCGTTGTGGTGAGGTACCGGTGGGTGTTTCTGTATTCTGCATTGTTCATGCCTGTATCGTTGTGGTGAGGTACCGGTGTGTATTTCTGTATTCTGCATTGTTCATGCCTGTATCGTTGTGGTGAGGTACCGGTGGGTGTTTCTGAATTCTGCATTGTTCATGCCTGTATCGTTGTGGTGAGGTACCGGTGGGTGTTTCTGTATTCTGCATTGTTCATGCCTGTATCGTTGTGGTGAGGTACCGGTGTGTGTTTCTGTGTTCTGCATTGTTCATGCCTGTATCGTTGTGGTGAGGTACCGGTGGGTGTTTCTGTATTCTGCATTGTTCCTGTATCGTTGTGGTGGGGTACCGGTGGGTATTTCTGTATTCTGCATTGTTCATGCCTGTATCGTTGTGGTGAGGTACCGGTGGGTGTTTCTGTATTCTGCATTGTTCATGCCTGTATCGTTGTGGTGAGGTACCGGTGGATGTTTCTGTATTCTGCATTGTTCATGCTTGTATCGTTGTGGTGAGGTACCGGTGGGTGTTTCTGTATTCTGCATTGTTCATGCCTGTATCGTTGTGGTGAGGTACCGGTGGGTGTTTCTGTATTCTGCATTGTTCATGCCTATATCGTTGTGGTGAGGTACCGGTGGGTGTTTCTGTATTCTGCATTGTTCATGCCTGTATCGATGTGGTGAGGTACCGGTGGGTGTTTCTGTATTCTGCATTGTTCATGCCTGTATCGTTGTGGTGAGGTACCGGTGGGTGTTTCTGTATTCGGCATTGTTCATGCCTGTATCGTTGTGGTGAGGTACCGGTGGGTGTTTCTGTATTCTGCATTGTTCATGCCTGTATCGTTGTGGTGAGGTACCGGTGGGTGTTTCTGTATTCTGCATTGTTCATGCCTGTATCGTTGTGGTGAGGTACCGGTTGGTGTTTCTGTATTCTGCATTGTTCATGCCTGTATCGTTGTGGTGAGGTACCGGTGTGTATTTCTGTATTCTGCATTGTTCATGCCTGTATCGTTGTGGTGAGGTACCGGTGGGTGTTTCTGTATTCTGCATTGTTCATGCCTGTATCGTTGTGGTGAGGTACCGGTGGGTGTTTCTGTATTCTGCATTGTTCATGTCTGTATCGTTGTGGTGAGGTACCGGTGGGTGTTTCTGTATTCTGCATTGTTCATGCCTGTATCGTTGTGGTGAGGTACCGGGGGTGTTTCTGTATTCTGCATTGTTCATGCCTGTATCGTTGTGGTGAGGTACCGGTGGGTGTTTCTGTATTCTGCATTGTTCATGCCTGTATCGTTGTGGTGAGGTACCGGTGTGTGTTTATGTATTCTGCATTGTTCATGCCTGTATCGTTGTGGTGAGGTACCGGTGAGTGTTTCTGTATTCTGCATTGTTTATGCCTGTATCGTTGTGGTGAGGTACCGGTGGGTGTTTCTGTATTCTGCATTGTTCATGCCTGTATCGTTGTGGTGAGGTACCGGTGGGTGTTTCTGTATTCTGCATTGTTCATGTCTGTATCGATGTGGTGAGGTACCGGTGTGTGTTTATGTATTCTGCATTGTTCATGACTGTATCGTTGTGGTGAGGTACCGGTGGGTGTTTCTGTATTCTGCATTGTTCATGCCTGTATCGTTGTGGTGAGGTACCGGTGTGTGTTTATGTATTCTGCATTGTTCATGACTGTATCGTTGTGGTGAGGTACCGGTGGGTGTTTCTGTATTCTGCATTGTTCATGCCTGTATCGTTGTAGTGAGGTACCGGTTGGTGTTTCTGTATTCTGCATTGTTCATGCCTGTATCGTTGTAGTGAGGTACCGGTGGGTGTTTATGTATTCTGCATTGTTCATGCCTGTATCGTTGTGGTGAGGTACCGGTGGGTGTTTCTGTATTCTGCATTGTTCATGTCTGTATCGTTGTGGTGAGGTACCGGTGGGTGTTTCTGTATTCTGCATTGTTTATGCCTGTATCGTTGTGGTGAGGTACCGGTGGGTGTTTCTGTATTCTGCATTGTTCATGTCTGTATCGTTGTGGTGAGGTACCGGTGGGTGTTTCTGTATTCTGCATTGTTCATGCCTGTATCGTTGTGGTGAGGTACCGGGGGTGTTTCTGTATTCTGCATTGTTCATGCCTGTATCGTTGTGGTGAGGTACCGGTGGGTGTTTCTGTATTCTGCATTGTTCATGCCTGTATCGTTGTGGTGAGGTACCGGTGTGTATTTCTGTATTCTGCATTGTTCATGCCTGTATCGTTGTGGTGAGGTACGGGTGGGTGTTTCTGTATTCCGCATTGTTCATGCCTGTATCGTTGTAGTGAGGTACCGGTGGGTGTTTCTGTATTCTGCATTGTTCATGCCTGTATCGTTGTGGTGAGGTACCGGTGGGTATTTCTGTATTCTGCATTGTTCATGCCTGTATCGTTGTGGTGAGGTACCGGTGGGTGTTTCTGTATTCTGCATTGTTCATGCCTGTATCGTTGTGATGAGGTACCGGTGGGTGTTTCTGTATTCTGCATTGTTCATGCCCGTATCGTTGTGGTGAGGTACCGGTGGGTGTTTCTGTATTCTACATTGTTCATGCCTGTATCGTTGTGGTGAGGTACCGGTCGGTATTTCTGTATTCTGCATTGTTCATGCCTGTATCGTTGTGGTGAGGTACCGGTGGGTGTTTCTGTATTCTGCATTGTTCATGCTTGTATCGTTGTGGTGAGGTACCGGTGGGTGTTTCTGTATTCTGCATTGTTCATGCCTGTATCGTTGTGGTGAGGTACGGGTGGGTGTTTCTGTATTCTGCATTGTTCATGCCTGTATCGTTGTGGTGAGGTACCGGTGGGTGTTTCTGTATTCTGAATTGTTCATGCTTGTATCGTTGTGGTGAGGTACCGGTTGGTGTGTCTGTATTCTGCATTGTTCATGCCTGTATCGTTGTGGTGAGGTACGGGTGGGTGTTTCTGTATTCTGCATTGTTCATGCCTGTATCGTTGTGGTGAGGTACCGGTTGGTGTTTCTGTATTCTGAATTGTTCATGCTTGTATCGTTGTGGTGAGGTACCGGTTGGTGTGTCTGTATTCTGCATTGTTCATGCCTGTATCGTTGTGGTGAGGTACCGGTGGGTGTTTCTGTATTCCGCATTGTTCATGCCTGTATCGTTGTGGTGAGGTAAGGGTGGGTATTTCTGTATTCTGCATTGTTCATGCCTGTATCGTTGTGGTGAGGTATCGGTGGGTGTTTCTGTATTCTGCATTGTTCATGCCTGTATCGTTGTGGTGAGGTACCGGTGGGTGTTTCTGTATTCTGCATTGTTCACGCCTGTATCGTAGTGGTGAGGTACCGGTGTGTGTTTCTGTATTCTGCATTGTTCATGCCTGTATCGTTGTGGTGAGGTACCGGTGTGTGTTTCTGTATTCTGCATTGTTCATGTCTGTATCGTTGTGGTGAGGTACCGGTTGGTATTTCTGTATTCTGCATTGTTCATGCCTGTATCGTTGTGGTGAGGTACCGGTGGGTATTTCTGTATTCTGCATTGTTCATGCCTGTATCGTTGTGGTGAGGTACCGGTGGGTGTTTCTGTATTCTACATTGTTCATGCCTGTATCGATGTGGTGAGGTACCGGTGTGTATTTCTGTATTCTGCATTGTTCATGCCTGTATCGTTGTGGTGAGGTACCGGTGTGTATTTCTGTATTCTGCATTGTTCATGCCTGTATCGTTGTGGTGAGGTACCGGTTGGTATTTCTGTATTCTGCATTGTTCATGCCTGTATCGTTGTGGTGAGGTACCGGTTGGTGTTTATGTATTCTGCATTGTTCATGCCTGTATCGTTGTGGTGAGGTACCGGTTGGTATTTCTGTATTCTGCATTGTTCATGCCTGTATCGTTGTGGTGAGGTACCGGTTGGTATTTCTGTATTCTGCATTGTTCATGCCTGTATCGTTGTGGTGAGGTACCGGTTGGTATTTCTGTATTCTGCATTGTTCATGCCTGTATCGTTGTGGTGAGGTACCGGTTGGTGTTTCTGTATTCTGCATTGTTCATGCCTGTATCGTTGTGGTGAGGTACCGGTTGGTATTTCTGTATTCTGCATTGTTCATGCCTGTATCGTTGTGGTGAGGTACCGGTGGGTGTTTCTGTATTCTGCATTGTTCATGCCTGTATCGTTGTGGTGAGGTACCGGTGTGTGTTTCTGTATTCTGCATTGTTTATGCCTGTATCGTTGTGGTGAGGTACCGGTGGGTGTTTCTGTATTATGCATTGTTCATGCCTGTATCGGTGTGGTGAGGTACCGGTGGGTGTTTCTGTATTCTGCATTGTTCATGCCTGTATCGTTGTGGTGAGGTACCGGTGTGTATTTCTGTATTCTGCATTGTTCATGCCTGTATCGTTGTGGTGAGGTACCGGTGGGTGTTTCTGTATTCTGCATTGTTCATGCCTGTATCGTTGTGGTGAGGTACCGGTGTGTATTTCTGTATTCTGCATTGTTCATGCCTGTATCGTTGTGGTGAGGTACCGGTGGGTGTTTCTGTATTCTGCATTGTTCATGTCTGTATCGTTGTGGTGAGGTACCGGTGGGTGTTTCTGTATTCTGCATTGTTCATGTCTGTATCGTTGTGGTGAGGTACCGGTGGGTGATTCTGTATTCTGCATTGTTCATGTCTGTATCGTTGTGGTGAGGTACCGGTGGGTGTTTCTTTATTCTGCATTGTTTATGCCTGTATCGTTGTGGTGAGGTACCGGTGGGTGTTTCTGTATTCTGCATTGTTCATGTCTGTATCGTTGTGGTGAGGTACCGGTGGGTGTTTCTGTATTCTGCATTGTTTATGCCTGTATCGTTGTGGTGAGGTACCGGTGGGTGTTTCTGTATTCTGCATTGTTCATGTCTGTATCGTTGTGGTGAGGTACCGGTGGGTGATTCTGTATTCTGCATTGTTCATGTCTGTATCGTTGTGGTGAGGTACCGGTGGGTGTTTCTGTATTCTGCATTGTTTATGCCTGTATCGTTGTGGTGAGGTACCGGTGGGTGTTTCTGTATTCTGCATTGTTCATGTCTGTATCGTTGTGGTGAGGTACCGGTGGGTGATTCTGTATTCTGCATTGTTCATGTCTGTATCGTTGTGGTGAGGTACCGGTGGGTGTTTCTGTATTCTGCATTGTTTATGCCTGTATCGTTGTGGTGAGGTACCGGTGGGTGTTTCTGTATTCTGCATTGTTCATGCCTGTATCGTTGTGGTGAGGTACCGGTGGGTGTTTCTGTATTCTACATTGTTCATGCCTGTATCGTTGTGGTGAGGTACCGGTGGGTATTTCTGTATTCAGCATTGTTCATGCCTGTATCGTTGTGGTGAGGTACCGGTTGGTGTTTCTGTATTCTGCATTGTTCATGTCTGTATCGTTGTGGTGAGGTACCGGTGGGTGTTTCTGTATTCTGCATTGTTTATGCCTGTATCGTTGTGGTGAGGTACCGGTGGGTGTTTCTGTATTCTGCATTGTTCATGCCTGTATCTTTGTGGTGAGGTACCGGTGGGTGTTTCTGTATTCTGCATTGTTTATGCCTGTATCGTTGTGGTGAGGTACCGGTGGGTGTTTCTGTATTCTGCATTGTTTATGCCTGTATCGTTGTGGTGAGGTACCGGTGGGTGTTTCTGTATTCTGCATTGTTCATGTCTGTATCGTTGTGGTGAGGTACCGGTGTGTATTTCTGTATTCTGCATTGTTCATGCCTGTATCGTTGTGGTGAGGTACCGGTGGGTGTTTCTGTATTCTGCATTGTTCATGCCTGTATCGTTGTGGTGAGGTATCGGTTGGTATTTCTGTATTCTGCATTGTTCATGCCTGTATCGTTGTGGTGAGGTACCGATGGGTGTTTCTGTATTCTACATTGTTGATGCCTGTATCGATGTGGTGAGGTACCGGTGGGTATTTCTGTATTCAGCATTGTTCATGCCTGTATCGTTGTGGTGAGGTACCGGTGGGTGTTTCTGTATTCTGCATTGTTCATGCCTGTATCGTTGTGGCGAGGTACCGGTGGGTGTTTCTGTATTCTACATTGTTCATGCCTGTATCGTTGTGGTGAGGTACCGGTGGGTGTTTCTGTATTCTGCATTGTTCATGTCTGTATCGTTGTGGTGAGGTACCGGTGGGTGTTTCTGTATTCTGCATTGTTCATGCCTGTATCGTTGTGGTGAGGTACCGGTGGGTGTTTCTGTATTCTGCATTGTTCATGCCTGTATCGTTGTGGTGAGGTACCGGTGGGTGTTTCTGTATTCTGCAGTGTTCATGCCTGTATCGTTGTGGTGAGGTACCGGTGGGTGTTTCTGTATTCTGCATTGTTCATGCATGTATCGATGTGGTGAGGTACCGGTGGGTGTTTCTGTATTCTGCATTGTTCATGCCTGTATCGTTGTGGTGAGGTACCGGTGGGTGTTTCTGTATTCTGCATTGTTCATGCATGTATCGATGTGGTGAGGTACCGGTGGGTGTTTCTGTATGCTGCATTGTTCATGCCTGTATCGTTGTGGTGAGGTACCGGTGGGTGTTTCTGTATTCTGCATTGTTCATGCCTATATCGTTGTGGTGAGGTACCGGTGGGTGTTTCTGTATTCTGCATTGTTCATGCATGTATCGTTGTGGTGAGGTACCGGTGTGTGTTTCTGTATTCTGCATTGTTCATGCCTGTATCGTTGTGGTGAGGTACCGGTTGGTGTTTCTGTATTCTGCATTGTTCATGCCTGTATCGTTGTGGTGGGGTACCGGTGGGTGTTTCTGTATTCCGCATTGTTCATGCCTGTATCGTTGTGGTGAGGTACCGGTGGGTGTTTCTGTATTCTGCATTGTTCATGCCTGTATCGTTGTGGTGAGGTACCGGTGGGTGTTTCTGTATTCTGCATTGTTCATGCCTGTATCGTTGTGGTGAGGTACCGGCGGGTGTTTCTGTATTCTGCATTGTTCATGCCTGTATCGTTGTGGTGAGGTACCGGTGTGTGTTTCTGTATTCCGCATTGTTCATGCCTGTATCGTTGTGGTGAGGTACCGGTGTGTGTTTCTGTATTCTGCATTGTTCATGCCTGTATCGTTGTGGTGGGGTACCGGTGGGTGTTTCTGTATTCCGCATTGTTCATGCCTGTATCGTTGTGGTGAGGTACCGGTGGGTGTTTCTGTATTCTGCATTGTTCATGCCTGTATCGTTGTGGTGAGGTACCGGTGGGTGTTTCTGTATTCTGCATTGTTCATGCCTGTATCGTTGTGGTGAGGTACCGGTGGGTATTTCTGTATTCTGCATTGTTCATGCATGTATCGTTGTGGTGAGGTACCGGTGTGTGTTTCTGTATTCCGCATTGTTCATGCCTGTATCGTTGTGGTGAGGTACCGGTGGGTGTTTCTGTATTCTGCATTGTTCATGCCTGTATCGTTGTGGTGAGGTACCGGTGGGTATTTATGTATTCTGCATTGTTCATGCCTGTATCGTTGTGGTGAGGTACCGGTGGGTGTTTCTGTATTCTGCATTGTTCATGCCTGTATCGTTGTGGTGAGGTACCGGTGTGTGTTTATGTATTCTGCATTGTTCATGCCTGTATCGTTGTGGTGAGGTACCGGTGTGTGTTTCAGTATTCTGCATTGTTCATGCCTGTATCGTTGTGGTGAGGTACCGGTAGGTGTTTCTGTATTCTGCATTGTTCATGCCTGTATCGTTGTGGTGAGGTACCGGTAGGTATTTCTGTATTTTGCATTGTTCATGCCTGTATCGTTGTGGTGAGGTACCGGTTGGTGTTTCTGTATTCTGCATTGTTCATGCCTGTATCGTTGTGGTGAGGTACCGGTGGGTGTTTCTGTATTCTGCATTGTTCATGCCTGTATCGTTGTGGTGGGGTACGGGTGTGTGTTTCTGTATTCTGCATTGTTCATGCCTGTATCGTTGTGGTGAGGTACCGGTGGGTGTTTCTGTATGCTGCATTGTTCATGCCTGTATCGTTGTGGTGAGGTACCGGTGGGTGTTTCTGTATTCTGCATTGTTCATGCCTGTATCGTTGTGGTGAGGTTCCGGTGGGTGTTTCTGTATTCTGCATTGTTCATGCCTGTATCGTTGTGGTGGGGTACGGTGTGTGTTTCTGTATTCTGCATTGTTCATGCCTGTATCGTTGTGGTGAGGTACCGGTGGGTGTTTCTGTATACTGCATTGTTCATGCCTGTATCGTTGTGGTGAGGTACCGGTGGGTGTTTCTGTATACTGCATTGTTCATGCCTGTATCGTTGTGGTGAGGTACCGGTTGGTGTGTCTGTATTCTGCATTGTTCATGCCTGTATCGTTGTGGTGAGGTAACGGTGGGTATTTCTGTATTCTGCATTGTTCATGCCTGTATCGTTGTGGTGAGGTACCGGTGGGTGTTTCTGTATGCTGCATTGTTCATGCCTGTATCGTTGTGGTGAGGTAACGGTGGGTATTTCTGTATTCTGCATTGTTCATGCCTGTATCGTTGTGGTGAGGTACCGGTGGGTGTTTCTGTATGCTGCATTGATCATGCCTGTATCGTTGTGGTGAGGTACCGGTTGGTGTTTCTGTATTCCGCATTGTTCATGCCTGTATCGTTGTGGTGAGGTAACGGTGGGTATTTCTGTATTCTGCATTGTTCATGCCTGTATCGTTGTGGTGAGGTACGGGTGGGTGTTTATGTATACTACATTGTCCATGCCTGTATCGTGTGGTGAGGTACCGGTGGGTGTTTCTGTATTCTGCATTGTTCATGCCTGTATCGTTGTGATGAGGTACAGGTGGGTGTTTCTGTATTCTGCATTGTTCATGCCTGTATCGTGTGGTGAGGTACCGGTGGGTGTTTCTGTATTCTGCATTGTTCATGCCTGTATCGTTGTGGTGAGGTACCGGTGGGTGTTTCTGTATGCTGCATTGTTCATGCCTGGATCGTTGTGGTGAGGTAACGGTGGGTATTTCTGTATTCTGCATTGTTCATGCCTGTATCGTTGTGGTGAGGTACCGGTGGGTGTTTCTGTATGCTGCATTGATCATGCCTGTATCGTTGTGGTGAGGTACCGGTTGGTGTTTCTGTATTCCGCATTGTTCATGCCTGTATCGTTGTGGTGAGGTAACGGTGGGTATTTCTGTATTCTGCATTGTTCATGCCTGTATCGTTGTGGTGAGGTACCGGTGGGTGTTTCTGTATTCTGCATTGTTCATGCATTGTTCATGTCTGTATCGTTGTGGTGAGGTACGGGTTGGTGTTTCTGTATTCTGCATTGTTCATGCCTGTATAGATGTGGTGAGGTACCGGTGGGTGTTTCTGTATTTTGCATTGTTCATGCCTGTATCGTTGTGGTGAGGTACCGGTGGGTGTTTCTGTATTCTGCATTGTTCATGCCTGTATCGATGTGGTGAGGTACCGGTTGGTGTTTCTGTATTCTGCATTGTTCATGCATGTATCGTTGTGGTGAGGTACCGGTTGGTGTTTCTGTATTCTGCATTGTTCATGCCTGTATCGTTGTGGTGAGGTACCGGTGGGTGTTTCTGTATTCTGCATTGTTCATGCCTTTATCGTTGTGGTGAGGTACCGGTGGGTGTTTCTGTATTCTGCATTGTTCATGCCTGTATCGTTGTGGTGAGGTACCGGTATGTGTTTCTGTATTCTGCATTGTTCATGCCTGTATCGATGTGGTGAGGTACCGGTGGGTGTTTCTGTATTTTGCATTGTTCATGCCTGTATCGTTGTGGTGAGGTACCGGTGGGTGTTTCTGTATTCTGCATTGTTCATGCCTGTATCGTTGTGGTGAGGTACCGATTGGTGTTTCTGTATTCTGCATTGTTCATGCCTGTATCGATGTGGTGAGGTACGGGTGGGTGTTTCTGTATTCCGCATTGTTCATGCCTGTATCGTTGTGGTGAGGTACCGGTGGGTGTTTCTGTATTCTGCATTGTTCATGCCTGTATCGTTGTGGTGAGGTACCGGTGGGTGTTTTTGTATTCCGCATTGTTCATGCCTGTATCGTTGTAGTGAGGTACCGGTGGGTGTTTCTGTATTCTGCATTGTTCATGCCTGTATCGTTGTGGTGAGGTACCGGTGGGTGTTTCTGTATTCTGCATTGTTCATGCCTGTATCGTTGTGGTGAGGTACCGGTGTGTGTTTCTGTATTCTGCATTGTCCATGCCTGTATCGTTGTGGTGAGGTACCGGTGTGTGTTTCTGTATTCTGCATTGTTCATGCCTGTATCGTTGTGGTGAGGTACCGGTGGGTGTTTCTGTATTCTGCATTGTTCATGCCTGTATCGTTGTGGTGAGGTACCGGTGGGTGTTTCTGTATTCTGCATTGTTCATGCCTGTATCGTTGTGGTGTGGTACCGGTGGGTATTTCTGTGTTCCGCATTGTTCATGCCTGTATCGTTGTGGTGAGGTACGGGTGGGTGTTTCTGTATTCTGCATTGTTCATGCCTGTATCGTTGTGGTGAGGTACCGGTGGGTGTTTCTGTATTCTGCATTGTTCATGCCTGTATCGTTGTAGTGAGGTACCGGTGGGTGTTTCTGTATTCTGCATTGTTCATGCCTGTATCGTTGTGGTGAGGTACCGGTTGGTGTTTCTGTATTCTGCATTGTTCATGCCTGTATCGTTGTGGTGAGGTACCGGTGTGTGTTTCTGTATTCTGCATTGTTCATGCCTGTATCGTTGTGGTGAGGTACCGGTGTGTGTTTCTGTATTCTGCATTGTTCATGCCTGTATCGTTGTGGTGAGGTACCGGTGGGTGTTTCTGTATTCTGCATTGTTCATGCCTGTATCGTTGTGGTGAGGTACCGGTGGGTGTTTCTGTATTCTGCATTGTTCATGCCTGTATCGTTGTGGTGTGGTACCGGTGGGTATTTCTGTATTCCGCATTGTTCATGCCTGTATCGTTGTGGTGAGGTACGGGTGGGTGTTTCTGTATTCTGCATTGTTCATGCCTGTATCGTTGTGGTGAGGTACCGGTGGGTGTTTCTGTATTCTGCATTGTTCATGCCTGTATCGTTGTGGTGAGGTACCGGTGTGTATTTCTGTATTCTGCATTGTTCATGCATGTATCGTTGTGGTGAGGTACCGGTGGGTGTTTCTGTATTCTGCATTGTTCATGCCTGTATCGTTGTGGTGAGGTACCGGTGGGTGTTTCTGTATTCTGCATTGTTCATGCATGTATCGTTGTGGTGAGGTACCGGTGGGTGTTTCTGTATTCTGCATTGTTCATGCCTGTATCGTTGTGGTGAGGTACCGGTGGGTGTTTCTGTATTCTGCATTGTTCATGCCTGTATCGTTGTGGTGAGGTACCGGTGTGTATTTCTGTATTCTGCATTGTTCATGCATGTATCGTTGTGGTGAGGTACCGGTGGGTGTTTCTGTATTATGCATTGTTCATGCCTGTATCGTTGTGGTGAGGTACCGGTTTGTGTTTCTGTATTCTGCATTGTTCATGCCTGTATCGTTGTGGTGAGGTACCGGTTGGTGTTTATGTATTCTGCATTGTTCATGCCTGTATCGTTGTGGTGAGGTACCGGTTGGTGTTTATGTATTCTGCATTGTTCATGCCTGTATCGTTGTGGTGAGGTACCGGTGGGTGTTTCTGTATTCTGCATTGTTCATGCCTGTATCGTTGTGGTGAGGTACCGGTGGGTGTTTATGTATTCTGCATTGTTCATGCCTGTATCGTTGTGGTGAGGTACCGGTGGGTGTTTCTGTATTCCGCATTGTTCATGCCTGTATCGTTGTAGTGAGGTACCGGTGGGTGTTTCTGTATTCTGCATTGTTCATGCCTGTATCGTTGTGGTGAGGTACCGGTGGGTGTTTCTGTATTCTGTATTGTTCATGCCTGTATCGTTGTGGTGAGGTACCGGTGGGTGTTTATGTATTCTGCATTGTTCATGCCTGTATCGTTGTGGTGAGGTACCGGTGGGTGTTTCTGTATTCTGCATTGTTCATGCCTGTATCGTTGTGGTGAGGTACCGGTGGATGTTTATGTATACTGCATTGTTCATGCCTGTATCGTTGTGGTGAGGTACCGGTGGGTGTTTCTGTATTCTGCATTGTTCATGCCTGTATCGTTGTGGTGAGGTACCGGTGAGTGTTTCTGTATTCTGCATTGTTCATGCCTGTATCGTTGTGGTGAGGTACCGGTGGGTGTTTCTGTATTCCGCATTGTTCATGCCTGTATCGTTGTGGTGAGGTACCGGTGGGTATTTATGTATACTGCATTGTTCATGCCTGTATCGTTGTGGTGAGGTACCGGTGAGTGTTTCTGTATTCTGCATTGTTCATGTCTGTATCGTTGTGGTGAGGTACCGGTGGGTGTTTCTGTATTCTGCATTGTTCATGCCTATATCGTTGTGGTGGGGTACCGGTGGGTGTTTCTGTATTCTGCATTGTTCATGCCTGTATCGTTGTGGTGAGGTACCGGTGGGTATTTCTGTATTCCGCATTGTTCATGCCTGTATCGTTGTAGTGAGGTACCGGTTGGTGTTTCTGTATTCTACATTGTTCATGCCTGTATCGTTGTGGTGAGGTACCGGTGTGTGTTTTTGTATTCTGCATTGTTCATGCCTGTATCGTTGTGGTGAGGTACCGGTGGGTGTTTCTGTATTCTGCATTGTTCATGTCTGTATCGTTGTGGTGAGGTACCGGTGGGTGTTTCTGTATTCTGCATTGTTCATGCCTGTGTCGTTGTGGTGAGGTACCGGTTGGTGTTTCTGTATTCTGCATTGTTCATGCCTGTATCGTTGTGGTGAGGTACCGGTGGGTGTTTATGTATTCTGCATTGTTCATGTCTGTATCGATGTGGTGAGGTACCGGTGGGTGTTTCTGTAGTCTGCATTGTTCATGCCTGTATCGTTGTGGTGAGGTACCGGTTGGTGTTTCTGTATTCTGCATTGTTCATGCCTGTATCGTTGTGGTGAGGTACGGGTGGGTGTTTCTGTATTCTGCATTGTTCATGCCTGTATCGTTGTGGTGAGGTACGGGTGGGTGTTTCTGTATTCTGCATTGTTCATGCCTGTATCGTTGTGGTGAGGTACCGGTGGGTGTTTCTGTAGTCTGCATTGTTCATGCCTGTATCGTTGTGGTGAGGTACCGGTGGGTGTTTCTGTATTCTGCATTGTTCATGCCTGTATCGTTGTGGTGAGGTACCGGTGGGTGTTTCTGTATTCCGCATTGTTCATGTCTGTATCGTTGTGGTGAGGTACCGGTGGGTGTTTCTGTATTCTGCATTGTTCATGCCTGTATCGTTGTGGTGAGGTACCGGTGGGTGTTTCTGTATTCTACATTGTTCATGCCTGTATCGTTGTGGTGAGGTACCGGTGGGTGTTTCTGTATTCTGCATTGTTCATGCCTGTATCGTTGTGGTGAGGTACCGGTGGGTGTTTCTGTATTCCGCATTGTTCATGTCTGTATCGTTGTGGTGAGGTACCGGTGGGTGTTTCTGTATTCTGCATTGTTCATGCCTGTATCGTTGTGGTGAGGTACGGGTGGGTGTTTCTGTATTCCGCATTGTTCATGCCTGTATCGTTGTGGTGAGGTACCGGTGGGTGTTTCTGTATTATGCATTGTTCATGCCTGTATCGTTGTGGTGAGGTACCGGTGGGTGTTTCTGTATTCTGCATTGTTGATGCCTGTATCGTTGTGGTGAGGTACCGGTGGGTGTTTCTGTATTATGCATTGTTCATGCCTGTATCGTTGTGGTGAGGTACCGGTGGGTATTTCTGTATTCTGCATTGTTCATGCCTGTATCGTTGAGGTGAGGTACCGGTGGGTGTTTCTGTATTCTGCATTGTTCATGCCTGTATCGTTGTGGTGAGGTACCGGTGGGTGTTTATGTATTCTACATTGTTCATGCCTGTATCGTTGTGGTGAGGTACCGGTGGGTGTTTCTGTATTCTGCATTGTTCATGCCTGTATCGTTGTGGTGAGGTACCGGTGGGTGTTTCTGTATTCCGCATTGTTCATGCCTGTATCGTTGTGGTGAGGTACCGGTGGGTGTTTCTGTATTCTGCATTGTTCACGCCTGTATCGTTGTGGTGAGGTACCGGTGGGTGTTTCTGTATTATGCATTGTTCATGCCTGTATCGTTGAGGTGAGGTACCGGTGGGTGTTTCTGTATTCTGCATTGTTCATGTCTGTATCGTTGTGGTGAGGTACCGGTGGGTGTTTATGTATTCTGCATTGTTCACGCCTGTATCGTTGTGGTGAGGTACCGGTGTGTATTTCTGTATTCGGCATTGTTCATGCCTGTATCGTTGTGGTGAGGTACCGGTGTGTATTTCTGTATTCTGCATTGTTCATGCCTGTATCGTTGTGGTGAGGTACCGGTGAGTGTTTCTGTATTCTGCATTGTTCATGTCTGTATCGTTGTGGTGAGGTACCGGTGGGTATTTCTGTATTCTGCATTGTTCATGCCTGTATCGTTGTGGTGAGGTACCGGTGGGTGTTTCTGTATTCTGCATTGTTCATGACTGTATCGTTGTGGTGAGGTACCGGTTGGTGTTTCTGTATTCCGCATTGTTCATGCCTGTATCGTTGTGGTGAGGTACCGGTGGGTGTTTCTGTATTCTGCATTGTTCATGCCTGTATCGATGTGGTGAGGTACCGGTGGGTGTTTCTGTATTCTGCATTGTTCATGTCTGTATCGATGTGGTGAGGTACCGGTGTGTATTTCTGTATTCTGCATTGTTCATGTCTGTATCGATGTGGTGAGGTACCGGTGGGTATTTCTGTATTCTGCATTGTTCATGCCTGTATCGTTGTGGTGAGGTACCGGTGGGTGTTTCTGTATTCTGCATTGTTCATGCCTGTATCGTTGTGGTGAGGTACGGGTGGGTGTTTCTGTATTCTGCATTGTTCATGCCTGTATCGTTGTGGTGGGGTACCGGTGTGTATTTCTGTATTCCGCGTTGTTCATGCCTGTATCGTTGTGGTGAGGTACCGGTGGGTATTTCTGTATTCTGCATTGTTCATGCCTGTATCGATGTGGTGAGGTACCGGTGGGTGTTTCTGTATTCTGCATTGTTCATGCCTGTATCGATGTGGTGAGGTACCGGTGTGTATTTCTGTATTCTGCATTGTTCATGTCTGTATCGATGTGGTGAGGTACCGGTGGGTATTTCTGTATTCTGCATTGTTCATGCCTGTATCGTTGTGGTGAGGTACCGGTGTGTGTTTCTGTATTCTGCATTGTTCATGCCTGTATCGTTGTCGTGAGGTACCGGTGTGTATTTCTGTATTCTGCATTGTTCATGCCTGTATCGTTGTGGTGAGGTACGGGTGTGTATTTCTGTATTCTGCATTGTTCATGTCTGTATCGTTGTGGTGAGGTACCGGTGTGTATTTCTGTATTCTGCATTGTTCATGCCTGTATCGTTGTGGTGAGGTACCGGTGGGTGTTTCTGTATTCTGCATTGTTCATGCCTGTATCGTTGTGGTGAGGTACGGGTGAGTGTTTCTGTATTCTGCATTGTTCATGCCTGTATCGTTGTGGTGAGGTACCGGTGGGTGTTTCTGTATTCTGCATTGTGCATGTCTGTATCGGTGTGGTGAGGTACCGGTGGGTGTTTATGTATTCTGCATTGTTCATGCCTGTATCGTTGTGGTGAGGTACCGGTGTGTATTTCTGTATTCGGCATTGTTCATGCCTGTATCGTTGTGGTGAGGTACCGGTGTGTATTTCTGTATTCTGCATTGTTCATGCCTGTATCGGTGTGGTGAGGTACCGGTTGGTGTTTCTGTGTTCTGCATTGTTCATGCCTGTATCGTTGTGGTGAGGTACCGGTGGGTATTTCTGTATTCTGCATTGTTCATGCCTGTATCGATGTGGTGAGGTACCGGTGGGTGTTTCTGTATTCCGCATTGTTCATGCCTGTATCGTTGTGGTGGGGTACCGGTGGGTGTTTCTGTATTCTGCATTGTTCATGCCTGTATCGTTGTGGTGAGGTACCGGTGGGTATTTCTGTATTCCGCATTGTTCATGCCTGTATCGATGTGGTGAGGTACCGGTAGGTGTTTCTGTATTCTGCATTGTTCATGCCTGTATCGTTGTGGTGGGGTACCGGTGGGTGTTTCTGTATTCTGCATTGTTCATTCCTGTATCGTTGTGGTGAGGTACCGGTGGGTGTTTCTGTGTTCTGCATTGTTCATGCCTGTATCGTTGTGGTGGGGTACCGGTGGGTGTTTCTGTATTCTGCATTGTTGATGCCTGTATCGTTGTGGTGAGGTACCGGTGGGTGTTTCTGTATTCTGCATTGTTCATGCCTGTATCGTTGTGGTGAGGTACCGGTGTGTGTTTCTGTATTCTGCATTGTTCATTCCTGTATCGTTGTGGTGAGGTACCGGTGGGTGTTTATGTATTCTGCATTGTTCATGCCTGTATCGTTGTGGTGAGGTACCGGTTGGTGTTTCTGTATTCGGCATTGTTCATGCCTGTATCGTTGTGGTGAGGTACCGGTTGGTGTTTCTGTATTCTGCATTGTTCATGCCTGTATCGTTGTGGTGAGGTACCGGTGGGTGTTTCTGTATTCTGCATTGTTCATGCCTGTATCGTTGTGGTGAGGTACCGGTGTGTATTTCTGTATTCTGCATTGTTCATGCCTGTATCGTTGTGGTGAGGTACCGGTGGGTGTTTCTGTATTCTGCATTGTTCATGCCTGTATCGTTGTGGTGAGGTACCGGTGGGTATTTCTGTATTCCGCATTGTTCATGCATGTATCGTTGTGGTGAGGTACCGGTGGGTGTTTCTGTATCCTGCATTGTTCATTCCTGTATCGTTGTGGTGAGGTACCGGTGTGTATTTCTGTATTCTGCATTGTTCATGCCTGTTTCGTTGTGGTGAGGTACCGGTGGGTGTTTCTGTATTCTGCATTGTTCATGCCTGTATCGTTGTGGTGAGGTACCGGTGTGTATTTCTGTATTCTGCATTGTTCATGCCTGTATCGTTGTGGTGAGGTACCGGTGGGTGTTTCTGTATTCTGCATTGTTCATGCCTGTATCGTTGTGGTGAGGTACCGGTGTGTATTTCTGTATTCTGCATTGTTCATGCCTGTATCGTTGTGGTGAGGTACCGGTGGGTGTTTCTGTATTCTGCATTGTTCATGCCTGTATCGTTGTGGTGAGGTACCGGTGTGTATTTCTGTATTCTGCATTGTTCATGCCTGTATCGTTGTGGTGAGGTACCGGTGGGTGTTTCTGTATTCTGCATTGTTCATGCCTGTATCGTTGTGGTGAGGTACCGGTAGGTGTTTCTGTATTCTGCATTGTTCATGCCTGTATCGTTGTGGTGAGGTACCGATGGGTGTTTCTGTATTCTGCATTGTTCATGCCTGTATCGTTGTAGTGAGGTACCGGTGGGTGTTTCTGAATTCTGCATTGTTCATGCCTGTATCGTTGTGGTGAGGTACCGGTGGGTGTTTCTGTATTCTGCATTGTTCATGTCTGTATCGTTGTGGTGAGGTACCGGTGTGTATTTCTGTATTCTGCATTGTTCATGCCTGTATCGTTGTGGTGAGGTACCGGTGGGTGTTTCTGTGATCTGCATTGTTCATGCCTGTATCGTTGTGGTGAGGTACCGGTGGGTGTTTCTGAATTCTGCATTGTTCATGCCTGTATCGGTGTGGTGAGGTACCGGTTGGTATTTCTGTATTCCGCATTGTTCATGCATGTATCGTTGTGGTGAGGTACCGGTGGGTGTTTCTGTATTCTGCATTGTTCATGCCTGTATCGTTGTCGTGAGGTACCGGTGGGTATTTCTGTATTCCGCATTGTTCATGCCTGTATCGTTGTGGTGAGGTACCGGTGGGTGTTTCTGTATTCTGCATTGTTCATGCCTGTATCGTTGTCGTGAGGTACCGGTGGGTATTTCTGTATTCCGCATTGTTCATGCATGTATCGTTGTGGTGAGGTACCGGTGGTTGTTTCTGTATCCTGCATTGTTCATTCCTGTATCGTTGTGGTGAGGTACCGGTGGGTGTTTCTGTATTCTGCATTGTTCATGCCTGTATCGTTGTGGTGAGGTACCGGTGGGTGTTTCTGTATTCCTCCTTGTTCATGCCTGTGTCGTTGTGGTGAGGTACCGGTGGGTGTTTCTGTATTCTGCATTGTTCATGCCTGTATCGTTGTGGTGAGGTACCGGTGGGTGTTTCTGTATTCCGCATTGTTCATGCCTGTATCGTTGTGGTGAGGTACCGGTGGGTGTTTCTGTATTCCGCATTGTTCATGCCTGTATCGTTGTGGTGAGGTACCGGTGGGTGTTTCTGTATTCTGCATTGTTCATGCCTGTATCGTTGTGGTGAGGTACCGGTGGGTGTTTCTGTATTCTGCATTGTTCATGCCTGTATCGTTGTGGTGAGGTACCGGTGGGTGTTTCTGTATTCCGCATTGTTCATGCCTGTATCGTTGTGGTGAGGTACCGGTGGGTGTTTCTGTATTCTGCATTGTTCATGCCTGTATCGTTGTGGTGAGGTACCGGTGGGTGTTTCTGTGTTCTGCATTGTTCATGCCTGTATCGTTGTGGTGGGGTACCGGTGGGTGTTTCTGTATTCTGCATTGTTCATGCCTGTATCGTTGTGGTGAGGTACCGGTGGGTATTTCTGTATTCTGCATTGTTCATGCCTGTATCGTTGTGGTGAGGTACGGGTGGGTGTTTCTGTATTCTGCATTGTTCCTGTATCGTTGTGGTGAGGTACCGGTGGGTGTTTCTGTATTCTGCATTGTTCATGCCTGTATCGTTGTGGTGAGGTACCGGTGTGTGTTTCTGTATTCTGCATTGTTCATGTCTGTATCGTTGTGGTGAGGTACCGGTGGGTGTTTCTGTATTCTGCATTGTTCCTGTATCGTTGTGGTGAGGTACCGGTGGGTGTTTCTGTATTCTGCATTGTTCATGCCTGTATCGTTGTGGTGAGGTACCGGTGTGTGTTTCTGTATTCTGCATTGTTCATGTCTGTATCGTTGTGGTGAGGTACCGGTGGGTGTTTCTGTATTCTGCATTGTTCATGCCTGTATCGTTGTGGTGAGGTACCGGTGTGTGTTTCTGTATTCTGCATTGTTCATGTCTGTATCGTTGTGGTGAGGTACCGGTGGGTGTTTCTGTATTCTGCATTGTTCATGCCTGTATCGTTGTGGTGAGGTACCGGAGGGTGTTTCTGTATTCTGCATTGTTCATGCCTGTATCGTTGTGGTGAGGTACGGGTGGGTGTTTCTGTATTCTGCATTGTTCATGCCTGTATCGTTATGGTGAGGTACCGGTGGGTGTTTCTGTATTCCGCATTGTTCATGCCTGTATCGTTGTGGTGAGGTACCGGTGGGTGTTTCTGTATTCTGCATTGTTCATGCCTGTATCGTTGTGGTGAGGTACCGGTGGGTGTTTCTGTATACTGCATTGTTCATGCCTGTATCGTTGTGGTGAGGTACCGGTGGGTGTTTCTGTATTCTGCATTGTTCATGTCTGTATCGTTGTGGTGAGGTACGGGTGGGTGTTTCTGTATTCTGCATTGTTCATGTCTGTATCGTTGTGGTGAGGTACCGGTGGGTGTTTCTGTATTATGCATTGTTCATGCCTGTATCGTTGTGGTGAGGTACCGGTGGGTGTTTCTGTATTCTGCATTGTTCATGTCTGTATCGTTGTGGTGAGGTACCGGTGGGTGTTTCTGTATTCTGCATTGTTCATGCCTGTATCGGTGTGGTGAGGTACCGGTGGGTGTTTCTGTATTCCGCATTGTTCATGCCTGTATCGTTGTGGTGAGGTACCGGTGTGTGTTTCTGTATTCTGCATTGTTCATGCCTGTATCGTTGTGGTGAGGTACCGGTGGGTGTTTCTGTATTCCGCATTGTTCATGCCTGTATCGTTGTGGTGAGGTACCGGTGGGTATTTCTGTATTCCGCATTGTTCATGCATGTATCGTTGTAGTGAGGTACCGGTGGGTATTTCTGTATTCTGCATTGTTCATGCCTGTATCGTTGTGGTGAGGTACCGGTGGGTGTTTCTGTATTCTGCATTGTTCATGCCTGTATCGTTGTAGTGAGGTACCGGTTGGTGTTTCTGTATTCTGCATTGTTCATGCCTGTATCGTTGTGGTGAGGTACCGGTGGGTGTTTCTGTATTCTGCATTGTTCATGCCTGTATCGTTGTGGTGAGGTACCGGTTGGTGTTTCTGTATTCAGCATTGTTCATGTCTGTATCGTTGTGGTGAGGTACCGGTGGGTGTTTCTGTATTCTGCATTGTTCATGCCTGTATCGTTGTGGTGAGGTACCGGTTGGTGTTTCTGTATTCTGCATTGTTCATGCCTGTATCGTTGTGGTGAGGTACCGGTTGGTGTTTCTGTATTCTGCATTGTTCATGTCTGTATCGTTGTGGTGAGGTACCGGTGGGTGTTTCTGTATTCTGCATTGTTCATGCCTGTATCGTTGTGGTGAGGTACCGGTGTGTATTTCTGCATTCTGCATTGTTCATGTCTGTATCGTTGTGGTGAGCTACCGGTGTGTATTTCTGCATTCTGCATTGTTCATGTCTGTATCGATGTGGTGAGGTACCGGTGTGTATTTCTGTATTCTGCATTGTTCATGCCTGTATCGTTGTGGTGAGGTACCGGTGTGTATTTCTGTATTCTGCATTGTTCATGCCTGTATCGTTGTGGTGAGGTACCGGTGTGTATTTCTGCATTCTGCATTGTTCATGCCTGTATCGTTGTGGTGAGGTACCGGTTGGTGTTTCTGTATTCTGCATTGTTCATGCCTGTATCGTTGTGGTGAGGTACCGGTGGGTATTTCTGTATTTTGCATTGTTCATGCCTGTATCGTTGTGGTGAGGTACCGGTTTGTGTTTCTGTATTCTGCATTGTTCATGCCTGTATCGTTGTGGTGAGGTACCGGTTGGTGTTTCTGTATTCTGCATTGTTCATGCCTGTATCGTTGTGGTGAGGTACCGGTTGGTGTTTCTGTATTCTGCATTGTTCATGTCTGTATCGTTGTGGTGAGGTACCGGTGGGTGTTTCTGTATTCTGCATTGTTCATGCCTGTATCGTTGTGGTGAGGTACCGGTGTGTATTTCTGTATTCTGCATTGTTCATGTCTGTATCGTTGTGGTGAGGTACCGGTGGGTGTTTCTGTATTCTGCATTGTTCATGCCTGTATCGTTGTGGTGAGGTACCGGTGGGTGTTTCTGTATTCTGCATTGTTTATGCCTGTATCGTTGTGGTGAGGTACCGGTGGGTATTTCTGTATTCTGCATTGTTCATGCCTGTATCGTTGTGGTGAGGTACCGGTGGGTGTTTCTGTATTCTGCATTGTTCATGCCTGTATCGTTGTGGTGAGGTACCGGTGGGTGTTTCTGTATTCTGCATTGTTCATGCCTGTATCGTTGTGGTGAGGTACCGGTGGGTGTTTCTGTATTCTGCATTGTTCATGTCTGTATCGTTGTGGTGAGGTACCGGTGGGTGTTTCTGTATTCTGCATTGTTCATGTCTGTATCGTTGTGGTGAGGTACCGGTGGGTGTTTCTGTATTCTGCATTGTTCATGCCTGTATCGTTGTGGTGAGGTACCGGTGGGTGTTTCCGTATTCTGCATTGTTCATGCCTGTATCGTTGTGGTGAGGTACCGGTGGGTGTTTCTGTATTATGCATTGTTCATGCCTGTATCGATGTGGTGAGGTACCGGTGGGTGTTTCTGTATTCTGCATTGTTCATGCCTGTATCGTTGTGGTGAGGTACCGGTGGGTGTTTCTGTATTCTGCATTGTTCATGCCTGTATCGTTGTGGTGAGGTACCGGTGGGTGTTTCTGTATTATGCATTGTACATGCCTGTATCGTTGTGGTGAGGTACCGGTGGGTGTTTCTGTATTCTGCATTGTTCATGCCTGTATCGTTGTGGTGAGGTACCGGTGGGTGTTTCTGTATTCCGCATTGTTCATGCCTGTATCGTTGTGGTGAGGTACCGGTAGGTGTTTCTGTATTCTGCATTGTTCATGCCTGTATCGTTGTGGTGAGGTACGGGTGGGTGTTTCTGTATTCTGCATTGTTCATGCCTGTATCGTTGTGGTGAGGTACCGGTTGGTGTTTCTGTATTCTGCATTGTTCATGCCTGTATCGTTGTGGTGAGGTACCGGTGGGTGTTTCTGTATTCTGCATTGTTCATGCCTGTATCGTTGTGGTGAGGTACCGGTGGGTGTTTCTGTATTCTGCATTGTTCATGCCTATCGTTGTGGTGAGGTACCGGTGGGTATTTCTGTATTCCGCATTGTTCATGCCTGTATCGTTGTGGTGAGGTACCGGTGGGTGTTTCTGTATTCTGCATTGTTCATGCCTGTATCGTTGTGGTGAGGTACCGGTGGGTGTTTCTGTATTTTGCATTGTTCATGCCTGTATCGTTGTGGTGAGGTACCGGTTGGTGTTTCTGTATTCTGCATTGTTCATGCCTGTATCGTTGTGGTGAGTTACCGGTGGGTGTTTATGTATTTTGCATTGTTCATGCCTGTATCGTTGTGGTGAGGTACCGGTGGGTGTTTCTGTATTCTGCATTGTTCATGCCTGTATCGTTGTGGTGAGGTACCGGTGGGTGTTTCTGTATTCTGCATTGTTCATGCCTGTATCGTTGTGGTGAGGTACCGGTGGGTGTTTCTGTATTCTGCATTGTTCATGTCTGTATCGTTGTGGTGAGGTACCGGTGGGTGTTTCTGTATTCGGCATTGTTCATGCCTGTATCGTTGTCGTGAGGTACCGGTGGGTGTTTCTGTATTTTGCATTGTTCATGCCTGTATCGTTGTGGTGAGGTACCGGTGGGTGTTTCTGTGTTCTGCATTGTTCATGCCTGTATCGTTGTGGTGAGGTACCGGTGGGTGTTTCTGTATTCTGCATTGTTCATGCATGTATCGTTGTGGTGAGGTACCGGTGGGTGTTTCTGTATTCTGCATTGTTCATGCCTGTATCGTTGTGGTGAGGTACCGGTGGGTGTTTCTGTATTCTGCATTGTTCATGCCTGTATCGTTGTGGTGAGGTACCGGTGTGTGTTTCTGTATTCTGCATTGTTCATGCCTGTATCGTTGTGGTGAGGTACCGGTGGGTGTTTCTGTATTCTGCATTGTTCATGCCTGTATCGTTGTGGTGAGGTACCGGTGGGTGTTTCTGTATTCCGCATTGTTCATGCCTGTATCGTTGTGGTGAGGTACCGGTTGGTGTTTCTGTATTCTGCATTGTTCATGCCTGTATTGTTGTGGTGAGGTACCGGTGGGTGTTTCTGTATTCTGCATTGTTCATGCCTGTATCGTTGTGGTGAGGTACCGGTGTGTGTTTCTGTGTTCTGCATTGTGCATGTCTGTATCGTTGTGGTGAGGTACCGGTGTGTGTTTCTGTATTCTGCATTGTTCATGCCTGTATCGTTGTGGTGAGGTACCGGTGGGTGTTTCTGTATTCTGCATTGTTCATGCCTGTATCGTTGTGGTGTGGTACCGGTGGGTGTTTCTGTATTCTGCATTGTTCATGCCTGTATCGTTGTGGTGAGGTACCGGTGGGTGTTTCTGTATTCTGCATTGTTCATGCCTGTATCGATGTGGTGAGGTACCGGTTGGTGTTTCTGTATTCTGCATTGTTTATGCCTGTATCGTTGTGGTGAGGTACCGGTGGGTGTTTCTGTATTCTGCATTGTTCATGCCTGTATCGTTGTGGTGAGGTACCGGTGGGTGTTTCTGTATTCTACATTGTTCATGCCTGTATCGTTGTGGTGAGGTACCGGTTGGTGTTTCTGTATTCTGCATTGTTCATGCCTGTATCGTTGTGGTGAGGTACCGGTGGGTGTTTCTGTATTCTGCATTGTTCATGTCTGTATCGTTGTGGTGAGGTACCGGTGTGTGTTTCTGTATGCTGCATTGTTCATGTCTGTATCGTTGTGGTGAGGTACCGGTGGGTGTTTCTGTATTCTACATTGTTCATGCCTGTATCGTTGTAGTGAGGTACCGGTGGGTGTTTCTGTATTCTGCATTGTTCATGCCTGTATCGTTGTGGTGAGGTACCGGTGTGTATTTCTGTATTATGCATTGTTCATGCCTGTATCGTTGTGGTGAGGTACCGGTGGGTGTTTCTGTATTACGCATTGTTCATGCCTGTATTGTTGTGGTGAGGTACCGGTGGGTGTTTCTGTATTCTGCATTGTTCATGCCTGTATCGTTGTGGTGAGGTACCGGTTGGTGTTTCTGTATTATGCATTGTTCATGCCTGTATCGTTGTGGTGAGGTACCGGTGGGTGTTTATGTATTCTGCATTGTTCATGCCTGTATCGTTGTGGTGAGGTACCGGTGGGTATTTCTGTATTATGCATTGTTCATGCCTGTATCGTTGTGGTGAGGTACCGGTGGGTGTTTCTGTATTCTGCATTGTTCATGCCTGTATCGTTGTGGTGAGGTACCGGTATGTGTTTCTGTATTCCGCATTGTTCATGCCTGTAGCGTTGTGGTGAGGTAAGGGTGTGTATTTCTGTATTCTGCATTGTTCATGCCTGTATCGTTGTGGTGAGGTACCGGTGGGTGTTTATGTATTCTGCATTGTTCATGCCTGTATCGTTGTGGTGAGGTACCGGTGGTTGTTTATGTATTCTACATTGTTCATGTCTGTATCGTTGTGGTGAGGTACCGGTAGGTGTTTCGGTATTCTGCATTGTTCATGTCTGTATCGTTGTGGTGAGGTACCGGTGGGTGTTTCTGTATTCTGCATTGTTCATGCCTGTATCGTTGTGGTGAGGTACCGGTTGGTGTTTCTGTATTCTGCATTGTTCATGTCTGTATCGTTGTGGTGAGGTACCGGTGGGTGTTTCTGTATTCTGCATTGTTCATGCCTGTATCGTTGTGGTGAGGTACCGGTTGGTGTTTCTGTATTCTGCATTGTTCATTCCTGTATCGTTGTGGTGAGGTACGGGTGGGTGTTTCTGTATTCCGCATTGTTCATGCCTGTATCGTTGTGGTGAGGTACCGGTGGGTGTTTCTGTATTCTGCATTGTTCATGCCTGTATCGTTGTGGTGAGGTACCGGTGGGTGTTTCTGTATTCTGCATTGTTCATGCCTGTATCGTTGTGGTGAGGTACCGGTGGGTGTTTCTGTATTCTGCATTGTTCATGCCTGTATCGTTGTGGTGAGGTACGGGTGGGTGTTTCTGTATTCCGCATTGTTCATGCCTGTATCGTTGTGGTGAGGTACCGGTGGGTGTTTCTGTATTCTGCATTGTTCATGCCTGTATCGTTGTGGTGAGGTACCGGTGTGTGTTTCTGTATTCTGCATTGTTCATGCCTGTATCGTTGTGGTGAGGTACCGGTGGGTGTTTCTGTATTCTGCATTGTTCATGCCTGTATCGTTGTGGTGAGGTACCGGTGGGTGTTTCTGTATTCTGCATTGTTCATGCCTGTATCGTTGTGGTGAGGTACCGGTGGGTATTTATGTATTCTGCATTGTTCATGCCTGTATCGTTGTGGTGAGGTACCGGTGGGTGTTTCTGTATTCGGCATTGTTTATGCCTGTATCGTTGTGGTGAGGTACCGGTGTGTATTTCTGCATTCTGCATTGTTCATGCCTGTATCGTTGTGGTGAGGTACCGGTTGGTGTTTCTGTATTCTGCATTGTTCATGTCTGTATCGTTGTGGTGAGGTACCGGTGTGTGTTTCTGTATTCTGCATTGTTCATGCCTGTATCGTTGTGGTGAGGTACCGGTGTGTGTTTCTGTATGCTGCATTGTTCATGCCTGTATCGTTGTGGTGAGGTACCGGTGTGTGTTTATGTATTCTGCATTGTTCATGCCTGTATCGTTGTGGTGAGGTACCGGTGTGTGTTTCTGTATTCTGCATTGTTCATGCCTGTATCGTTGTGGTGAGGTACCGGTGGGTGTTTCTGTATTCTGCATTGTTCATGCCTGTATCGTTGTGGTGAGGTACCGGTGGGTGTTTCTGTATTCTGCATTGTTCATGCCTGTATCGATGTGGTGAGGTACCGGTGGGTGTTTCTGTATTCTGCATTGTTCATGCCTGTATCGTTGTGGTGAGGTACCGGTGGGTGTTTCTGTATTCTGCATTGTTCATGCCCGTATCGTTGTGGTGAGGTACCGGTGGGTGTTTCTGTATTCTGCATTGTTCATGCCTGTATCGTTGTAGTGAGGTACCGGTGGGTGTTACTGTATTCTGCATTGTTCATGCCTGTATCGTTGTGGTGAGGTACCGGTGTGTGTTTCTGTATTCTGCATTGTTCATGCCTGTATCGTTGTGGTGAGGTACCGGTGTGTGTTTCTGTATTCTGCATTGTTCATGCCTGTATCGATGTGGTGAGGTACCGGTGGGTGTTTCTGTATTTTGCATTGTTCATGCCTGTATCGTTGTAGTGAGGTACCGGTGGGTGTTTCTGTATTCTGCATTGTTCATGCCTGTATCGTTGTGGTGAGGTACCGGTGGGTGTTTCTGTTTTCCGCATTGTTCATGCCTGTATCGTTGTGGTGAGGTACCGGTGGGTGTTTCTGTATTCTGCATTGTTCATGCCTGTATCGTTGTGGTGAGGTACCGGTGGGTGTTTCTGTATTCTACATTGTTCATGCCTGTATCGTTGTGGTGAGGTACCGGTGTGTGTTTCTGTATTCTGCATTGTTCATGCCTGTATCGATGTGGTGAGGTACCGGTGGGTGTTTCTGTATTTTGCATTGTTCATGCCTGTATCGTTGTAGTGAGGTACCGGTGGGTGTTTCTGTATTCTGCATTGTTCATGCCTGTATCGTTGTGGTGAGGTACCGGTGGGTGTTTCTGTTTTCCGCATTGTTCATGCCTGTATCGTTGTGGTGAGGTACCGGTGGGTGTTTCTGTATTCTGCATTGTTCATGCCTGTATCGTTGTGGTGAGGTACCGGTGGGTGTTTCTGTATTCTACATTGTTCATGCCTGTATCGTTGTGGTGAGGTACCGGTTGGTGTTTCTGTATTCTGCATTGTTCATGCCTGTATCGTTGTGGTGAGGTACCGGTGGGTGTTTCTGTATTCTGCATTGTTCATGCCTGTATCGTTGTGGTGAGGTACCGGTGGGTGTTTCTGTATTCTGCATTGTTCATGCCTGTATCGTTGTGGTGAGGTACGGGTGGGTGTTTCTGTATGCTGCATTGTTCATGCCTGTATCGTTGTGGTGAGGTACCGGTTGGTGTGTCTGTATTCTGCATTGTTCATGCCTGTATCGTTGTGGTGAGGTACCGGTGGGTGTTTCTGTATTCTGCATTGTTCATGCCTGTATCGTTGTGGTGAGGTACCGGTGTGTGTTTCTGTATTCTGCATTGTTCATGCATGTATCGTTGTGGTGAGGTACCGGTGTGTATTTCTGTATTCTGCATTGTTCATGCCTGTATCGTTGTGGTGAGGTACCGGTGTGTGTTTCTGTATTCCGCATTGTTCATGCCTGTATCGTTGTGGTGAGGTACCGGTTGGTGTTTCTGTATTCTGCATTGTTCATGCCTGTATCGTTGTGGTGAGGTACCGGTGTGTGTTTCTGTATTCTGCATTGTTCATGCCTGTATCGTTGTGGTGAGGTACCGGTGGGTGTTTCTGTATTCTGCATTGTTCATGCCTGTATCGTTGTGGTGAGGTACCGGTGGGTGTTTCTGTATTCTGCATTGTTCATGCCTGTATCGTTGTGGTGAGGTACCGGTGGGTGTTTCTGTATTCTGCATTGTTCATGCCTGTATCGTTGTGGTGGGGTACCGGTGGGTGTTTCTGTATTCTGCATTGTTCGTGCCTGTATCGTTGTGGTGAGGTACCGGTGGGTGTTTCTGTATTCTGCATTGTTCATGCCTGTATCGTTGTGGTGAGGTACCGGTGGGTGTTTCTGTATTCTGCATTGTTCATGCCTGTATCGTTGTGGTGAGGTACCGGTGGGTGTTTATGTATTCTGCATTGTTCATGCCTGTATCGTTGTGGTGAGGTATCGGTTGGTGTTTATGTATTCTGCATTGTTCATGCCTGTATCGTTGTGGTGAGGTACCGGTGGGTGTTTCTGTATTCTGCATTGTTCATGCCTGTATCGTTGTGGTGAGGTACCGGTGGGTGTTTCTGTATTCTGCAGTGTTCATGCCTGTATCGTTGTGGTGAGGTACCGGTGGGTGTTTCTGTATTCTGCATTGTTCATGCCTGTATCGTTGTGGTGAGGTACCGGTGTGTGTTTCTGTATTCTGCATTGTTCATGCCTGTATCGATGTGGTGAGGTACCGGTGGGTGTTTCTGTATTCTGCATTGTTCATGCCTGTAGCGTTGTGGTGAGGTACCGGTGGGTGTTTCTGTATTTTGCATTGTTCATGCATGTATCGTTGTGGTGAGGTACCGGTGGGTGTTTCTGTATTCTGCATTGTTCATGCCTGTATCGTTGTGGTGAGGTACTGGTGGGTGTTTCTGTATTCTACATTGTTTATGCCTGTATCGTTGTGGTGAGGTACCGGTTGGTGTTTCTGTATTCTGCATTGTTCATGCCTGTATCGATGTGGTGAGGTACGGGTGGGTGTTTCTGTATTCCGCATTGTTCATGCCTGTATCGTTGTGGTGAGGTACCGGTGGGTGTTTCTGTATTCTGCATTGTTCATGCCTGTATCGTTGTGGTGAGGTACCGGTTGGTATTTCTGTATTCTGCATTGTTCATGCATGTATCGTTGTGGTGAGGTACCGGTGGGTGTTTCTGTATGCTGCATTGTTCATGCCTGTATCGTTGTGGTGAGGTACCGGTGTGTATTTCTGTATTCTGCATTGTTCATGCCTGTATCGTTGCGGTGAGGTACCGGTGTGTGTTTCTGTATTCTGCATTGTTCATGCCTGTATCGTTGTGGTGAGGTACGGGTGGGTGTTTCTGTGTTCTGCATTGTTCATGCCTGTATCGTTGCGGTGAGGTACCGGTGTGTGTTTCTGTATTCTGCATTGTTCATGCCTGTATCGTTGTGGTGAAGTACCGGGAGGCTGCTACATGCAATGGCTAAACGGGTCACCGTGTGCCAAAGATGCTGGTGTATTTCCTCATTATTCTGTTCTTAGTTTCGATCCGACTCTTAAACGGTCTTCTGTGTTTGTCATTGATAAGACACTTCAAAGTATTGCCTGACAATTGAAATATGTCAAACCGATCAGGACCGGGCCACTGACTGACTCTCTCTTTATTAAATGTTCAAAATAAATCTGATGCTTGTTGCAGTTAGCAGATATTGGGCAAACAACATTCACGGTTGCTCCTCACAAACCATTGAATAGTAGCAGAGAAGTTCTGAGAACCCGCGATATTTCCGACTCTTCTGAATCGGCGATATTGTCTGAGTTGGCACCACATGAAGTTACTGATGTTCGCAGATTGCCTAAGACCGCTGGTGGACTAAAAGTTCCCTAGCATGATTATCTTTTGACATTCAATCGGTACGAACATCCGCCGGCATTGAAGGTTGGATATGTGAAGATGGATTGTTCTACATATGTTCCAAATCCCATACAATGTTTTAATTGTCAGGGCTATAGTCATGGTCAGAAACACTAACAGTAAAAAGATCATATGTGACCATCCATATCAAATCCAGTCGTAAGTCGGGATTTTTTTTACCCTGTGCCAATGCATTCTCTTATATATGCGAGTCGACCATAGGTCGCCTCGCATATATAAGAGAATGCATTGGCCTAACAATATTTTATCATTTGTTTTAAATACATGTTTCTTACAATTTTTAGGACATAAAATAAAAAACATCCATTACCCTGCAGGGAGCCACACACATATATAGAAGCATATAGAAGAGTTTCGTCTGATCATGATTGTCTGGGGCTCTGTATGGGTGAAATTATAAAATTGTTAAAGAATACAAGAACAAATTATTAAAATTGTAAAAAATTGTTAGGCCAATGCATTCTCTTATATATGCGAGGCGACCTATGGTCGACTCGCATATATAAGAGAATGCATTGGCGCAGGGTAAAAAAATCCCGACTTACGACTGGATTTGATATGGCGGGTCACATATGTGCACGCTGTTCTGTTTCTGGTGATGGTCATAAGGATTGCACTGAACCAAAAACGTGTTCAATCTGTTTAGGTTCACATGCTGCAATGAATGGTTCATGTCATGGGGCTATCATATATATCATATTTCGATGCAAAGAAAATAGCTGGTGGTCGACCATCAATGTAACCAGTCACATACTCGTTTCTACAAAAAAAAGGTTGCTGGTGCCCGCTGCCAGACAGACAACAGACAGACTCCATCCGTGTATCACAAGCGACACAACTTGACGTAACTAATATAGTTCCTGTCCCAGAACCTGTATCATATGCCATGGAAAGGTCTACTGAAGATGCACCGTTACCCCCAACCAAACTTCAATGTCTAGGAAAAATTGATGTGTTAGGTTTAAATGATGCAAGCTCAATTACATCGAGCAAACTATTGTACTGACAGTGATTACATCGAGGAAACTATTGTACGGACCGTTCCAAATACAATATTTCCCTGTTTGTCTCGACTTTTTGGATCGCGTATCGCAGTGCGCAGACAAATTGCGCTCGTAACAGTATTACTACAAATGAATGGTATCCCGATCAAATCAGTTTTGCAAATATTTGCGCCAGCAAAATGTTATTTAATAGATGCATTTCAAAATTTCATTAACATGATGACACAATCGCTTCCTCATAACAACATTTAACCATTTACCCAACAAAACGGCCAAAAACGCCCAAATAAAACTTCGACAGCCTAAAATATCTTCGGTCTGGATATCATTGGAACCGGTTCATTGACCACATTGTGCTGGTTACAGTTATGCCCTGTGCCAATGCATTCTCTTATATATGCGAGTCGACCATAGGTCGCCTCGCATATATAAGAGAATGCATTGGCCTAAAAAAAATCTTTTTTAACACTTTTTACCATGTTTTCTTACATTCTTTAACACTTTTATAATTTTTTCTTACATTTTTTAACAATTTTTATAATATTTTTCTACATTCTTTGACAATGTTATCATTTTTAATAAGTGTTAAGCCAATGCATTCTCTTATATATGCGAGGCGACCTATGGTCGACTCGCATATATAAGAGAATGCATTGGCACAGGGCCGTTCTGTTGGGTAAAGGGTTACATGTCGAACCATTTTTGTGAAATATTGATTTGGATTATTCACAAAACGGCACTATCGATATTTAAATATCATAGTTAAATTCAGAAGGTGCATTACCTGTTTAGTGTTTACTTGTACATATATGGAGTGTAGACAATGCAAATCATATTAATGGGAGCCAAGACCTTCGTAGTGGGTTTATGCGAAGTAACATAATTATGTATAATTGATCGACGTTGTTCTTATTTTCATTACTAATAACTCCCAAAATATTTTGTAGATTTTTACACGTACATGTAAAATAGATCGACTTTGTTCTTATTTTAATTATTAATAACTCCCAAAAATATCGATATTTCGCATATCGGAACCATCGACATAACTGTTCCAGTGGAATTACCAATCAAAGTCCACTAACATACCAAAGTGTAATAAAAACATAGTAGTAATTGGAAAAGGTCAAAGCATTGAAAAATATTCTTAATACATTATATAGAGTAAAATATGTAAAACTAGTATATGATTATCAATATAACAATAATAATTGTATTCAGGATATACCTGACCTGTTTAATGTGAATGCAATGGAAACATCAAATAGTATAGGATTATCAATATAACAATAATAATTGTATTCAGGATGTACCTGACCTGCTTAATGTGAAGGCAATGGAAACATCAAATAGTATAGGATTATCAATATAACAATAATAATTGTATTCAGGATATACCTGACCTGCTTAATGTGAATGCAATGGAAACATCAAATAGTATAGGATTATCAATATAACAATAATAATTGTATTCAGGATGTACCTGACATGTTTAATGTAAAGGCAATGGAAACATCAAATAGTATAGGATTATCAATATAACAATGATAATTGTATTCAGGATATACCTGACCTGTTTAATATGAAGACAATGGAACCATTAAATAGTATAGGATTATCAATATAACAATAATAATTGTATTCGGGATATACCTGACCTGTTTAGTGTAAAGGCAATGGAAACATTAAATAGTATAGTCATAGCCTAAAACCCGTTGAGTTGACGAATATAACGTGAACAATAATATTACTCTATATCTTCATGCCCTTCATGTAACGATGAACGTAACATCAATTGCTATAGTTATCATACAGCATGGCGCCACCAGAGACCGCTAATGACATTACGAAAGTCCCGAGTCTAGACCACTGGATCCAAAGCAACGATTATCTGTCACGGCCGACGAGAGTCGCTCTTCGTTTCTAGTCACGAAAATCCCGACTATTCCTGCCGTTCTCGGGAATCAGAGAAACTCGCCCTGGAGAAGGAAAGAATGGAGTTCTCAATCGAATCACATCTCAAGATTTCCCCATGGACTGAAATCATCTTTAAAATGATCTGAGATTCGCATTTCTTCGACGTGGAAACGGACTATTTTATTGACGTGGGAACGGACTATTGTATTGACGTGGGAACGGACCATTTTATTGACGTAGGAACGGACTATTTTATTGACATTGGAACGGACTGCTTTTTACGAGAAAAAAAACGATGGGTTCGATTATGGTTACCACCATGGTACAACCATGGTACAATCGTGGTACAATCGTGGTACAATCATGATACAATCATGTTGCAATCATGATACAACCATGGTACAATCGTGGTACAACCATGGTACAATCGTGGTGTAATCGTGGTACAATCATGGTACAATCGAGGTACAATCGTGGTACAACCATGGTACAATCGTGGTGTAATCGTGGTACAATCATGGTACAATCGAGGTACAATCGATGTACAATCGAGGTACAATCGATGTACAATCGTTGTACAATCGTGGTACAACCATGGTACAATCGAGGTACAATCGAGGTACAATCGAGGTACAATCGAGGTACAATCGAGGTACAATCGAGGTACAATCGTGGTACAATCGTGGTGCAATCGTGGTGCAATCGTGGTGCAATCGTGGTGCAATCGTGGTGCAATCGTGGTGCAATCGTGGTGCAATCGTGGTGCAATCGTGGTGCAATCGTGGTGCAATCGTGGTGCAATCTTGGTACAATCTTGGTACAATCGAGGTACAATCGATGTACAATCGTTGTACAATCGTGGTACAACCATGGTACAATCGAGGTACAATCGTGGTACAACCATGGTACAATCGTGGTGTAATCGTGGTACAATCATGGTACAATCGATGTACAATCGAGGTACAATCGATGTACAATCGTTGTACAATCGTGGTACAACCATGGTACAATCGAGGTACAATCGAGGTACAATCGAGGTACAATCGAGGTACAATCGAGGTACAATCGAGGTACAATCGTGGTACAATCGTGGTGCAATCGTGGTGCAATCGTGGTGCAATCGTGGTGCAATCGTGGTGCAATCGTGGTGCAATCGTGGTGCAATCGTGGTGCAATCGTGGTGCAATCGTGGTGCAATCGTGGTGCAATCGTGGTACAATCTTGGTGCAATCGTGGTGCAATCGTGGTACAATCGTGGTACAATCGTGGTACCATCGTGGTACCATCGTGGTACTATCATGGTACAACCGTGATACTACCGTGGCACTGCCATGTTATATATATAGTTATTATGCGATCCTACCCTTATACCATTCAATAAACCCATTCTATTAATTGTAATACGAAACGTTCGTTGCATAACACGAAATAGTGCCAGGTAACCGTTGACTTCCGGTTTTTCGTTTGTTTATATTCCGTACGTTACGTCTCAAAATACTATACCTTCCAATATTTTTTATAACAAACTCTAATGAATGAAGAGTTTGAAAAGTTATTTCATTAAATTTACGCCATTAAATAAGCTAAAGAGTTTTTATTTATCCAGGACTATTTCCTTACGCGGGCAAACAGCTCATAGTGACGTGAAACGTCATATCATGCCTGATAGAAGCCGATGTTAGTTTCATGTCCTATTTGTTGATTTAAGTATGTTTTAATAATGTAATTAATAGAATGTACATTTCGTTCCCAGTTGATAACGGAATTTACAAAACTCGTCTAGTAAATTAGGTATGGGACCTCGCCAAAGGCTCGGTCCAGACTCATTTTATAAATTCCGCTATATACTGGGGACTCGTTGCAGATCATCTACATAAAAGGTGAAAATCGGGTACTGTATTTAAATTATTTTTGCAAAAATAACGACGACTAATAGTATTGAATATGTGTTTATATGGGTAACCAATATTGGTAAGTTGGTGTCTACCAGAAAACACGAGACCATGGTGAGTGTGCACTAAGCCTAGCACACCAGAGTAACAGATATCAGGTCAGAGTAATCCACTGGCAGGTTGACCAAAGCTTTATTGATAGTCAAATAACGAGACAATATATTTGGCATAAGAAGTTTTAAAACAATACTGTCGGACCAAAATGTATGGGCAATGTAGAAAGGTTTATTTTGATTCATCATGTATATATGCCTCCTTTACAATTATTTGGATTTCTCACAATATTATAAGCCCCATGTATAGTGTTATGATATCTTGTATCTATATTATTATGTCATATAAATGGTGCAGTAATTCGTGTGTCCCATATATAGTGTTATGATATCTGATATCTATATTATTGTGTCATATAAATGGTGTATTAATTCATGTGTTCCATATATAGTGTTATGATGTCCGATATCTATATTATTATGTCATATAAATGGTGCAGTAATTCGTGTATCCCATATATAGTGTTATGATATCTGATATCTATATTATTGTGTCATATAAATGGTGTATTAATTCATGTGTTCCATATACAGTGTTATGATATCTGATATCTATCTTATTATGTCATATAAATGTTGCAGTAATTCATGTCATGGAATAGATTATACAGAGGAGTACTCTAGTCTCCCACAAATTTAGACACAATCACATATTGCAAATCGTGCCGAAAAGCGGCAGTTCCTCGCTTAGATGATTCGTCACCGAGATATTTGTAATTGATGATGATATTGGTGAAATTCTGATTTTAACATATTACACCTCTTTTTAACACTACATATGCATATACTATTTCTTGCTCTGCTCCTACAACATGTATACTATTTAAAACCCTAATTAAACCCTTACGCTCCAAATTACTTTATAAATGTATAATAGCCCAACATCAGGTTACGGTCTTTGTACTTCCATTTGTTAACTGTGATGACGGTGTTTTTGCTGTGACTTTAACTATAGTTACTATTTAGACCTCTTGCAAAGCACTCCATTATAGTTATCACATGGCATACACAGCCTTTATGTGAGTAGCATTTCAAAATGTATACTCCACCGCCAAGCTACCAATTATCTTCTTTACGTTTAGTTGACAAAACATTAGAGATCTTGTATCTTACTCCACAATATGTATACAGGACATATCATCGCTTGTATGCACACCAGTGGTTTAGAACCTATCATCGGTCTAGTGACATTCCTTGCAACCCTTGAATAACTTTACAACATATAAATGTTGCAGTAATTCATGTCACGGAATAGATTATATAGAGGAGTACTATAGTCTCCCGCAAATTTAGACACAATCACATATATGAGACGGAAGGAAGGTTATACAGCTTATTTCATATAAAACGTAATGTATATTAGTTATTATTATTAACATTTTGAGTTTAAACTAGGGATCTATAAATTCCGCGTTGTCCTGCGTTGTCTGATAAATGTAAAATGTTAAGAAAGAATAAAGAGATCGCTCTTCATTTAGCTTAATTGAAGGGCACTGAGTGTAATTATGCAGATTATCGATCATCATGTCATATAAATGGTGTAGTATTGAATTCATGTGAACGGAATAGAATACATACTAGATATAAAGGTAGTCTAGTCGCCCGCAAATTTAGACGCTATCACATATATGTGACACGAATACAAGGTTATACAGCTGCTTTCATATAAAACGTAATATACATATCAGTAAAATATAGTCCAATTAGAATTTTACTGGCCCATAACCGGTTATGGTATATACGGAATTAAAGTCCTGGCCAATTTCTCATTTTAATAACGAAATGAATGTTCATTTTTCAGCTACCGGTAGGTCAGCTTAATCCAAAATTCCGGAAGCACCGAGCAACTGGGGATCCGCTGTTGAAGCCATCACCCGAGGCAGACCGTCAAGATACCCAGAATAAAGTTGGCGCTTCATCTGAGCAATGAGCGTGCTAGCCGTGTCTCGTGTAGTCTCGGTCAGTCTCGTGCGTGCTAGCCTTGTCTCGGATAGTCTCGGGCAGAGATTCAGTTGGCGTTTCATCTGAGCAATGAGCGTGCTAGCCTTGTTCCGTGTAGTCTCGGTCAGTCTCGGGCGTGCTAGCCTTGTCTCGGATAGTCTCGGGCAGAGATTCAGTTGGCGTTTCATCTGAGCAATGATCGTGCTAGCCTTGTTTCGTGTAGTCTCGGTCAGTCTCGGGCGTGCTAGCCTTGTCTCGGATAGTCTCGGGCAGAGATTCAGTTGGCGTTTCATCTGAGCAATGAGCGTGCTAGCCTTGTCTCGGATAGTCTCGGGCAGAGATTCAGTTGGCGTTTCATCTGAGCAATGAGCGTGCTAGCCTTGTCTCGGATAGTCTCGGCAGAGATTCAGTTGGCGTTTCATCTGAGCAATGATCGTGCTAGCCTTGTTTCGTGTAGTCTCGGTCAGTCTCGTGTGTGCTAGCCTTGTCTCGGATAGTCTCGGATAGTCTCGGGCGTGCTAGCCTTGTCTCGGATAGTCTCGGTCAGTCTCGGGCGTGCTAGCCTTGTCTCGTGTAGTCTCGGGCAGAGATTCAGTTGGCGTTTCATCTGAGCAATGAGCGTGCTAGCCGTGTCTCGGATAGTCTCGGGCAGAGATTCAGTTGGCGTTTCATCTGAGCAATGAGCGTGCTAGCCTTGTCTCGGATAGTCTCGGGCAGAGATTCAGTTGGCGTTTCATCCGAGCAATGAGCGTGCTAGCCTTGTTTCGTGTAGTCTCGGTCAGTCTCGGGCGTGCTAGCCTTGTCTCGGATAGTCTCGGGCAGTCTCGGGCAGAGATTCAGTTGGCGTTTCATCTGAGCAATGAGCGTGCTAGCCTTGTTCCGTGTAGTCTCGGTCAGTCTCGAGTGTGCTAGCCTTGTCTCGGATAGTCTCGGGCAGAGATTCAGTTGGCGTTTCATCTGAGCAATGATCGTGCTAGCCTTGTCTCGGATAGTCTCGGGCAGAGATTCAGTTGGCGTTTCATCTGAGCAATGATCGTGCTAGCCTTGTCTCGGATAGTCTCGGTCAGTCTCGGGCGTGCTAGCCTTGTCTCGGATAGTCTCGGGCAGAGATTCAGTTGGCGTTTCATCTGAGCAATGATCGTGCTAGCCTTGTCTCGGATAGTCTCGGTCAGTCTCGGGCGTGCTAGCCTTGTCTCGGATAGTCTCGGGCAGAGATTCAGTTGGCGTTTCATCTGAGCAATGAGCGTGCTAGCCTTGTCTCGGATAGTCTCGGGCAGAGATTCAGTTGGCGTTTCATCTGAGCAATGAGCGTGCTAGCCTTGTCTCGGATAGTCTCGGGCAGAGATTCAGTTGGCGTTTCATCCGAGCAATGAGCGTGCTAGCCTTGTTTCGTGTAGTCTCGGTCAGTCTCGGGCGTGCTAGCCTTGTCTCGGATAGTCTCGGGCAGTCTCGGGCAGTCTCGGGCAGAGATTCAGTTGGCGTTTCATCTGAGCAATGAGCGTGCTAGCCTTGTTCCGTGTAGTCTCGGTCAGTCTCGAGTGTGCTAGCCTTGTCTCGGATAGTCTCGGGCAGAGATTCAGTTGGCGTTTCATCTGAGCAATGATCGTGCTAGCCTTGTCTCGGATAGTCTCGGGCAGAGATTCAGTTGAGTTTCATCTGAGCAATGATCGTGCTAGCCTTGTCTCGGATAGTCTCGGTCAGTCTCGGGCGTGCTAGCCTTGTCTCGGATAGTCTCGGGCAGAGATTCAGTTGGCGTTTCATCTGAGCAATGATCGTGCTAGCCTTGTCTCGGATAGTCTCGGTCAGTCTCGGGCGTGCTAGCCTTGTCTCGGGCAGTCTCGGGCAGAGATTCAGTTGGCGTTTCATCTGAGCAATGATCGTGCTAGCCTTGTCTCGGATAGTCTCGGTCAGTCTCGGGCGTGCTAGCCTTGTCTCGGATAGTCTCGGGCAGAGATTCAGTTGGCGTTTCATCTGAGCAATGATCGTGCTAGCCTTGTCTCGGATAGTCTCGGGCAGAGATTCAGTTGGCGTTTCATCTGAGCAATGATCGTGCTAGCCTTGTTTCGTGTAGTCTCGGTCAGTCTCGTGTGTGCTAGCCTTGTCTCGGATAGTCTCGGGCAGTCTCGGGCAGTCTCGGGCAGAGATTCAGTTGGCGTTTCATCTGAGCAATGATCGTGCTAGCCTTGTCTCGGATAGTCTCGGGCAGAGATTCAGTTGGCGTTTCATCTGAGCAATGAGCGTGCTAGCCTTATATCGGGTAGTCTCGGTCAGTCTCGTGTGTGCTAGCCTTGTCTCGGATAGTCTCGGGCAGAGATTCAGTTGGCGTTTCATCTGAGCAATGAGCGTGCTAGCCGTGTCTCGGGTAGTCTCGGTCAGTCTCGGGCGTGCTAGCCTTGTCTCGGGTAGTCTCGGGCAGTCTCGGGCAGTCTCGGGCAGAGATTCAGTTGGCGTTCAAATGGCTGGATTATCCGCGTTGATTGCCGTTGAACTTGGTGTGAAAATTAAAAGCGATGGAGGTGGCTTTAACAGCTTTCTAAACTAAGAAGACAAATTATAATATTTATATACATAAAATTACTCATATCCTAGTTTCAAAAAAGCGTTGAATGTGACTTTGACAGCCTTCATTGGAATGGAAAGAGGTTATGAGTGTGGAGTGGTGGCTCTAACAACCCTCCAGAATATTCTGCTATACAGCGGACAGCATCTGCTAATATAGTAATAAAACAACTGGATTCGCGTGGCACCGTCAGTAGAATTCGTCTTGTTGCCGACAGAAAAAATGGTCGACCACGATGACGTCACGATAAAATAAAAAATAACCTGCTTATCCGCGTTAATTGTTGTTGAACTTGGTGTGAAAATTAAAGCGTTGAAGGTGGCTTTAACAGCCTTCTAATCTAAAAAGACAATTTATATTATAATATATAATATATATTATACATTAAATTACTCAAATCCTCAACATCAAGAAATGTGTTGAAGTTGGCTTTGTCAGCCTTCATTGGAAAGGAAAGAGGTTCTGGGCGTAGAGTGGTGGCTGTAATAACCCTCCAGAAGATTTCGCTATATGACGGACAACATCTGCTAAAATAGTAACAAGAAAACCATAGTCGGAAATGGTAACGCCATCTAGGTAATATTGTTACGCATATATACAATATATTGGAGCTTTAATGTAGTGATTGTGAAAAATGTCTATATAGGTAATGGCTATGTATATATAGTTTATTATATGTAAACAAAAATTAATCGGACTTGCCAAACTAAAGTTATGATAATTATGAAATATGTACTCACGTATGATGTGTTCACAAAGGGCGCATGCATTCCGATTGGTTGAAAGGTTCATCGCCAAACATGGAACGGCTATTACATTGATACACCAATATATTACTGGATATATTCAAACACCCTTTGCCAACAAAATGACAAACGCATTGACGATTGACATGCTATTAAGGTGACGTGTTGCCAGCACGCGGCAAATACACTAAACTGTTATTTTCTCGTTTCACTTATACGACATTAGAATTGTTTTCGGCTGGCATGTATCTTTTCGTTGTTATTCGTTCTAATTTCAATAGAAATAGAGGTATGCAATTGCCTGACAGAAGGCAATTTACGGCGGCTGAACACTGAATGATTTACAAACAATCTCGAGAGTCTTTATGAAATAGTTTCCGATAAGGTTTCATTCACCACCGAATATGGAGCACCTCATCAGAATTCCGTTAAAACAACTAATCCTTCAAATCATTTCAACAAATGTGGCTAATCACTGAAAGTTTCTCATTGACCACACCAGAAAATCTCTAAATGCGGACCAAAAATCTACAACTCGGATTAAATACACTCCAAATACTTCGCAATAAGACCTTAAGTATACATTCCAACGAAGTCATTTGTTCGCAGTGTTGAGTTATCGGGGTTATTTCGGACACCAAGGGGTGATAAATACAAATATACCTTCTTTAGACTTAATTACAAGTCTGGTCAAATTTCATTTATAGTGAAATGGAATATATAGGCTATATTAGCGGTCGTGGGGGAACTACCAACCAGTGTCGATTATGTCCCTTGATATGGCGGGTGTCTAATTTTGTTCGCCCAGCCGACTTAAATGGGTTCTCGGGTGGTGTCAATGTCTGACAAATAAGGACCGGATGTTCATTCGATCAGGAATTCTCTGAGAAGGTATGCACCAACATTTGATGGCGATTTCTGACCAGGAGCTGAAACTAGACTGATCCTCAGAATATTGCCTAAATTCGTGTCAACATCACTCCCGATGCACGATTGCTGTTTGAAAAAATTAATAGCAAGGACCATTTATGTATGTTTTGGAGTCCGACTCTTATAATCACCATGTTTATGATAAGTCACCTCACATAATAAACTTTCTAGTGAAACAGTGGTTTTGGAGAGGATATTACGAGTAAAACAAAATTTGACCTTTTACCTGTCCTACTTTGTCGAGTACATAGTCAGCAGAATCAACCAACATGACGACCGCGTGTAGTTAATCTTCCTAGACATCACTAATCCGCATTGTATTCTGCACGACTCGACCTATTTGTGTTTACTACGCTTACTACGCAATCCATTCTCGTTAATATTCAAACCGCCGCGATGTCTTCACCTAGTTCTCAACAAAACCAACAGACATTAACAACAACAACGACAACCACCACAACCACAACCTCAACAACAGCAGTTCCAACAACTTAAACTGCCTCAACAGTCCCAACAACAACATTTATTAAGACAATTGCTAGTGTACAGGCTATGAATGTGTTCCGACTTCATCTCAACAGAGTCTGCAGCAGGCTTTACCTATAGCTACCAGCAGTGGAAACCACATATACCATCCGATGTGAGGATGCAGCATGTTGTCGACCTGATCGACTCCAGGAAACGTCCACCGGGTCCAGATGACATGATCGACTCCATGAAACGTCCGCCGGGCCCAGATGATCTGATCGACTCCAGGAAACGTCCGCCGGGCCCAGATGACATGATCGACTCCAGGAAACGTCCGCCGGGCCCAGATGACATGATCGACTCCAGTAAACGTCCGCCGGGCCCAGATGACATGATCGACTCCAGTAAACGTCCACCGGGCCCAGATGACATGATCGACTCCAGTAAACGTCCGCCGGGCCCAGATGACATGATCGACTCCAGGAAACGTCCGCCGGGCCCAGATGACATGATCGACTCCAGTAAACGTCCGCCGGGCCCAGATGACATGATCGACTCCGGGAAACGTCCGCCGGGCCCAGATGACATGATCGACTCCAGTAAACGTCCGCCGGGCCCAGATAACATGATCGACTCCAAGAAACGTCCGCCGGGCCCAGATGACATGATCGACTCCAGGAAACGTCCGCCGGGCCCACATGACATCATCGACTCCAGTAAACGTCCGCCGGGCCCAGATGACATGATCGACTCCGGGAAACGTCCGCCGGGCCCAGATGACATGATCGACTCCAGTAAACGTCCGCCGGGCCCAGATGACATGATCGACTCCAGGAAACGTCCGCCGGGCCCAGATGACATGATCGACTCCAGGAAATGTCCGCCGGGCCCAGATGACATGATCTACTCCAGGAAACGTCCGCCGGGTCCAGATGACATGATCGACTCCAGTAAACGTCCGCCGGGCCCAGATGACATGATCGACTCCAGGAAACGTCCGCCGGGCCCAGATGACATGATCGACTCCGGGAAACGTCCGCCGGGCCCAGATGACATGATCGACTCCAGGAAACGTCCGCCGGGCCCATATGACATGATCGACTCCAGGAAACGTCCGCCGGGCCCAGATGACATGATCGACTCCAGGAAACGTCCGCCGGGCCCAGATGACATGATCGACTCCAAGAAACGTCCGCCGGGCCCAGATGACATGATCGACTCCAGGAAACGTCCGCCTAGCCCAGATGACATGATCGACACCAGGAAACGTCCGCCGGGCCCATATGACACGATCGACTCCAGGAAACGTCCGCCGGGCCCAGATGACATGATCGACACCAGGAAACGTACGCCGGGCCCAGATGACATGATCGACTCCGTGAAACGTCCGCCGGGCCCAGATGACATGATCGACTCCGGAAACGTCCGCCGGGCCCAGATGACATGATCGACTCCAGGAAACGTCCGCCGGGCCCAGATGACATGATCGACTCCAAGAAACGTCCGCCGGGCCCAGATGACATGATCGACTCCAGGAAACGTCCGCCGGGCCCACATGACATCATCGACTCCAGTAAACGTCCGCCGGGCCCAGATGACATGATCGACTCCGGGAAACGTCCGCCGGGCCCAGATGACATGATCGACTCCAGTAAACGTCCGCCGGGCCCAGATGACATGATCGACTCCAGGAAACGTCCGCCGGGCCCAGATGACATGATCGACTCCAGGAAATGTCCGCCGGGCCCAGATGACATGATCTACTCCAGGAAACGTCCGCCGGGTCCAGATGACATGATCGACTCCAGTAAACGTCCGCGGGCCCAGATGACATGATCGACTCCAGGAAACGTCCGCCGGGCCCAGATGACATGATCGACTCCAGGAAACGTCCGCCGGGCCCAGATGACATGATCGACTCCAGGAAACGTCCGCCGGGCCCATATGACATGATCGACTCCAGGAAACGTCCGCCGGGCCCAGATGACATGATCGACTCCAGGAAACGTCCGCCGGGCCCAGATGACATGATCGACTCCTAGAAACGTCCGCCGGGCCCAGATGACATGATCGACTCCAGGAAACGTCCGCCTAGCCCAGATGACATGATCGACACCAGGAAACGTACGCCGGGCCCAGATGACATGATCGACTCCAGGAAACGTCCGCCGGGCCCATATTACATGATCGACTCCAGGAAACGTCCGCCGGGCCCAGATGACATGATCGACACCAGGAAACGTACGCCGGGCCCAGATGACATGATCGACTCCGTGAAACGTCCGCCGGGCCCAGATGACATGATCGACTCCATGAAACGTCCGCCGGGCCCAGATGACATGATCGACACCAGTAAACGTCCGCCTAGCCCAGATGACAGTTTGATAATCAAACATGGCATCGATCGGAAAAAGCAAAGGGAGTTGTCACAGTCACCCCACATATACACCCTATCGAATCCCGGATCACCGGTACTTAACAGTAAGAAAAATGTCTATATAGGTAATGGCTATGTATATATAGTTGATTATATGTAAAAACAAATTTAATCGGACTTGCCAAACTAAAGTTATGATAATTATGAAATATGTACTCACGTGTGGTGTGTTCACAAAGGGCGCATACGTTCCGATTGGTTGAAAGGTTCATCGCCGTACATGGAACGGCTATTACATTGATACACCAATATATTACTGGTTATATTCAAACACCCTTTGCCAACAAAATGACAAACGCATTGACGATATCCATAATATGGGCTACTATCAGCTACTATCACGGAGCCCACTTTGAGTGTTTATAACAACACAACCATCAATGATGCCTATATGGGTTACTCCCAAGCACGCGTGTCTGAACATATACCTATATCCCGCACGATGCCTATATGGGCTACTCCCAGGCACCCGTGTCTGAACATATTCCTATATCCCGCACGATGCCTATATGGGCTACTCCCAGGCACCCGTGTCTGAACATATTCCTATATCCCGCACGATGCCTATATGGACTACTCCCAGGCACCCGTGTCTGAACATATTCCTATATCCCGCACGATGCCTATATGGGCTACTCCCAGGCACCCATGTCTGAACATATTCCTATATCCCGCACGATGCCTTTATGGGCTACTCCCAGGCACCCATGTCTGAACATATTCCTATATCCCGGGGTTTCCCCATACCACACGGACCACCGCCTGGACGATACACAGGACCTCAACCGGAAGCAGTTTATATCTGCATTGAACGATCCTGCCTTCATGCAAACACTAGAGAAAATGGTAGATCGTGCCTTTAACACTAAGATGTGGGACTTACATCAGCACGTCCAACGCCTCGAGTCTCAACTGGACATGAAAACCCACCAGATCATCTCAATTTAGGAAGAACTGGACGATACCAAAAAATACCAAATGCGTAACTCTTTACGTATTTCAGGACCCGGTGTTATGGAGCAGGATGGTGAGGACACCGATGAATTTATCCTCAATCTTGCCGAGGAAATGGACTTACCACTGACATTGGAGCAGATAGATAGGTTGCATCGGTCTGGTGACCCGGAGGGCAGGCGTGAACGCTCTCTCCTCGTGAAATTCACAAGCTATCTGGCACGAAAGCGTTTCTACAAGAAACGAATAGCTCTCTTCTCCCAGGATAAGATGAAGCGAATATTCGTAAATGAACACCTTACAAACCGACGTTCTAGTATTGCTGCCAGCTGCCGGTCATTAATGAAAAAATAAAAAGTACGTGGTCGACAGAGATGGAGTCATATTCGCTAGACTTTGGGATGAGACGATCAAGCGAATCACAACTCGAGGTCAGCTTTATGATCTCTAGACATTTGTTACCCTCCCGCTTCATGGACCATACAACGACAAATAAACTACCGGGTGCAATGGCTCATCTATCTGTCAGCAGTTAGTTCACGCATATACGTAAAATTAATCTATATATTTATCGCATATATATGTTGTCCTATTAATACTATAGTAGTATTGAACACTGTATTGTCTATAATACAATATATATATAATATATCTACACAATCGCATAAACATACACAAGCAATTATGTGCATGTTCAATCTAAGTTGTTGTTCACATTTCTTAACCCTTTACCCAACAAAACAACCAAAAACGCCCAAATAAAGCTTCAACAGCCTAAAATATATTCGGTCTGTCTCAATAACACCATACAAATATGGGTATCATTGGAACCGGTTCATTGACCACATTGTGATGGTTACAGTTATGCCCTGTGCCAATGCATTCTCTTATATATGCGGGTCGACCATAGGTCGCCTCGCATATATAAGAGAATGCATTGGCCTAAAAAAAATCTTTTTGTAACACTTTTTACCATTTATTCTTACATTCTTTAACAATTTTATAAATTTTTCTTACATTTTTTAACAATTTTTATAATATTTTTCTACATTCTTTGGCAATTTTATCATTTTTAATATGTGTTAAGCCAATGCATTCTCTTATATATGCGAGGCGACCTATGGTCGACTCGCATATATAAGAGAATGCATTGGCACACGGCCGCTCTGTTGGGTAAAGGGTTAATCGCTAAAAACAAAATACGTGTATTGATTTATATCGATCAATATATCCATGTCGCCTTGTTGTCAATATATAGTGCTAACTCCACTTTATGATTTATGCTAGTACCCACACGTATGCATGTACCTGCACATACGCACACGTGTGTATATGTGATGGCATTCGAACTTCATACAGAATTATCGCTTTTTCGCCTTCTAATGCAAAAATTCATTTTGTACCGTGAAATATTTAGATCTCTATACATATACACCAATCAAATTATGCATATAGCTGTTCTACACATGTATTGATTTATATATACTGTATATTTTCATGTCTTCGCACCAACAGCCCTCCTCAAGCGATTCTACTGCATGTACACAAGTGTATACCCCCCTGTAAACTATTTACCTACACTCTTATGACTAATGTGTAGGTTGTATACACACAATGTGTAGCCCTGCTACACATTCATTATTCATTTTTGATCTTAAACATATTTGTGTAGTATATGTGTAGTTTTATGTACCTACACAAATTGTGTAACAATTTGTACACAATAAATTGGTCAATTTATACACATTTATACACACTGGTGTGCATAAAATCAACAGATATCCCTTACACATTTTGTGTAGAGTCTTACACATATAAATCGTAGACAAGATGTAAGTTCAGTATTCCAAACTGTGGGTATATAGTATTGATGACACGTGGATATCTATATGTTAAAACTATCATGGCGTACAATGGTACGTAATATTTTGCTCTGTCATGACAGTGTGAGTTTTCGTTTTAAATGAACAAACCAGGGTCGTGGCGTGGTTGCATAATATTAGTATTACCGTATTACAACAATCATTTAAACGAGTATAAGAGCAGTATTCACCATGAAAGTTTTAACAAATAAATCCTCATATATCATTAATACTACAACCACAAGTCGGAATTCTGAACTTACGTTCCTTGTCTACGATCGCTGTAGATTGTATTCCAAAACAAATACTCAAACAATATGGCGTCATGTAACAGGCTAAGAACTGACGGCACCTCAATGCGCATGCTCTACGTTCTTACACAATTGTGTGTAACAAAATATACACATTATGTGTAGAACGGTCCTTGGTCAATGTATTTGTATGTAAAACTACACATTGCTATGTGTATTAACCGGGTTGACACATTTGATGTGTAATCGTTATAAGTTATAAGAGTGTACTCTACCAGTTTGGCACTACTCCAATGTACCCTTCCAAATCGGCGACACCGACACGCGTTTATCACTGTGTGTTCCCCATCCACAGCCTTCTCCGTCATAACCAACCCATATACCTAGTACTAAGTATCCCACCACCCCACCTCTTATCTACCCACACAAACCCTCTAACTGCGCACATCTCCACCCCTTATCTACCCACACACACCCTCTAACTGCGCATTCAAACATAAGCATTAATTGACCCACCCCCACGCCACAATCGCCCGATCTACGATTAAATAAAACCACCCACCGTCTCCACCTGTACTAATCCGGCAATATTCGTCCACCAACGCAAGATAATAATGGGTGTCTCGCTATATGATTATCGCGTGAGAACCGGATCACTCACACAAAGAGGACCATCGCACAGCCGTCGACACAAGAGCGGCAACTCTTTTTCGTCAAGCTCCACACTGCCTAGGGTAGATGTGAGGTTATTAGTAACCATATCCGTGATGATAGCTATAAGTTGCGACGTTCACCCCCATCCTGGCCCTGCTAGTGACGCAACGTCAACTACAAATCAATTATCAATTTTCCACTATAACGTAAGGAGTATCCGAAATAAGATTGGAAAAATCACTCATATATTGGATAATTATGATATTTTGGTGTTTTACTGAAACACACCTTGACCCGACATTTAACTCTTCCACTTTGAAATTGGATATATTTGTGGGACCAACTCGTCTAGATAGGGACAGCTCTGTGGTGATACCCACCCTGTTTGGCTGCTAATTAGCATAATCTGAAGTACACGACCTACATTCTCAGCTGATGATACCCACCCTGTTTGGCTGCTAATTAACATAATCCGAAGTACACGACCTATATTCTCTGCAGTACTCCTGTTGGTGTTAGTCTAGACAGTTTGACCTATATTCTCCGCCCACGTGTCGGTATATTTGTGGTTTATGATCCCAATTGTATCATAGTCTATTTGTTGTTTATGATCCCCATTAGCATAATATTATTTAGATACGGTGTATATCTCAGTGTATTATCTATGTCACGTGATGACTATCGTTATAAGGGTTGTGAATGTACTATTTTATAATAATTTATTATGGAGAGTGACGTTTCTTCAGAAAAGTGGGATTGGCTAGGCCAGAAAGTACCTAGATCAGAGATTGTATATTTCTGTCAAATTATTATTATCTACACGATAATAATCACATCTATCGTTAATTTGTCAATAGGTCACGAGGCCTCGACATATGGACGAGTCTATTGAGTTCGTCGGCGGGGTACCTACTTCCGGCCCCTACTATAAATAGAAGAAGTGTTGTGGTATAAAAGGTAACGTGTATATCATAATGTTGTCACTATGGAACGCGTAACTAATGTAGTATGTTCCAGTCAGTTAGGATGTCCTGTGGATGTGATATATTTGGCTAATGCACTACGTAACGTCGTATGTAAGAGGGGTTTCTTAATTTGGAGGAATCGTTTTATCGGCGGATCATGCTGGTTCTATAAGACGGGTAAACTTATGTGTACCGGGGCCGCTAGTCACGCGGAAGATGGAATTCGAAGACTGCGAAAGTATGCCAGAATAATTCAAAAGATCGGATACCCAGTATGCCTGTCCAGATTTCGTATAATTACCATGTCAGCCGTTCATAAATGCAGCGCATTATCATTAAGGTTATTGGTCGAATATCTCGCTGGTAACTATTATCCAGAACTTTTTCCTGCTGTGACATTCTACACTGAGGGTATCCACTTCGCTTGTCACCTGAGTGGATCTATTTTAATAACGGGTATAAAGAATCAACGACAGATCGTACGTGAGGTGCTACCGAAAATTTTAGAACTCGAAATCTGCAGTAATGGATGAATATCTACATACTCTGTATTATGACCCGGGTAAACCAGGTAGTTTCGGAGGAGTTGAAAAACTATATCAGGCTGTTAAAGCTGAAGGATCACACGTTATCAGCAGGAAGAAAATTCGAGATTGGTTCAGTTATCAAGAGACCTATACGCTAATTAAACCATCTAGACACAAATTGCCTAGAAGTAGAGTCGTGGTTGAAGGCTTAGACTCGTTGTGGGACTGTGATTTGGCAGACTTGACTGCTTCAGGAAGTCGTTATAAATACATTTAGGTTATAATCGATGTATTTTCAAGATACGCTTGGTGTCGTGCCTTGATAAAGAAAGATGCGAAACACGTCAGTGAAGCTTTCGAAGATGTGTTTCTTCACGAAACACGTAGACCATCCATACTGAGAACGGACAAGGGGACGGACTTTAATTCAAGACCCGTTCAGAGGTTATTCAAGCGGGAAGGAATACCTGTCGACCGAAAATGAAACTAAAGCCAATTACGCGGAGAGATTAATAAAGACGATGAAGACGATGTTATATAGATATCTCGTTCACAATAGTATTCAAGAATATTCCAGTGTATTGCAGGATATTGTGGAAAGCTACAATAACACGGTAGACCGTTCCACCGGTTACACACCGACGTCAGTTAATAAAGGCAACGAATCTGAGGTGCGCTATCAACAGAAACTACTTCTTCGAGAGGGTAGTGTCAAATTAAAAAAGTACGAGTTCAAGGTCGGTGACAGAGTGAGGATATCACACATCAAAGGAGTTTATGACAAAGAATTTTATAAGAAGTGGACGGGTGAAATAATGCGCATAAGATTGTCCACTTATAAACGGACATTCCGTACCTAAAATGATCGTTAATTAATGGACAATTTGACCACGCGTGGCACGCGATCTTGGGATTGTCCACTAAATCACGACATATATAGATAATCCTGCATGTTAGCTTCATATTAAATATGAAGGGCAATAACTCTATAATCTACCTTTACTAAATAACGGAGATTTGTTTGAGAAATTTGCACACAACAGATCAACTCTTGTGAAATATAAGTCAAATTCTTCCCTTGGGTGGGTGGGCTTGTGGGAGGTTTGGGGTACGCTCTTTAAAAACACTTCTTCGAATATTTCCGTTATTTCGTCAAAAATTCTTCTTCTAATATCTCCGTTATTTCGTCAAAAACACGTCTTCTCATACAAATCGCCGTTATTTAGTAAATTACCATTCTTTATAGAGTTATTGCCCTTCATATTAAATATGAAGCTAACATGCAGGATTAGCTATACATGTCGTCATTTAGTGGACAATCCCAAGCTCGCGTGCCACGCGTGGTCGGATTGTCCATTAATTAACGAACATTTTAGGTACGGATTGTCCGTTTATAAGTGGCCAATCCTTGAAGATTTGCCTGCAACAAACACGGGCTGAGAAAACATCATTAGAGGGCGTATTAAAACAACTGGTTCCTCCGTCAGTGACATTTAAGCCTGAGTGGTCCCAATATTACGCTCCACGCCAATGCAGTTGTTAGTGTAAACATATGTTATTGCATAACAACGCAACGGGTTTTGCAAATAACAAAGGGTATCTCTCCCACATAATTGTTTTACACAAAACGAATATAAAATACAAATTACGCACAAATATGATAATTCATACTAATAACCTCGTTTCACTTATAACCATATATGACATAAACTTGAGTGTGACCATACCGGCGATTATTTCACTTTATGGGGGGGTTGAACCCGTGGTTCGTCTCGTGTGTTTATGGTTCAGGTGAATTTTCGCGTTTTTTGTAGTGATAATACAACATGTAGTTGCTTTCGTTTTGCGGCAGAGGTTTGCACATTACGGTATTTTATTAAAGTTTAAATCGCGATGTCGAGGTTATGTATAATTGGACAGCCCTAAAATATGTGCTGATAAACGCAGTTGTTGTTAACAGCTATCTTTGACAGAGTTTACTTGATATGGAGTATGCAACCAAAATAAATTTGACTGTTTTATCATGTCATAACTCAATAGTACTGCGGAGTACTACGCGATTAAATTACGAGTAAGGTACATGTAGTAAAAAACTAGTTCAGTTCCAGTCGGCATACATTTGTGACCCGCCATATCAATTGTTTTACCCTGTGCCAATGCATTCTCTGATATATGCGAGTCGACCATAGGTCACCTCGCATATATAAGAGAATGCATTGGCCTAACAATTTTTTTAAATAAATGTTTCTTACAATTTTTAGGACATGAAATAAAAAACATCCATTACCCTGCAGGGAGCCCCACACATATATAGAAGCATATAGAAGAGTGTCGTCTGCTCATGTTTGTCTGGGGCTCTGTATGGGTGAATTATAAAATTGTTAAAGAATACAAGGACAAATTATTAAAATTGTAAAAAATTGTTAGGCCAATGCATTCTCTTATATATGCGAGGCGACCTATGGTCGACTCGCATATATAAGAGAATGCATTGGCACAGGGTAACAAAAATCCCGTCTTACGACTGGATTTGATATGGTGGGTCACATTTGCTTTCATCGATACTTTGAACTTGAAGACTAGCTGCATGTATTTTTTGTATAGACTAATAATATATATAATTACAATTAAATATTAAATTGAATATTTAAGCATGGATGCTTTCTTGAATGATCCTGCTTAACGATGGTTTTAAAAAAATAACACAAATGACCGTTGTAAAATCCGCGATATATTCTGGGAAAGGGTGATTGATATGCACGGTATAGAGCAGTACGAGTTTTTAGCTTCTCTCTCGTCGGAGGACGCTTTCATCACTTTTCCTAGGAAACGTAAACATTCTCGAAAGAACAAATACTTTGATTAATGTTGGAGACCTTATCATTGATGATGCAGTCTTTCTTCTACATGCCTGCAGCATTGTGAAGGGACTACAGAATAAATGACATGATACCCGCGTGGTAGAATGAATTCGCAACAGAACTATGACCATACCCGCAAAGATTGTATATTCTCCAATTTACCCGGCGGTGTACATATGTATAGTGTAATTCTCCTTTAATGTTTATGTTGTGTAATATAATACATTTATAATCTCTCCATATATGAGGCAATAAAGATATATATAACCTTCTCTCCCAATTACCTTTATAATACTGATAATAATTTGGGTGGAAAACATAATAGGTATAACAACCGTCGCGTCATGTGGCGACGCCAAACAGATGAGAGCGTGCCGTCCATTCGGCGTCATGGCGACTACCGTATGCATGCTGTAATTGAGCTCTGTGATGCAACACAAAATATGCATGACAACGGCATGACAACGGCGCCAGAGATGTTAATTTAAACATATTTCAAAACCTGATGGCAACATTATCTGGAGGAAATTCAATCACCTCGCGTTGTTAATCTAAATTTGGCCACATTCGTTACAGTGTTTTATGAACATCATTTTGACAAAATTGCTCCAGGCGTTTCAATGCGCAGGGCTTCGTCGGAGACGACGATTAATGGGCAGGGAATCGAATTTCAATCTCACGTGACGTGACCTCACGTGACCCCATCGAACGAGGGTTCACCTCTCCGATGCGTCTTTAATCATTGCGCTGTCTTGGAACAATGGCGGCCATCTATCGTCTGCGTTATTGATCACAGTGGAACGCATGCAGATCTTTAATTGGGGTCCAATTCCGAAAAGAAATGTGCATTACTCAACCTCAATCTGAATACAATTACCCAATTCAAATGAGGTAATATGGAATCCGACTGTACTTCTTTCGAGTTTCAAATAAATAAGACGGTTAATCTGAGGTGTTGATTTAGTGTTCAGGTACGTGATCCTATATGTTGTGGTATCTTCACTTATTATCTCTGCTTGGCAATGTTTCATTGTGAGAGGGTCTATTGTAAGTTCCGTAACTTGTAGTCCATTTCAAAATGTCAGACTACGCCAGACCAAACTATTATTTTTGCGAAATACGGTACCCCCTTGTGTTGGAACTTTCCAGCCGGTAAATAAAATGATTTTAATTGTTGGACATTTCCAACCTGCCACCCCCGTCAAGTTGGAAAATTTCAAACTGATATCCATTTCGGACCAAACTTTTGACCTATATATATCCAGTCGTAAGTCGGGATTTTTTTTACCCTGTGCCAATGCATTCTCTTATATATGCGAGTCGACCATAGGTCGCCTCGCATATATAAGAGAATGCATTGACCTAACAATTGTTTACAATTTTAATAATTTTTTCTTCTATTCTTTAACAATTTTATAATTTCACCCATACAGAGCCCCAGACAAACATGAGCAGACGACACTCTTCTATGTGCTTCTATATATGTGTGGGGCTCCCTGCAGGGTAATGGATGTTTTTTATTTTATGTCCTAAAAAATGTAAGAAACATTTATTTTAAAAAAATGATAAAAAATTGTTAGGCCAATGCATTCTCTTATATATGCGAGGCGACCTATGGTCGACTCGCATATATAAGAGAATGCATTGGTACAGGGTAAAAAAATATTGGTAAGTTCCCACCCACCACCCCATCCCGCCACCCATAGTATCTATGCTCCACAGGCGCTCCTATATTGGTAAGTATCCACTCACCACCCCATCCCACCACCCATATTATCTATGCGCCTATATTGATAAGTACCCACCCACCACCCCATCCCGCCACCCATAGTATATATGCGCCGCAGGCGCTCCTATATTGGTAAGTACCCACCCACCACCCCATCCCACCACCCATATTATCTATGGAAAATCAAACAATGAGAACAATGTTACCTATATTTGTGGGGTAAAATTTCCAGCTAATTTTATGTTGGCCATGAAATTTCCAACTATATTGAAAATATTGACCAAATTTAGATAAGATAAGATACGTTTTAATGGTCTTTTGACACACATTAGTGTAGAACAACCTATGTAAAGATAAAATAGACAAACGGAATACATGTTATATAAGTGATATAACACGTACCAGATTAACAGAAATGAGTAAGATCTAGAACATCAAAGTATTAAATTATTACTGGACATAGGTCATCTCTGGAAGGATGCGATGTACCATATACATTGTAGTAAGCTGCCACTTCCGCAGTCTACTAATGTCCAGTGTAGTCAGGTTCGAAAATTTAAAAACGCCTCTAGAAACAAAGGTGCGGGCATTTTTCTTTCAGAAGCTTTTGAGAATTGTTTCTGAAAGTATTTTTTATGCTGATTTCAAAAACCAATGTTGGCAAGTTGACAAATTATTATTTCTGGTAAAAATGGCAATTCAAAATGGCCGCCATCAAAACAAAGTCTAACTTTACATTTGTTGTTACGTGTTGCTCTAGGCCGTTCGAATATTGAGTATTTCCGTACTTTCGAACGAATTGGAACAAGAAGAAGTATACACAGAACATATGTGGTAATTTAAAGTGAACATGTTTGATATTTACCCCATTTATGGCAAACAAATGACAAAAAAAACGCGAATTTGATAAATTATTACGGTCTTAAACGGCAGAAAGTGAAATATGCTGGAAACGTATCACTCAAATGGTATAGACAGTTGTGTCTAAATGTAATTTGTAACCTGATTCCAATAAACAATGTTGGCAACTCGACAAATAATTATTTCTGACCTAAAATGACAATTCAAAATGGCCGCCATCAGAACAAAGTCTAGATGTTCGTTTACTGTTATAATTTTGTTCTAAGACGTTTGAATATTATGCATTTCCGTACTTTCGAACGAATTGTGAAAAGAGACACTATACAAAGAACATATGTGGTAATCTAAATTTAACATGTTTGACATTTAACCCACTTTATGCCCAAAAATTACAAAACAAACGCGAATTTTATAAATTATTGCGGTCTTAAATGGCAGAAAGTTAATTATATCCTTCAAATGGTTTACACAGTTGTGTCTAAATGTAATTTGTAATCTGATTCCAAAACACAATGTTGGCAACTCGACAAATAATTATTTCTGACCTAAAATGACAATTCAAAATGGCCGATATAATAATAATCAGATAAACATTCGAAAATCATCAGTAATATTATGAAACTGGTTCATCAACACCCAATGCGACACAATTTGCCATCATATAGCCAAAAATAGTCACATAAAAGCCTTATTTATTATTGCAGTCAGTTCCATAGATGCAGAGTGGTGTGCAGGGTGACTCTGATTTTCTGCGTGTACACCTTGCTGTTACACACCCCTTAATGCACTCTCATTTGATCATTTCGAGACATGATTTTGGAATGGGTTCTAGTGACCATCAAATCGACCATTTCAGGAGATTCAGTCCGAGGGAACATCCTGAATCTTGCATTGTTGAGTTTTGCATCGGAAACTTCATACAACTTGCATACAAAATGTTCAGCACTTTCAATTGTTTCAGTGGATATTGCAATATTACCTATACCCTTTAAGATTTCACAACATTCCAGGTAAATCTTCCATGCGGATCGTTTAGACACCCAATATATGAACGAAGTTGAATCAAACCCGTTAAAGTATGAAGCGCAAGAATATAGTTCAGAGCGTCGCTCGGTATTTTGGGTGGCAAAATCCCTGATGGGTAAAATATTAGGGCTTTTGGAAGTTCCAGCCATCATGAACACATCACAATCTGCAGGGAATTTGTTTTGGTAACCAAGCAATAACACTAGAACATCGACGTCCCTACTTATCACAATAACTTGTTTTAGATTGCACCCCATAGAATGTTGGTATCAAGTGAATGAAGGATAAGTCTAGTATCAGCCTATTCGTGATTAGAATCTAACCCTTTCAAGTCTGTTCCATCTACCGAACAATCTACTCTGCAATCTTCTGGGAACCCCCCTGCAACAACAACAGTAACACCTTCTGTTTTCGCTTTGGTAACAAGTTCTCGAGACAAGAAACTATTCAAATCGGACTTTACCTATGGCCACAACAAGGGCATGACCGTCAATGACAATACCTGCACGGGGAGATGGTGTCATTCTTGTCAGGCAGGATACTTTCTCGATCAGAGCGTCAATCCGAATTGCTTTGTTTCCAGTTCTAAGTGTTTTATTTGTCTCGCATAATGCAATTGGAACAGGCATGAGTTCATGATGTAAAACAGATCGCAGTGTACTACATCGTCTTGTAGTTGCCCTTCTTGTCGACAGGGCAGTCAACTTGCAAACACTGCCCTTGTTGTGGTTATAGATAGACCGGAAAAGATAAATACATTTGGAGATTTGGCCGATGTATTCTCAGTGTGCGTGTTGAAGAAGGGCGAAGGCTATGACGTCTGGAATGATGTAGTGTTCGACCGATACTCGGATAAATCTATCACGACTGCCACCAGATCAAGAAGAAGTCGCAATGTACCATTGATCCGAAGGACAATAACAAATCGTGATGTTCCCATCCCACAAAATTAAAAAAGTTTCATTTTGTTGTCTGACAACAAGTCCGATTTGAATGGTTTCTTGTCTCGAGAACTTGTTACCAAACCGAAAACAGAAGGTGTTACTGTTGTTGTTGCAGGGGGGGTCCCTGAAGATTGCAGAGTAGATTGTTCGGTAGATAGAACAGACTTGAAAGGGTTAGAGTCTAATCACGAAGAGGCTGACACCAGACTTATCCTTCATTCACTTGATACCAGCATGGGGTGCAATCTGAAACAAGGTATTGTGGTAAGTATGGAGGTCGATGTTCTAGTGGTATTGCTTGGTTACCTAGACAAAGTTCCTGCATATTGTGATGTGTTCATGATGGCTGAAACGTTCAAAAACCCTAAAATTATACCCATCAGGGGTGTTGCCACCCAAATACCGAGCGACGGTCTGAACTATATTCTTGCGTTTCATGCTTTAACGGGGAGTGGTTCAACTTCGTTCATATGGGGTGTCTAAACGATCTGCATGGACGATTTACCTGGAATGTTGTGAACTCTTAACGGGTATAGGTAATAAATTATTGCAATATTCACTGAAACAATTGAAAGTGCTGAACATTTTGTATGCAAGTTGTATGGAATTTCAGATGCAAAACTCAACAATGCAAGATTCAGTGTGTTCCCTCGGACTAAATATCCTGAAAAACTTCCAACAACCAGTGACTCATTTCATTACCGGTACCACCTTTTGAGAACAAACTACCAGGTTTTAGTTTGGAAACAAGCAATCATTCATGTGCAAACATTACCGGATCCTTCAACAATGAGATGGAAAGAAGAAAATGGTCGATTGGATCCAACCATGTCACTAGAACCCATTCCAAAATCATGTCTCGAAATAATCAATTATGGGTGCAAGAAGGGGTGTGTAACAGCAAGGTGTACATGCAGAAAATCAGAGTTACCCTGCATACCACTCTGCAATTGTGGAACTGACTGCAATAATAAATAAGGATTTTTATGACCATTTTGGCTATAGGATGGCCAATTGTGTCGCATTGGGTATTGATGAACCAGTTTCATAATATTACGGATGATTTTCGAATTTTAACTGATTATTATATCGGCCATTTTGAATTGTCATTTTAGGTCAGAAATAATTATTGGTCGAGTTGCCAACATTGTCTTATTTTTTGAATCAGATTACAAATTACATTTAGACACAACTGTCTCAACCATTTGAAGGATATATTTCCGGAATACTTCACTTTCTGCCATTTAAGAGGCAATAATTTAAAAAATTCGCGTTTTTTTGCCATTTTTGGACATAAATTGGGTTAAATGTCAAATATGTTCACTTTAAATAACAACATATGTTCTGTGTATAGTGTCTCTTGTCACAATTCGTTCGAAACTACGGAAATGCATAATATTCAAACGTCTTAGAACAACATAAAATAGTAAACGAAAATCTAGACTTTATTCTGATGGCGGCCATTTTGAATTGTCATCTTAGGTCAGAAATAATAATTTGTCGACTTGCCAACATTGGTTTTTGAAATCAGCATAAAAAATACCTTTAGAAACAATTCTCAAAAGCTTCTGAGAGAAAAATGCCCGCACCTTTTACTTTTATTCCATTTCGAACCTGACTAGTGTGAGTATGGCGTTTATTCAGGGTATATAAGACTGTGAATTGTCCGCCGCTAACAGGTACTCAGAAACATCGGGATACAATAAGAATACAGTCCTGTGACCATTTATTTCCATTGTGGGGGTTAGACGGTCATTGATCACATACTTGTGCCTTCGAATTCTGCTGATATCATTGAATCGTGTACAGTTTTCGATGATGACGCTTCAAACATATCATGTCATGTGCCAGTCGCTTGTTCCTGCATCTTTCCTAAATCAAGCGATTCATTCGAAAACCCAATACCACTGAATAAGCCATTATTCAATTGGAAAACACTTGACGAATCCATGTATAATTCTCACTTAGACGCCTGTTGTAACGACTTTGAATGTATCCAGACCACACGCGTGTGCAAAACATTGATCGATTTCACATATGATCGCATTGTGTTAACATTGCCAAAGGCATCTGAATTTGCCGCAGGATTCCGCAAATTCCATTCTAAATGGAAGCCATATTGGAACCCTTCCCTCACAGATCGACACAACGATGTGAAATCAAAGAGAACCGCATGGATTAAGTCCGGTAAACATCACTCAGCATTATCATCTACGTATATGGACTACAAGCGATCAAAGCGTCTGCTGCGAAGAGAAATGCGTTTAGCAGCCGAACAACACCAACACCATATCTTCGATGAACTTGAGCGTTTTGCCACATGCGATCAAGCTTCCTTCTGGAAACTGTTGAATCAATCCAACATGAAATCGTCACTCTTAAGTTCAGCAATGAAATTCTGTGAAACTATTGTTCGTGATCCTTGTGATATAGTAACTGGATGGAGAGACTATTTTGCAAACCTCTATTCTTGCAGTGAGCACGACGACACTCAATTCGAAATAGAAGTCGAGAGAACTGTCGAAGAACTGCTTTTGAACCCAAGGCCACACGGTTAGCCAACACGTGTCAACTGATCCTATTTCCATGAAAGAGGTACAATCAGCGATTCGCTCACTTAAAAGGGGTAAAGCGGGAGGAGCAGACGGCATAGTGAACGAACACCTCATTTTCTGCAACAAATCTTTCCTGCGGATTCTCTGCTTCTTCTACAATAGCATGCTTCATATGGCATATATTCCACATAAACTCAAACTTGGTCTCATCATTCCACTCTACAAAGGAGAACCCAAACCCAAAGATCAGCCATATAGCCAGGACCACTTAACCAGGGATGTATATATCCCATAGGGATCCCTAAACAAACGAATGTACTGCTGTCTGCTGATTGTCGTCTGCTCTTTGCTATAATATATATGTGACCCGCCATATCAAATCCAGTCGTAAGTCGGGATTTTTTTACCCTGTGCCAATGCATTCTCTTATATATGCGAGTCGACCATAGGTCGCCTCGCATATATAAAAGAATGAATTGGCCTAACAATTTTTACAATTTTAATAATTTTTTCTTGTATTCTTTAACAATTTTTTAATTTCACCCATACAGAGCCCCAGACAAACATGAGCAGACGACACTCTTCTATGTGCTTCTATATATGTGTGGGGCTCCCTGCAGGGTAATGGATGTTTTTTATTTTATGTCCTAAAAATTGTAAGAAACATTTATTTTTTTAAAATGATAAACAATTGTTAGGCCAATGTATTCTCTTATATATGTGAGATGCGACCTATGGTCGACTCGCATATATAAGAGAATGCATTGGCACAGGGTAAAAAAATCCCGACTTACGACTGGATTTGATATCGCGGGTCACATATGAGGCTGGCCATATGAGAGAAAGTTGAGAGCGGCCACACTTGTTTCCAATTAAAGGTACTCAATCCGATCAGACGGTCCCCATATCATCAAGATACAACAACAACATTTCTTCCAAATACGCTTTAGTTGTCAGAATCAATTAATTGCAACAAAATAATACTAACCTAATACTATGGTAACTATGGTAACAAATTTCCCAAAACGTGTTATTTATTTACATTTTGTTCAAAGATATGTGGCCGTACATACATGTATTATCACTTGAGTATAACGAAATATGGCCGTATTATCTTTCATCCGCAATTTTGTCCGACACCGTCCGTTTGACGACGTGTTTCTGGGCCACAAATAATTGCCCATCTCGAGATAATAAATAACAAACTTCAAAAATCGATATCTGATCACGCTGAGCTTTGATGGATGAGTTCCTCGACTCGAATCAAATATTTTTACCCCCGAAGCCAAAGAAATAGTAATTTAGGAGCGTTAATTCGGATAATGCATCTTTAATCATAATAAATAGGCAACATTAGGTTACAAACAACATTAGGTTACAAACAACATTAGGTTACAAACAACATTAGGTTACAAACAACATTAGGTTACAAACAACATTAGGTTACAAACAACATTTGGTTACAAACAACATTAGGTTACAAACAACATTAGGTTACAAACAACATTAGGTCACAAACAACATTAGGTTACAAACAACATTAGGTTACAAACAACATTAGGTTAAAAACAACATTAGGTTACAAACAACATTAGGTTACAAACAACATTAGGTTACAAACAACATTAGGTCACAAACAACATTAGGTTACAAACTACAAACAACATTCGGTTACAATCAACATTAGGTTACAAACAACATTAGGTCACAAACAACATTAGGTTACAAACAACATTATGTTACAAACAACATTAGGTTACAAACAACATTAGGTCACAAACAACATTAGGTCACAAACAACATTAGGTCACAAACAACATTAGGTTACAAACAACTATTTTTGTGTGTGTTTTTGGGGGGGGGTTAAGTCTATTTGAACTTCAAGTGGTTAGTCGATAAGTCGGTGGCAACAAACGCGCCTTTTCGGTATTTTTTTCAAACGATAATCTTGCATTTCCTCAACTACCACATTTACTGCACAAAAAATCAGCAGAATAAAAATACCCAGACCCCTTCCATAACTTCGGGGCCCCACCAGATTCTCCTGGCCATCTAAACAAAAATGATCGACACATCAGTGTTCGCGCTGTCGGTGGCCAAATTGACCGATGGCCATTTTTTTTCGAAAATGCCCAATAAAAATTGACATTTTTTTTTTTTTTTTATTCCAAATGGAGAAGTACGCTAATTAAAAAGTGCTGAATTGGTCGACAGTCCACACAGTTAGGCGACAAAAGTATTCGTATTTCGGAAATATCGTACCTTGCAAACCAAAAATGTATTTTATGACGGGAGCGTTGATTGATTGGTGACTATGAACATACCTTGGTTGACGTATGCAATAGGAAGGGTGTGATGGTCTGTAGTATGTGCATTCAGACTGGCGTGAGTAACCATGTCGAGACTAGGATTTTTTTTATCTCGGCGAAAATAGCGATGACAACTAACACAGCTCATTACTTTATTAGTTATAATTAACACAGCTCATTACTTTATTAGTTATAATTAACACAGCTCATTACTTTATTAGTTATAATTAACACAGCTCATTACTTTATTAGTTATAATTAACACAGCTCATAACTTCATTAGTTATAATTAACACAGCTCATTACTGTATTAGTTATAATTAACACAGCTCATTACTTCATTAGTTATAATTAACACAGCTCATTACTTTATTAGTTATAATTAACACAGCTCATTACTTTATTAGTTATAAATAACACAGCTCATTACTTTATTAGTTATAATTAACACAGCTCATTACTTTATTAGTTATAATTAACACAGCTCATTACTTTATTAGTTATAATTAACACAGCCCATTACTTTATTGGTTATAATTAACACAGCTCATTACTTCATTAGTTATAATTAACACAGCTCATTATTTCATTAGTTATAATTAACACAGCTCATTACTTTATTAGTTATAATTAACATAGCCCATTACTTTATTAGTTATAATTAACACAGATCATTACTTTATTAGTTATAATTAACATAGCCCATTACTTTATTAGTTATAATTAACACAGCTCATTACTTTATTAGTTACAATTAACACGGCTCATTACTTCATTAGTAATAATTAACACAGCTCATAACTTCATTAGTTATAATTAACACAGCTCATTACTTTATTAGTTATAATTAACACAGCTCATTACTCTATTAGTTATAATTAACACAGCTCATTACTTCATTAGTTATAATTAACACCGCTCATTATTTCATTAGTTATAATTAACACAGCTCATTACTTTATTAGTTATAATTAACACAGCCCATTACTTTATTAGTTATAATTAACACAGCTCATTACTTTATTAGTTATAATTAACACGGCTCATTACTTCATTAGTTATAATTAACACAGCTCATTACTTTATTAGTTATAATTAACACAGCTCATTACTTCATTAGTTATAATTAACACAGCTCATTACTTTATTAGTTATAATTAACACAGCTCATTACTTTATAGTTATAATTAACACATCTCATTACTTTATTAGTTATAATTAACACAGATCATTACTTTATTAGTTATAATTAACACAGCTCATTACTTTATTAGTTATAATTAACATAGCTCATTACTTTATTAGTTATAATTAACACAGCTCATTACTTTATTAGTTATAATTAACACAACTCATTACTTTATTAGTTATAATTAACACAGCTCATTACTCCATTAGTTATAATTAACACAGCTCATTACTTCATTAGTTATAATTAACACAGCTCATTACTTTATTAGTTATAATTAACACAGCCCATTACTTTATTAGTTATAATTAACACGGCTCATTACTTCATTAGTTATAATTAACACAGCTCATTACTTCATTAGTTATAATTAACACAGCTCATTACTTTATTAGTTATAATTAACACAGCTCATTACTTTATTAGTTATAATTAACACAGCTCATTACTTTATTAGTTATAATTAACACAGCTCATTACTTTATTAGTTATAATTTTGTTCGTTAAATATTTGTTTTTAAAGTTGTTTTAATTATGATTTTATTTTGAGTAACAAATAAAGTTTAAAACAAATATTCTAGTAATCAATTCTCAACCGCTCAAAAAATGAGGATTTAATTTGACTAAAGGTTTTTAAATTTGACCAAAAAAACATTTGGCCAAAGTTTTTTAATTTTGCCAATAAAAATTTTATTTGGCCAAACTTTTGGCCACAAGATTTTTCGGTCCAGCGCGAACATTGCGCCACATTTATGACCCGCCATGTCAAATCCAGTCGTAAGTCGGGATTTTTTTACCCTGTGCCGATGCATTCTCTTATATATGCGAGTCGACCATAGGTCGCCTCGCATATATAACAGAATGCATTGGCCTAACAATTTTTTATAATTTTTTTTAAATAAATGTTTCTTACAATTTTTAGGAAATAAAATAAAAAACATCCATTACCCTGCAGGGAGCCCCACACATATATAGAAGCATATAGAAGAATGTCGTCTGCTCATGTTTGTCTGGGGCTCTGTATGGGTGAAATTATAAAATTGTTAAGAATACAAGAAAAACTTATTAAATTTTTTAGGCCAATTCATTCTCTTATATATGCGAGGCGACCTATGGTCGACTCGCATATATAAGAGAATGCATTGGCACAGGGTTAAAAAATCCCGACTTACGACTGGATTTGATATGGCGGGTCACATTTATGTATGCCGTGATTTGCTGTTCCTGCTCAGGGGAGATAATCAAGCGATCAGCAGCCAGATTTGTTGTATGCTGACTCGAGTTTCACTACACACATTCAAGAAGCGTAACTATATAATTAGTTGCTTGTAACCTTTAACATCCCCACGAGAGACCACCAACAATGAATACAGTCCATGCGTCCTGACACTGCGTGAGAATCTGTTGCATTTTATATACTGTCTGGCTAGACACTATGATAGGTTTTGTAAACCTTCAATGTTATTTACGTACAGGGTTCGTGGAAATATCGCTTTTTGCAATTGCTCAAGTCAGAAATATATACTTAAACTAACTAACGACCAACTGGAGTATTTCAAGCAAATTACTTGTAACATCGGTGATGATTTGTTACTCCCAAACGTGAATGGCACTACATACCAGAGATATTTCAAACCAAGGTGTCAATACCATGGCGTCTTATGCGTAAAAGTATATATTCAAGGCAAACTGATTTAGAACATTGTCCAGTCTAAACACTTTTAATAGCGTACATTGGAGAAGTATGTTTGCTATTTATATGATGAAGTTGTAATTTGATATCTGTGCCTTGCATGTATCCCTGAGCTTAACCACTATAGCTAAAGATCACAATTTCGTAATCTAATTGTAAACAACGTAGACACACACACAAATACTCATGTCAAATACTATATCATCTCAAATGCAAAAGATGGTTTAAACCCCACCCAGTATTCCAATTGTGTGTAAATTTGTGTATTTCCATATTTTTTCCATATTTTCCGTTACCAAATGGTGGCGTCAGGAAGACGACCATATGGTCATGTCAACGCCATATGACATATTATACAGTTATCGCCCGCGATTGAGTGAGACACGGGGATTTGTCGCCCGCTCGAGACCTGGAATGTCACCCGATGGCCGCCAGGCGACAAATCCCCGTGTCTCACGAAAATAAGGGTGATAACTGTTTTGTTATCTGACAAAGGAGTACACACGAACCTCCTTAATAGCAGGCATAAATGCGCGCATATATTCTTTAATCCAGTTCGAAAAGTTAATTTTATGTTGGAATCATCGCTATTTAGAAAATAAAACATTCATAATCTGGATCAATTAACAGACCCGTCATTCGCGCAGCTATTCTCCGGTCAGTTTGCTGGTTGCATGGTGGAAATCGGTTCACGGAAAGAGGAGCAAAGCCATTTCGAAGTTGAGTAGCCATGCAGCGAAATGTTCGGTTTCGTTTCAAATTGTAATGGCCGTGAAGACGCCGACAGACGTGTTCATTTCCAGATTGCTAAAATGTGAAACTAACACGTTGTAGTGGTGCAAAAAGAATTTGACATATGTCACAGATTGTTACGCAACATACGGGTATTCTCTGAAGTCTGAGGAATGTATTGAAGAAAAGAAATAGTCAATTGATAAACAGCAAAGAGTGGCTATTTGATCAAGCACATAAACGTAGTTGTAACGTATGTACATCGTGTGTGCAATTGTCTGCAGCAAATACCAACTGCATAATAAGGTTTATCTATTTGCCCCACGGTCTTTATTATTGATATAAAAAGGTCCAATAGGAATATTACACCTTATAACAGATATGTATAGATATGTATAGCAAATAAAAAAAACACACAATTATTTCAAATTAGCAAACACCACAGTTCGCGGTTGTTATGAAACAGTTGGGTTTATAAAAACAGTGTTTTTCGAAATTATCAGAGAGCTGTCAGAGAATCTCTGCATGGTGAGTTCTTCGTAGTTCTATGTTTGCTGATAACAGCTGAGCGGTCAATAACTGAGACAATGTTACCCTCGATGGTAATATGGTGATTTATCGCCCGCCATGTGACGCACTCTCAGCCAATCAGAAGAGAGGAAAATGGGATGAAGGATAACAAGGTGATTTACGGCCCGCCATGTGACGCACTCTCAGCCAATCAGAAGAGAGGAAAATGTGATGAAGGATAACAATTATGTTTATTACTTGATTTGATATGTATTGCATATTTGTATGATGAATAAATATGGTATTGGTTTGTCACTCCCACATGGCTGTACATGTAACAGAGGTGTTGGTTGGCTGGTCACGAACACGTGGTCGTGCATATTTCCAGTGTATTCTTTTTGGAGAGAGAATCTGTTTATTATAGAAAGGGTTATTTTATGTGTTAAGTTAAATTAGTTAAGCAGTTAAGCTCAATTGAGGACGATTGTCATTAAAGACTATAGATACGTGGTGTACGACGTCTGCTCGCGCGGAACACTGGAAACACGACGTCTGCTTGCGCGGAACACTGGGAGCGTACTTTATGGAAATCGGCCGTCTATATGTTAACTGGCAATTATAAGTCCTTTACAGAATGGTAGATATTACAAAGGGATTAAATTCTGGTACCCATTCAATTTCAAAATAGTATTTCGGAACCCTTCAAACTTCCTTTGGGGAATATTATTAGTTATCTTCGGCAACATCGGGTGTACATGGAGATTTAATACCTGGATGTCGATTTTGAACCCCGAGGCGGAGCCGAGGTTTAAAAGAGACATCCAGGTATTAAATCTCCATGTACCCCACGATGTTGCCGGAGATAACGATTTTGTCCCCACAACAATAACCATGTCTCCTTAATTTAAGTGTGTTTTTCATAGGTTATCCGATTAATTTACACCAATAAGAATAATTCAGTAGCTGACATAAGGACCCGGCATCAGGTGACGTCAAATTCGGCGTGCGAGAGCAACGTCACGATTGGTGGAAACTGCCAGTTCAAGGGTCATTCATATACCCCCGATGTTTCACGTGGTCATATACCCCCGATGTTTGGCGCACGTTCTCTTATACCCAGCTGTCAATGGTGACGGGGGACATGGGGATTTAAACGCGGCGTTGTGGCCAATCAGATTGCTAGGATGTGGGGACAAAGCTGTATATTATGTATTTGTTCGGGTGCTTGAAACTGATAAGTTAGTATCCAGTCCAGGTGCTATGCCAACTGGGGAATGTAGAATTATACTAACATCACCGAAAATCTCAAGCAAATCGACCGTTCCACTCCATAGAAAACATTGTCGGAACTACGCTAAATTGTAAATATTTACTACTCGAATCGGGACGATTTCGCCATCGGAAGTCACTGCATTTAATTAATATATACAAATGACGGTGTGTGTTGTCAATTTAGATATAATGTCTGTAAAAATAACTACTTTATATAAGATTATTCTCCATTTCTATTTTATCACCCCACGGGGGTGTTTCACATCATTTTAACTGTCTAATATAAGTCCATTACATAAGGTTACATATGTTATTCTTCCTTGTGAGGTAAGGGGATAAATGTTTGCGCTCAAACAAGTTTATAACAGCCGTGTAGGCCTATGTAGTCTGATCGCCAGGATCTATCGTTCCTGATCGTTTGGAGCTCTGAGATCGCATTTCGAGGAACAGAGCAATGTGGTCGCCTGTAGATGAACTGTCTAATATAAGGTTAGATCATGCCATGAATATCTACTTTGGCTAACGCGGGCGTAGAGATTCATGACATGATCTAATATAAGGTCCGTTAATGAGTGTCACATATGTTATTCTTACATATAAGGTAAATATGAGTTAAATATTGGTAATAGATGTGTTATTCTTACATAAGGTGAGGGTTAAATGTTGGTAATTGATGTTAAATGGAACTATGATCTTCCTTATGTGATTTGCGGAAAACTCTTACCATTTGTCAATTCCGATCAAAGCGACGCGGAATATAATAACACGAGTCCCAGGAATCGTTTACTCAGCCGGAGTGGTTTGATCAGACGAGAGAGGCGGTGTTTAATGATGGGATCGATGAGACGAACCAGCCTTACGTATCCCCCATAAATCATATCGCCGCTATCTTCCGTGGGGACACATAAAGAACGATATAACGCAGAGCCGAGTTACGGATGACAAATAACGGAAGCCTCTTAATTTCGTGTTGAGCTCACGTCGTCAACGCGTCACGCGCTCGCAGGCCAAGGGAGGTCACTGTGATATCCCTTTTCTATATGCTGCTTATTACGCCTCGATAATAATCTGCCATAAAGTGTCGAGCTGGATAGAAGATGGATTACTAAAGACTGGATCTCATGCAGGAATAAGGATTTATTATTAAGGAATGGAGTCAGGGGAAATGGAGGGATAAACCGCTTTGACTCGATGTCTGTGTCATTGTTCGATTTTGGTCACTGACGGACGTTGATGGATAAACTGATATCTGGCTGTTCGCGATGTGTCAGTGTTCACTTCTTGTTGCTAACGGACGTCGCTGAAATGTGTTCATCTGATTTCGCTGGGACCGTGCTTCGCTTATTGGTACTCGTGATTTTAGGTGCCTGGGTTTTTGCTGAGGTAGGTTTTCTTAGATAAAAAACCCCCCACTGATGTCTAAACATAATAAACGAATGCAAATTAATATTGTATTATCGAGGGTTATATGTCGCTGTGACCGTTGGAACACATTTAGTGTGAACAAAGCTGTCCACACAATGTGCCCTGTGGCCACAGCAACATATACCCCCCAATAAAACACACTCAAACTACATCCATACGGCCAGAGCGACATACCGCTCAATAAAACACACTCAAACTACATTCATATGGCCAGAGCGACATACCCCTCAATAAAACACACTCAAACTACATTCATATGGCCAGAGCGACATACCCCTCAATAAAACACACTCAAACTACATTCATATACGGCCACCGACATACCCCTCAATAAAACACACTCAAACTACATTCATATACGGCCACCGACATACCCCTCAATAAAACACACTCAAACTACATTCATATACGGCCACCGACATACCCCTCAATAAAACACACTCAAACTACATTCATATACGACCACCGACATACCCCCCAATAAAACACACTCAAACTACATTCATATACGGCCACCGACATACCCCTCAATAAAACACACTCAAACTACATTCATATACGGCCACCGACATACCCCTCAATAAAACACACTCAAACTACATTCATATACGGCCACCGACATACCCCTCAATAAAACACACTCAAACTACATTCATATACGGCCACCGACATACCCCTCAATAAAACACACTCAAACTACATTCATATACGGCCACCGACATACCCCTCAATAAAACACACTCAAACTACATTCATATACGGCCACCGACATACCCCTCAATAAAACACACTCAAACTACATATATATCCGTAAATAAAACACACTCAAACTACATTCATATACGGCCACCGACATACCCCTCAATAAAACACACTCAAACTACATTCATATACGGCCACCGATATACCCCTCAATAAAACACACTCAAACTACATTCATATACGGCCACCGACATACCCCTCAATAAAACACACTCAAACTACATTCATATACGGCCAGAGCGACATACCCCTCAATAAAACACACTCAAACTACATTCATATACGGCCACCGACATACCCCTCAATAAAACACACTCAAACTACATTCATATACGGCCACCGACATACATGTATATCCGTCAATAAAACACACTCAAATCGGGGCACAAGTTTTGACAAAATAGATCCGTCTCTCTCCTATTAACATTTTAACAAATACAATACAATGTTGATGAGGAAAATAACATATATACAGGATGCTATGTGGTGTGTTTGTGGTTGCTGTCAGTCCTATCCTTCTGCATTTAAAATTTCATTTCGGATATAGTCAACTTTGTAGCGCACGGGAGGATCGCCAATAGTTTCTGCAGAGGGGGCCAAATTAAATCGTTTCGTTGATGAAATGTATGAATGAACAAAATTGAAAAGAATTTCAATGCGTGCGCCGCGAATACTATTATACAATGCATATATATGTTTACTATAATCACGACAGACCTTTTACAGGCCAGCCGACGACTTTCATTTGGTCAAGGGCTTATTGTCATGTTACAAAGAACCATTTTCACTGATGGGTGTCGATTGTACCCTACATTCTGTGGCGCTATGGTATATGTGTACCTCCGCATGGTATATGTGTACCTCCCCATGGTATATGTGTACCTCCCCATGGTATATGTGTACCTCCCCATGGTATATGTGTACCTCCCCGTGGTATATGTGTACCTCCCCATGGTATATGTGTACCTCCCCATGGTATATGTGTACCCGCCCATGGTATATGTGTACCTCCCCATGGTATATGTGTACCTCCCCATGGTATATGTGTACCTCCCCATGGTATATGTGTACCTCCCCATGGTATATGTGTACCTCCCCATGGTATATGTGTACCTCCCATGGTATATGTGTACCTCCCCATGGTATATGTGTACCTCCCCATGGTATATGTGTACCTCCCCATGGTATATGTGTACCTCCCCATGGTATATGTGTACCTCCCCATGCACAAATGACCCCTCTCTAGACCGAAGGGAAGACACATGTCGAATGAACAATGCCGATTGTTTGTCCAAACGAGAATAGACAATCACTAAAGATCCGTGGTTCGCGGACGGAAAATGAACCTAATCTGAGTCCAATAATCAGTAACGAGTCGGATCCATTTTGAACATTTAGTTTTGAAGCTCAAACAGACTTAATGACCTATGCATACTGTATTATTCGATGCTATATTGCCCAATTTACGGGAACTAACATAGCTATATATGACAACTGTACGAAACCGATAAAGAGTATACTCATCGGAAATAGAGACTCACCTGTCGTTCATATTTTCGTCTTTCGGTATCAAAAACTTCTCAAAAATCGGAGGCGAGTCGGGTCCTGATCAGAAACGAGTCGGAACGAAATCGTTAAAGATCACAAAGAGGTGAGCCCGCTGAACCCCAATGGGGTTGCAACTTGTCGAAAAGTTCGCACCGTTCGTTTGCATACACGGGGCACTCAAAGCAATAATTAAAGGCATCTTCGACTTCGATCCACCTATGCATTTAGAGGTATTAGAGATACAAAAGTGTTATAAATATCTGATTGAGTTCACTGCAGTAGTTGCGAATTATGCTGTGTAAGATGCTTAGTTTTCTCAGATCATTATTGAAGAATTTGTGGAGGTTTCGTGGGTGGGTCAATTAATTTCAAATTCATCTTAAATTCAGGAATATTTTCTGTATGAGAACGGTATGTATGGAATGGTATGAGAAATACACCGATTGATTGATTGGTGTGACAATTGTAATTTACAATTTTAGTGTATGTTAAACAGTGGAATACATGTAATTACAATAGTGTATGGGGATACCTAATATATATGCATCACATAATCAAATGGACTTGCATGGCACGATTCACTCTCCGTATACCACCATATTTTGGGCATGCATGTCTCGATTTACTCTTCGTATCCAATCAAATATGGCAGGTATATATGTGATCCGCCATATCAAATCCAGTCGTAAGTCGGGATTTGTTTTACCCTGTGCCAATGCATTCTCTTATATATGCGAGTCGACCATAGGTCGACTCGCATATATAAGAGAATGCATTGGCCTAACAATTTTTTACAATTTTAATAATTTTTTCTTGTATTCTTTAACAATTTTATAATTTCACCCATACAGAGCCCCAGACAAACATGAGCAGACGACACTCTTCTATATGCTTCTATATATGTGTGGAGCTCCCTGCGGGGTAATGGATGTTTTTTATTTTATGTCCTAAAAATTGTAAGAAACATTTATTTTTTAAAAATGATAAAAAATTGTTAGGCCAATGCATTCTCTTATATATGCGAGGCTACCTATGGTCGACTCGCATATATAAGAGAATGCATTGGCACAGGGTAAAAAAAATCCTACAAAAAATAAATACTGAATCGGAGGGATGGTTAGATATTGTTAACCATGGCGTAAATTCGTTCCTTTGTGTGACCCACATTATGTGAGTAGGGGGGGGATGCCCTATAACCGTGGCGTAAATTCGTTCACATGAATCTGCGTTATTTAGTCTCACGTTTAACAATGACGTAAATCCGTTCATATGAATCTGCGTTATTTAGTCTTACGTTCTGTTTAACCATGGCGTAAATTCGTTCATATGAATCTGCGTTATTTAGTCTCACGTTGTTTAACCATGGCGTAAATTCGTTCATATGAATCTGCGTTATATAGTCTCACGTTGTTTAACCATGGCGTAAATTCGTTCATATGAATCTGCGTTATTTAGTCTTGCGTTTAACCGTGGCGTAAATTCGTTCATATGAATCTGCGTTATTTAGTCTATAAGGTTATCACCATGCTGGATAAGCGTAAATATGCTCATTCTTATATATATTTACATACTAAGTGTGATTATCACTAAATCCAGCATTCCGATTGGTCGGCGCCCACGTGACTTATTGCAGTTATTTCTAAGTGAACGTGCAACAGCTTATAACTGCAACCCCATAATTACATCGATACGTCATCGATACCGGAAAGAAAAACGCGTAATGTTTTGGGCGCATTTGAACTTAAATTAAATCATCAGGTTTCAATATAAAGAAATTGTTCCTGTTAACTTTTGCCAAGGGCGCTATGGGATATTTTGGGCTGGTTTTGTCACGATACACTTTTCGATTTAAATACATTTACAAAAGTGGCTTTTCGCTAAATATATATAAATATAAGGATTAACTGTCATGTGGACTGTTTTTATGGAGATGTAACCGTGAGGTAAGTGGTCATAACTTGTATGTAAAATTGGTAACGTTGGCCTCGCGGGTTTTATACAAGTTATGACCACTTACCTCACGGTTACATCTCCATAAAAACAGTCCACATGACAGTTAATCCCTATATAATTTTATAATATGCAGGTATCCCCCGATGACCGATCTGCGGTTCAGTTGTATATTGAAGAACGGATAGGCCGTGAAAATTCACGGTTTGGCTGTAAATGGGTTCACGGTCAAACCGTAACATATTCACGGTTCAGTTGTATATTCAAGAACGGATAGGCCGTGAAAATTTACGGTTTGGCTGTAAATTGGTTCACGGTTTGACCGTGAACAATTCACGGTCCAACCGGTCCCCAAATTGCCGGCATATTTCCCGTGAAATTCACGGTTGTGTTTTAACAGTGTAATGCTGTGCGAATCAGGTGGTTTATATACACCCTATATATATCCCGAGTGAGTCTACCGTTATATACACCATATATATCCCGAATTCATTGAGTTGTTTTAATATAATCGTACATATATAGGTGTCCCCTGGTGTCCGATTAGTTTGTTAATTAATATTTAATCTGGACCCGATTAGATCTATTTTATACTAACGCGATGCGAATCGGGTGAATTGCGTACCAAAATACACAATCCATCGACATAGTTATATTCATGTATTAAAATATGATATTGCCTGGAAAACGCCGCCGACAGCTGGAGACATGTGTTATGTATATAAGGAGTATTTGGGGGGGGGGGGGGTACACCGGGATGGTCGAATAGACAGAAAGGTCTACTCCTTCACCCCTCATGTTACATGCCTTTATTAAGAAATAAGAAGAAAATAAGAAGTAAAAAAGCTATTTTTTTATTCTCTATCTTTTTTTGGACTTTTTCTTCTTGTGCCTCTTCGCCGGTGGTGGTGCATACGAAGAAGCATCCGAGGGAGAGGTGTTGCTCATGCTGCTGGTTTTGATCTGTCGATACCTGAGGTGTCCTTCGTCATCGACCTTGCCTTCCAGGTCAGTCGGGTCATCAGCGTCTGCTGCAGTGTAGATGGTATCGTTGCACGCCAATTCGCTGTCTGCTCTGGTAAAGATGTACTTTTGGTGTTTTTCTGTAGCAGCGAGTACCCGGCTCCTCAGATTGTCGAAGAGTACATCGAGCTGATCTACTTCGTCGGGTGTTCTTCTCTCCCTGGATGGAGACTCCGGTTCGTACTTCGTCGGGTGTTCTTCTCTCCCTGGATGGAGACTCCGGTTCGTACTTCGTCGGGTGTTCTTCTCTCCCTGGGCGGAGACTCCGGTTCGTACTTCGTGAGGTGTTCTTCTCTCCCTGGATGGAGACTCCGGTTCGTACTTCGTCGGGTGTTCTTCTCTCCCTGGGTGGAGACTCCGGTTCGTACTTCGTCGGGTGTTCTTCTCTCCCTGTCTGCTCTGGTGAAGGTGTACCTTTCTTGTTTTTCTGTAGCAGCGAGTACCCGGCTCCTCATATTGTCGAAGAGTACATCGAGCTGATCTACTTCGTGAGGTGTTCTTCTCTCCCTGGATGGAGACTCCGGCTCGTACTTCGTCAGGTGTTCTTCTCTCCCTGGGCGGAGACTCCGGTTCGTACTTCGGCATCTCCGGAACTGTGAATGAGTCTTCTCCCCAGCCCCATCTCTAGGTTCGACTGTTCCGTCACAGGAACCGCCGGGGTGACATCAGTCGGTTCCTGTTGTGGTGGTGTTATCACAGTCGACACCGCATCCTCTGCATGCAGAGGCTGTCTGCGTGGATGTTCTCAGTGGGCCTCTGAGATGGTAAATCAGTGGATGCGGCATCCGGGAGTGGGTCCTGTACATGGAGCTGTCCATAAATGTGTTACGTAACACGCGGTGTGGTCAGTTATAGCGGCCAATATGCTGTCAGTTATTACAAATTGAGTTTGCGTCTTGTCAGATGTCGGCGTTTATTTGCATTTACGCGCAGTCAAACTCCGAATTTAAAGATTTTCTATATATTAAAATAAACGAGCCGTAAATATCATGTATATTCGATACGTGTATATTAAACTACACAGACCGTAAATGTCATGTATATTCGATACGTGTATATTAAACTACACAGACCGTAAATGTCATGTATATTCGATACGTGTATATTAAACTACACAGACCGTAAATGCCATGTATATTCGATACGTGTATATTAAACTACACGGACCGTAAATGTCATGTATATTCGATACGTGCACTGAAAAAAAAAACTTAGTTAAAAGTAACTAAGTTACCTTAGTCAGAACCCCCGTCTCAAAACTAACTAACTTAGCTTAGTCAGAAATGACTAAGGTTGCCCTTAGTCATTTCTGACTAAGGCCTTAGTCATTTCTGACTAAGGCCTTAGTCAGAAATAAATAAGCCCTTAGTCAGAAATGACTAAGGCCTTAGTCGGAAATGACTAAGGGCAACCTTAGTCATTTCTGACTAAGCTAAGTTAGTTAGTTTTGAGACGGGGGTTCTGACTAAGGTAACTTAGTTACTTTTGACTAAGTTTTTTTTTTCAGTGCGGGGGGAAATTCACTGTAAACAGCTGTATATGAATTTCTGTGCATACTATTTACTAGTCAGAAATGACTAAGGCTTGACTAAGTCATCACTGTATCCAGATAGTACATTTAATTGGGCCTAATTATTGGGGGTATCATAGCCCTGCAGCCTCAGCTGAACATCGCAACTGCAGATTAAAATAACTGAAAATAATGACTTACAGGTATCAACATAAATTTTATTAACTATTGAAACAATTAGACAATATAAACAATGTTTTATCTTGAAAGAAAAATTATTCATCACAGAATACTAGTATGCATTGAATATACATTCAATATCTGACCAGTCGATAATTGTTTCAAATTGAAACAGAAATTTATGCTTACATTAAAATGATAACGAACGACCAACATAGAAGATTAAATCGGAGGAAATGAAGAGTTTTTTTAGAAGAAAAATTATATGATAAATATCTTCAATTCTTCACCACTATGTGTGGAACTGAGCGCTTGTATCAAGCCACGGTGGGGTTTCCGACACACATCGTGACTTGCCTTCAGGCTCGTCACAATAATTTCAGGAACACCGCCTTGGCTTGATACAAGCGTGCATATCCACACAGTCATAGCACTTGGTGAATACCTCTATTTAACAAATGAATGTGTTTTCAGAAATGCATGCAATTATGAACGCTTTGTTGCGGTCACATTTTGAGTGAATCGCGGAAACAAACCTTGCAACATTTGATTTAAATGTCACAATTTTGAGCGCAAAGTGTCACCATATTAAGCGCAAAATATTGCAATAATATCACAAGCGACATGCTTATAAGTGTTTCCACTTGCCAAAATAGCATGCTTAATACACCACTTCTTTTGACTGGTACTGTACTACTGTATATATCAACAACAGCTACCGGTATTTGGGATTGGTCCCTTCAGGACAACAGCAGATCCAATAAACATGTAACTGTGCGCAATGACTTGGCGACAATGTTCCATGAAATATCAGTGAATCAGCCGAAGATAGTTTGATAAGATTATCCATCACTACACGGCATCAGTTTCATTGTTTTTTTGACGTTGGAGCTATGTGAATTACACTGGTGCGCACGCCGCATATCCTCTCTTGTAATTGTACATGCATGTCAATGTGCTCGGAAAGAATCAGATTCTGAACAAATACCGTACTGTCAACTGCATTTTCACCATTCTAAATTTTAATATTAATAGCTGCTCGTTGAGTCGTTGTTATTATTGTCACTATTGCTTGACATCGAAGCTTCATCCTTGTGTTCATCTGAATGAAGTCAGACCTTTGATTCGATTGAATAGATCATGTCATGATTCATCGATTAATTGGCATGCATCACTGCTCTCGATGAATTTAGTGGAAATTGTCGATGATTAATAAGCCTTTTTTCGCAGAATTTAAACTTGTGCGGTTATCAAAGGAGTTCACCAAAATCAGACCGTCTTTTAACAACTGTCCGCAATCGAACAAGTAACAGTCTCGATCACCAAACCAAGCCGGAATGAACTTCAACTTGGGGTAGTCGTCCACAATGCCACAGCGAAAAACGTTCACCACACGTTATGTACTGTGCAGTATTGTGTACGGTACATGTAACCTTGAAGGAGTCATCAGGCACAAATCTAATTTTGGCAGCAAATATTTCAGCCGCCGTTCTTTCACATGTAGAATAAAGATTCAAGCTATTATTGACAAATTGTCCACTTGTTGAAAGCAGCTGAATAATATTAATAAATTAGTTCAACAACTGTCAATACACGATTAACGGTTTCGCAGATTATTTTCCTAACTTCTCTTTTATCCTGGTTTTATCCGCTCTCCAAATACGCCATGGTTGTTATTTATGTAATATGTTGTCTCTTTTAGTTCTTTCGACGCCAATATCACGTCTAAATCACTCCGATGTTAGTGATTTTTCCGAATTAAAAATGTCAGAAAAATAATGGGTTGGCGATTATCGCAATACGATAGGGGAACACTTTGACGTTCGTACTCATATTTCACCAATTTTTGTACCTGGATTGCCTGTCCTAAGTTTCACGGGAAAATGGCTAATTTGATTCTATTTGTCGTTATATACATATTTATCACCCCATTTATTATTCATTTTCATAAAATAAAATAAAAGAAGCCGAAGATGACATGTTTAAAATGTTTGAAGCATGAATTTGGCGATATGTTGTTACCATAGTACGTTATACTTGTGATGGTTACGTTACGCACACGGTGTTCCCCTATCGTATTGCGGTAATCGCCACCCGCGTGACAATAATTTACGTTAAATTTACGTACTCGTCCATAGACGTACCGACCCGATTAACACAGGATGGATGCGATATTATATACATATTAAATGTCAGCAGAGTAAGATTCAGTCATACTGTATGGAGTCATTGTCGTATATAATATGTCGCCGATAAGTATACTATTGAGTTTTGACGGCATGACTTAATCAAGAAAATATTAACCTTAGTAACTAAGGTGTGACTAAGGTCACACTTAGTTACTTTTGGCTACGTTAGTCAAAAATAACTAAGTTACGGGTTGACTAAGGCTATGACTAAGTTTTTTTTTTCAGTGTGGGGAAATATCTGATGCCGCCACATCTGTAAACAATATGGTAATTATAATGATAATTAATTCATGACTCCAGTCATAAATAGAGGATCTCACATGAGTTTCTATTTTATACGGAATTTATCAACCGATTTCACTAAATTCGATTTCATCCGAGGTTTACCGAGGTTCAAATAGAATTTAGTGGATGAGGTTGATAAATTAGGTATAAAATAGAACGAGTTTGAGATACCTTTTATCAATGATCAAATAAATGCGAAGCAACGCGAAGTATTCAACGAAAACAACAACCATAAACTTCAGCAATCGCAAGTCATTTAAATAATGGAGTGACGTCATCGCACGCGCAATATTACACGTGTGTCTTACCAATAATTATGAAGCTGGTTTTGTGGGTTAATTATGTGATAAATTAATTTTCATTACAATTACAATGTTGTTTGCATCTTTCATAGAGCACATGAATTTATTTTGCACTAATCCATGTCTCAAATTCATTCATGTGTTGCATATATTCCGTTAAGTTTAAATGGCCGAATTTATTGTACAATACCCATTTAAAGCTTTTCGCCACACGAGAAATGTAAAATAAAATACATTGTGTGGCTTTAGTATTGTTTTGACAATGTTGTTTTCATTCGTTCACTAGCCAATTACAACCAGTCATCGTGGTCACGTGGTGCCACTCAAATCACCACGTTGAGCTTGAACCCATTTGAATAACACGCGCCAACAGATGGACAATATAGGAATCAATCAGCTCACATTCACAAGAAACTGTAAGAAACTGTAAGAAACTGAAACTGTCAGCCGGGAACGTTCGCCACACGCCATGACACACTAATATAGTAGCTGACACTTAAATCGAAAGTTGTTCCAGTGAGCGCTCATAATTCTTTCAAACTGTCGACTGATATACGGATTTCGCTTCATAATTCTTCTAAATTCGCCCTTTATCAATCGTAACTGGTCTCTTGAGACATGCGCAAAGCACCCCATATTTATCGTTAACGACACTTGGCACGCGATAAATAACGTCACGCTGTTAGCTATGAATAAATGGAGAAACTTTAATGCCACCGATCAGAATCAGTCCGCCAGTCGAGAGGTTTAAATTGAAAAAAAACGAAACGACAAGGCAGTTATTTCCCTCGCTTCCGTGCGATACAGCCGTGTCTGTGGCTACCACCCTACCTATTGGAATCCTGGATCCGGTTTTTAAAAAGACATGGACTCATGCATGGGTCCAGGTGGATCCAGTTTAAAGGGATACTGTACACTAAATCCGGACAGTTATTGGACCATCTTCTTTTATACTCAACATAATATATGCAACAAATGAATGAACTTGAGCCATGGATTTGTTACAAATGCCCTCATGTACTCTATAAACGATGCAAACAACATGATAATTAAAATTAAAATGAGTTTATGATTCCAGTCCTAAATTCATTTTTCATTATAATTAGCATGTTGTTTGAATCGTTTATAGAGTACATGAGTGTATTTTTAACTCATCCATGGCTCAAATTCATTCATTTGTTGCATATATTCTGTAGAGTATAAAAGGAGATGGTCCCATAAATGGCCGGATTTAGTGTACAATACTCCTTTAATCGTGGGTGGGTGTTGTGCAAATGTTAGTGTTGTTATAATTTCCCTACAGTATTACGTAACCGACAACCAACATGCATCTCCTTGTTACTGACAACTGGTCATTTTACAGTGTACAAGTGCTATGTCAATTATTCACAGGAAATAGCTAAATGACCACAGGAAGTGGTCACTGGGCATGACAACTGTCAACAATTTTAAATTCTGTATTGCTATAATTTTATGACTGACCAGTACATTGTGTCCACTCACTACTGTGTCAACCATGGGAACTGATGAAATGGGCACATGACTTGTACGCTGAAAAATGACCAGTTGCCAGTAACAGGGAGAAGAAAAATAATATTATGGCTGTTTGATTCATACCTGTATCTACTTATAGGTAAATATTAATACAAATTTAATTATTTATCACCACTCACTTTATAGGAGGCCTGTGCTCTCGGCACAGCGTTTGCAAGAGCACGGAATTGGAAATGGAACACGGGTTCTGGCACGGTTTCTCACACTTCATACAATTGGCCATAGTGCCTGCTTTGTTGTGGGGGGTACTAGTCATAGTGTCTGCTTTGTTGTTGGGTATTTACGGAATAGTTAGTTTAACGATTTCCTATTTAATTCCTTCCAGACGGCAAATTCCATCGGGATTCTATTGTTGTCGTGAAAATCGGAAGTTCAGCGAGTCTCACTTAACAAAGACGGATATAAAAGTAGGAATGACGGATATAAAGGCGGGAATGCCGGATATAAAGGCGGGAATTATCGATGTTTTGCAACAACACGTCTATAAGAGATACACTCTGGTTCTCGTAGCTCGATTGATACAACTCATTATTAATTGATCATCGCTTTGTGAGCGATAATCTGTGGGAACTCTCCTATATAATCTACACTGATACATGTATGTCATGCTGTCGGTGACTATTGGCACTGTTTAACCCTTTATGGAACCCCAGACAGAGAGAACTATATATGCACCGATGACGTGTCGTCTGCTTGGGTCCATGTGAGGCCCCATATGGGAGTGTTATATAACCTTTTCATGTCGGGAGCTACGCTGGTGCAGTATTAAAGATCCTATGTCAGTACATTATGTTGTATATGTGAGTCTCCCATAGGGTGCCTCGCTGATATAATATAATGGACTGGCTTACAATGTCAAGGTGAATATTGTTAGGCCAATTCATTATCTTATATACACTCTTAAAAATATAGGTACTTCAGAGTACCTATGTAGGCACTAAGCTTTGTCCCAGGGGGAGTACCAACTTTTTGGTACTTTGGAGTACCAAAAGTTTAGGTACTCTAGAGTACCAAAATGTTTGGTACTCTGGAGTACCAACTTCTTGGTACTCTAGAGTACCAAATTGTTGGTACTCTGGATTACCTTATAATTATTCAAGTTCTACCCGGGCATTGTGCATATAATACCCACCCCGCATTTATGTCACCGAAGCCATGACGTTCACGATATGAGGTGCCAAGAAATAGATGCTTTCATGATACGCCCTATATATTATCTGAAGTACCAAAATATCTCTGAAGTATTTAGGTACTACGCATAGATCCAGTAATTTGATACTCCAGAGAACAAAACAGCCCTGATACCGGCAAATTTAACAATGTGACATGTTAGATTCCAAATTATGCTGCCGCGTTTAAACATCCAATTAAGTACAAAACCACAAAGACTCCCTTGCATAGTGCTAAATGAAATAATCCGACAGATCTACGACCGCGAGTCGACGGGCGGCCATTTTTCACTTTAATTTAATCGTTTGCACACGGCACTCGATATTGACACACCCACGGTCTCACCCAATCAGCATGGAGCCAACGATTGGCACTCTGTGGAGTACCAACTCATGTGGTTCTATAGCGCTAAACAGGCTCTAAAGGCGTATAGTACCAAACTGTCTGGTACTATCGCGGCTTTTGGTTCCATGGGGTACCTAAATCAATTGCTTTATTTTAGAGTGTATCATATAGGCTCTCTGTGGGAGACGCTAAATGTATGAGAATACATTGTCACAGGGTCTTCGCAAAATTTCAGGAAGCTCCAGTCAAGGAAGCGTTAAAACCCACTCCAAGCAACCAGTTTTATAGCGTTGTACTTTTCGTCTGTGCTTGATATAGGGCAGCTGGTCGTTAAACTTGAATCCGCGGCATGTGTAGACATACCATGTACCCCACCCCGCGGTACTGGTAGACATACCATGTACCCCCACCCCGCGGCATGGGTAGACATACCATGTACCCCCACCCCGCGGTATCGGTAGACATACCATGTACCCCCACCCCGCATTATCGGTAGATATACCATGTACCCCACCCCGCGGTATGAGTAGACATACCATGTACACCAACCCGCGGTATTGAGAGACATACCATGTACCCCCACCCCGCGGTAAGGGTAGACATACCATGTACCCCACCCCGCGGTATGGGTAGACATTCTATATGTACCCCCACCCCGCGGTACGGGTAGACATACCATGTACCCCATCCCGCGGCATGGGTAGACATACTATGTACCCCCACCCCGCGGCATGGGTAGACATACCATGTACCCCCACCCCGCGGCATGGGTAGACATACCATGTACCCCATCCCGCATTATGGATAGACACACAATGTACCCCACCCTGCGGTATGGGTAGACATACCATGTACCCCACCCCGCGGCGTGGGCAAATATACCATGTACCCCCACCTCGCGGCATGGGTAGACATACCATGTACCCCTACCTCGCGGCATGGGTAGACATACCATGTACCCCCACCCCGCAGTATGGGTAGACATACTGTACGTACCCCACCCGCGGTATGGGTAGACGTATCATGTACCCCCACCCCGCCGCATGGGTAGACATAGCATGTACCCACACACCGCGGGATGGGTAGACATACCATGTACCCCCATCCCGCGGCATGGGTAGACATACCATGTACCCACACCCGCATTATGGGTAGACATATCATGTACCCCCACCCCGCGGTATGGGTAGACATATCATGTACCCCACCCCGCATTATGGGTAGACATACCATGTACCCCCACCCCGCGATATGGGTAGACATACCATGTACCTCCACCTCGCGGTATGGGTAGACATGCTATGTACCCCCACCCCGCGGCGTGGGCAAATATACCACCCTACCCCCGCGGTATGGGTAGACATACCATGTACCCCACCCCACATTATGGGTAGACATACCATGTACCCCACCCCGCGGTATGGGTTGACGTACCATGTACCCCAACCCCGCGGTACGGGTAGACATACCATGTACCCCCACCCCGCGGTATGAGTAGACATCCCATGTACCCCCACCCCGCATTATGGGTAGACATACCATGTACCCCACCCCGCAGCATGGGTAGACATAGCATGTACCCCCACACAGCGGCATGGGTAGACATACCATGTACCCCACCCAGCGATATGGGTAGACATACCATGAACCCCCACCCCGCGGTATGGGTAGACATACCATGTACCGCCACTCCGCGGTATGGGTAGACATGCCATGTACCCCACCCCGCGGTATGGGTAGACATACCATGTACCCCCACCCCGCGATATGGGTAGACACACCATGTACCTCAGCATCGCGGTATGGTAGACATACCATGTACCCCCACCCCGCATTATTGGTAGACATACCATGTACCCCACCCCGCGTTATGGGTAGACATACCATGCACCCCACCCCGCTGCATGGGTAGACATACCATGTGCCCCCCCCCCCCGCGGCATGGGTAGACATACCATGTACCCCATCCCGCGGTACGGGTAGACATACCATGTACCCCACCCGCGGTACGGGTAGACATACCATGTACCCCCCCCCCCCCGCGGCATGGGTAGACATACCATGTACCCCACCCCGCGGCATGGGTAGACATATCATGTACCCCACCCCGCGGTATCGGTAGAAATACCATGTACCCCCACCCCGCATTATGTGTAGACATACCATGTACCCCCACCCTGCGGTATGGGAGACATACAGTGTACCCCCACCCCGTGGTTGTGGGTAGACATACTATATATGTACCCGCGTGGTATGGGTAGGCAAACAATATACCCCACCCCGCGGTATGGGTAGACATGCCATGTACCCCACCCCGCGGCGTGGGCAAATATACCATGTACCCCCACCCCGCGGTATGGGTAGACATACCATGTACCCCCACCCCGCGATATGGGTAGACACACCATGTACCTCCGCGTCGCGGTATGGGTAGACATACCATGTACCCCCACCCCGCGGTATGGGTAGATATACCATGTACCCCAACCCCGCGGCATGGGTAGACATACCATGTACCCCCACCCCGCGGCATGGGTAGACATATCATATGCCCCCACCCCGCGGTATCGGTAGAAATACCATGTACCCCACCCCGCATTATGGGTAGACATACCATGTACCCCCACCCCGCGGTATGGGTAGACATGCCATGTACCCCCACCCCGCGGCATGGGTAGACATACCATGTACCCCCACCCCGCGGCATGGGTAGACATATCATGTACCCCCACCCCGCGGTATCGGTAGAAATACCATGTACCCCCACCCCGCATTATGGGTAGACATATCATGTACCCCCACCCCGCGGTATGGGTAGACATATCATGAACCCCCACCCCGCGGTATGGGTAGACATACCATGTACCCCCACCCCGCGGCATTGGTAGACATACCATGTACCCCACCCGCGGTATGGGAGACATACAGTGTACCCCCACCCCGTGCTTGTGGGTAGACATACTATATATGTACCCGCGTGGTATGGGTAGGCAAACAATATACCCCACCCCGCGGTATGGGTAGACATACCATGTACCCCAACCCCGCGGCATGGGTAGACATACGATGTACCCCCACCCCGCGGCATGGGTAGACATACGATGTACCCCCACCCTGCGTGGTATGGGTGGGCAAACAATATACCCCACCCCGCGGTATGGGTAGACATACCATGTACCCCAACCCCGCGGCATGGGTAGACATACGATGTACCCCCACCCCGCGTGGTATGGGTAGGCAAACAATATACCCCACCCCGCGGTATGGGTAGACATACCATGTACCCCCACCCCGCGGTATGGGTAGACATACACTGTACCCCCACCCCGCGGTTGTGGGTAGACATAATATGTTCCCGCGTGGTAAGGTTAGGCAAACAATGTACCCCACCCCGCGGTTGTGGGTAGACATACTATGTACCCGCGTGGTATGGGTAGGCATAACATGCATGTACCCCCGTGAGTATTTGCACGATTCTGAGAGATCCATTTGTGTGATTATCTGTGGTAGACTGTGCTGTTGGATCTGTCAGATGGACGTCCATACTTGTGAATGTTTTTTTTCTTCTCATGACTTAATACATATGCTATAATAACTCAATAATTATTTACCAGTTGGTGTATTAATATACAGTTGTCGCCCGCGATTGAGTGAGACACGGGGATTTGTCGCCCGCTCGAGACCTGGAATTCCAGGTCGAGAGTGGCGACAAATCCCCGTGTCTCACGAAAACAAGGGTGACAACTGTTTTGTTATCTGACAATGGAGTACACACGAACCTCCTTAATAGCAGGCATAAATGCGCGCATATATTCTTTAATCCAGTTCGAAAGTTAATTTTATGTTGGAATCCTCGCTATTTAGAAAATAAAACATTCATAATCCGGGTCAATTAACAGACCCATCATTTGCGCAGCTATTCTCCGGTCAGTTTGCTGGTCGCATGGTGGGAATCGGTTCACGGAAAGAGGAGTAAAGCAATTTCGAAGTTGAGTAGCCATGCAGCGAAATGTTCGGTTTCGTTTCAAATGAGCGTAAAGACGCAGGCAGACGTGTTAATTTTCAGAACGCTAAAATGTGAAACTAACACGTTGTAGTTGTGCAAAAAGAAATTGACATATGTTACATATTGTTACGCAACATAAGGGTATTCTTCTGAAGTCTGGGGAATGTTTTGCCGAAAAGAAATAGTCATTTGATAAACAGTAAAGACTGGCTATTTGATCTTCAGAGCTTATACATAAACGTATTTGTGACGTATGCACATCGTATGTGCAATTGTCTGCAGCACATACCAACTGCATAATAAGGTTTATCTATTTGTCCCACGGTATTTATTATTGATATAAAAAGGTCCAATAGGAACATACACCTTATAACGGATTTGTGTCCGTGATAACACCATTTATACATAGCGTTTGTTATGAAACAGTGGGGTTTATAAAAACAATGTTTTCGGAAATTATTAGAGAGTAGTTCTATGTTTACTGGTAACAGCTGAGCGGTCAATAACTCTTGATGGTAATAAGTGATTTGCGGCCCGCCATGTGACGCACTCTCAGCCAATCAGAAGAGAGGAAAATGGGATGAAGGATAAGAAGTGTAGTTATCTGATTCCCAGTATTTCATTTTATCGATAATTTTTAAACGATGGTTCGGTATAATAACGTACCTAGAATATTGTCCCTGTTTACTGCTCATTTTCTCTCACCACGATGTAGTGCTGTCATAACTTAGTAATTATTGATGAGTATTTGTAATTATTGATGAGTATTAATAATTATTGATGAGTATTTGTTTGAAGAGCAGTTACCTGATTCCCAACTTAATTTATATAGAAATTATATCCGCATATTCGGTATGATAACTATCTCATACTTAAAGTGGTGTGAAACACTCCGGTATGGTGATCAAATACAAATGGAGAATAATCTTGTTCGAAGTAGTAGTTTTTACAAATATTATATCCAAATTCACAGCACACATCGTCATTCCTCTATATTAATTAAATGCAGTGACTCTCGATGGCGAAATCGTTTTGGCTATTTTATCGCCGATAGATGCGTCCCGAATCGAGTTGTAAATATTTACAATTGAGCATAGTTCTGACGATGTTTTCTATGGAGTGGTACGGTCGATTTACTTCAAATTTTCGGCGACGTTAGTAGACTGTTGCATCCCTCCAGTTGTCATAGCTCCTGAATACTAACTGATCAGTTTCACGCACCCGAACAAGTACATAATATGTCTTTAAATCGAGAATATGATCCCTGTTTATTACCCATTTTCTCTCACATTGCGAGTTAATGCTTAGATCGATATTTCAGTAATTATTGATGAGTAGTTGCCTGAAGGGTAGTACTCAATCTCATTGCGCAACAAATACTGAATACGCGTTAATCATTCTATAAAACTATTTATGATTCATACTTGACACTGTTGTGGTGATTGTGAACTTTTACTGTATTTAACTCTCAATAAGCAGTCGCGCTCTCGACTCATGCGCAGTTGATCAGTTTCTATTTCATATATTATAATGAGCTGGAAGGTTTGTAATTATGTATATTTATATTTACTGGTACTGCACCTTTAACCCTTTACCCAACAAACCGGCCAAAACCGGCCAAATAAAGCTTCAACAGCCTAAAATATCTTCGGTCTGTCTCAATAAAACCATACAAATATGGATATCATTGGAACCGGCTCCTTGACCACATTGTGATGGTTACAGTTATACCCTGTGCCAATGCATTCTCTTATATATGCGAGTCGACCATAGGTCGCCTCGCATATATAAGAGAATGCATTGGCCTAAAAAAAATCTTTTTTTTAACACTTTTTACCATTTTTTCTTACATTCTTTAACAATTTTATAATTTTTAATATGTTAAGCCAATGCATTCTCTTATATATGCGAGGCGACCTATGGTCGACTCGCATATATAAGAGAATGCATTGGCACAGGGCCCTTCTGTTGGGTAAAGGGTTAAAATATAAAACTTTTAATTTAAATCTTAAACACTTGATGAGAGTCACTGTAATTATTAATGACACATACATATTAATGACACATACATATTAATGACACATACATATTTGACAAGATTTATTTTATTTCAATCATTAGTCAGGTGCCATGTGTACCCAATATAGACCCAGTAATTTTTCTCTGTAAAATCTAGTTTCGTTTGCTTTTTGCAATCATAAGGCATTTGTACAACAGAAAAATTTTGGTGCCATTTTTTCTGAGACCATTTAGGGTGAAAATTTGCCGATTTTCGGAGGGTGGGTCAGAATTTCTAAAAAATGTTTTTTTGGTTACATATGCACAACAAAGTATGGCATAATGCATATCAAAATAACCGTAGTGATGCCAGGAATCTATTTAAGCCCATCCAAGAAGCTTTCGTGAAGAATTGAGAAAACGCGGTTGGGTATATATGGAAATATTGGTGTTTTTCGACTAATTTTTTAATTTTTCAGGAAATTGTTATACAATATAACTTTTTGCCCTGTGACATATCAGAAATGATTGGAAGAATATTAACACAAGACACCTTAATATCTTAATGCATTATTAATCACATACTTAAACAATTGTACATTCACATGGTTTACATAATTATTCTTCATAGTCGTCAGAGTCGCCGGAGTCTTCTTCAATATGTGCATCAATGTCAGTATTCTCACAATCATTTTCAGACCCTTCACATAAACACATTTCTGTACACCTCATCTGATGCTTGCGACATGAACAACAATTAGTTTTGCATCGCCCTTTGCCACATGAACATCTAACTAGTTGTAATACAGCATCGGGTGCAGGTTTCTGGCTTGATGTTTTTTGACGACATCCTTCACTGTCTTCATACCATCCATAGGCTAGCGGTGATGGTAAGCTTGGTTGTGCCACAAGATCATTGCACCAAACGATTCCTTGGTAGTGCGCCCGTAGAATGTGGTTTAACAAGACTTCCTTTGTTGGTGGTAATTGTTCTGCCTCTGCCTGCTTTTGTTTAAAGAGGTGCCATCGTAGTTCCCCGACGTCTTCAATTTTGGGGGTCTTGGGGGTATAGTTTACAGACATATCGTTCTAATTGGCGAAAGATAATTTCACTGGGCATTTTGCTTTTTCCAAGGGCACCGAATGCTGTAATTATACGATTGTCCGCGTTATCAAATGCTTTTCAACATTTTAGCTTCCCTTTTCCGGCGAAACGGCCAATTGTATCACAACCAGTAAAGGCGTGAAATCCAGGAAGTGCAGCAACCTTGTCTGGTCCCAGTGCTTTGGTTACTTGGTTGAGATTAATCTGTCGGAATTTGTTGCCAGCACTTAGAATCACACATGCGTCCGGTCCAAGCTCCTCAGCTCGTCGCAGCGACAACACCAACACGTCAGTATCTGATGATAATATGTGCACTTTGTATCCTGATTTAGATGCATCTGTCCCGTTTAGCATCATTATCGTGTCTGGTTCTTCTTGTGTTGTTGGCAGATGACTGGCACATCGTGAATTTCCTCTTGCGCCACTCTCTGTTGCCACGATAACATCTCTGGTGCTTGTCTTGTAGTAATCAACAACTTTTTGTGCAAGATATTCTGTAAGACTTGATTTTGTTTTCGAATTGCTGAGGAACACATTCAACCCAGATTGTATTGGGGTAGCGTCAACACATATATACTCTCGATTATCCTTCACAGACCCTTTTCGGCGATCGCGTGTGGCATTTTTAAGTGAATCGTCTGCGTAATGGTCGAACACAATATGCACAGATTGATAACGGGATGATTTTTGTTCCAGGAATCCAATGAATTATTTTGCAAGGTCGTTGCATGATGCCATGCCATCTACAATAAGTGCTCTTGGTGAGCATTTGTCGTCGTCGTTGGCACTAGTGATTGATGCCGGGTTGTCACCAATCGTCTCCAATATCTGTGCTAGCTTTGATTTGTCATTGCATGGCAATAATGATCCATTCGGTGACAATAGTGACCTTGGTACACATGAGAGTTCATACATCTTTATAGTATTTGACACATCCAGTTCGGGTCGTGATTTCGCGACAATGGCCATCCTGGCAAACAGAAATCGGTTATCCCTCAATTCAACGATTTCGCCATCCACATTCGTTTGGAGAGTTTTCCCGTTTGAATTCCAATTCTTAAGCTTGCACTTCGTCATTGGCTCCCATAGGTTAACTGGCCCATTGATCCGGTTGGTTACAAATGATTCATACTCTGCCTTCCCGTAAGATGCTCTCTGGAGAATGTCCATCTTTATTTCTTTGGGGAACACCGATTTATTAATGATATTGATGGGATTGTCACCAACTTGACCAACTTGACCATAATGATTACAATCCAAACGGGAAAACTCTCCAAACGACTGTGGATGGCAAAATCGTTGAGTTGAAGGATAACCGATTTCTGTTTGCCAGGATGGCCATTGTCGCGAAATCACGACCCGAACTGGATGTGTCAAATACTGGGGTACACATGGCACCGGACTACATGGCTTACCTATTTAACTTGCAGTATATAGCAGTATACTTACAGACCAGTGATATTAATATACACCGCCATTCAAGAAAACCTGTGCATTTACCCAAGTGCAGGCTGGTGGGTCAGTAATACACATTACATTATATGTGACTAAACATTCTTTGCCCTTTGAAGAAATTTTCAACCTGAAGATATACTACTCGATACTTGCTCAGATAAGATACAGCAAAACGCCGACCGCGTTGCGATGTTATGGGGAGATCAGGGGTGATAAGACACACCAGAACGCCGACCCTGTTGTGATGTTATGCGTAATTCATATAGGGGATATAAGACACACTAGAACGCCAACCCTGTTGTGATGTTATGAGGAGTCTATACACGGGAGATAAGACACACTAGAACGCCGACCGTGTTGTGATGTTATGAGGAGTCCATACACGGGAGATAAGACACACCAGAACGCCGACCGTGTTGTGATGTTGTGAGGAGTCCATACACGGGAGATAAGACACACTAGAACGCCGACCGTGTTGTGATTTTATGAGGAGTCTATACACGGAAGATAAGACACACTAGAACGCCGACCCTGTTGTGATGTTATGAGGAGTCTATACACGGGAGATAATACACAGTAGAACGCCGACCGTGTTGTGATGTTGTGAGGAGTCTATACACGGGAGATAAGACACACTAGAACGCCGACCGTGTTGTGATGTTATGAGGAGTCTATACACGGGAGATAAGACACAGTAGAACGTCGACCCTGTTGTGATGTTATGAGGAGTCTATACACGGGAGATAATACACAGTAGAACGCCGACCGTGTTGTGATGTTGTGAGGAGTCTATACACGGGAGATAATACACAGTAGAACGCCGACCGTGTTGTGATGTTGTGAGGAGTCTATACACGGGAGATAATACACAGTAAAACGCCGACCGTGTTGTGATGTTGTGAGGAGTCTATACACGGGAGATAAGACACAGTAGAACGCCGACTGTGTTGTGATGTTATGAGGAATTTATACACGGGAGATAATACACAGTAGAACGCCGACCGTGTTGAGATGTTATGAGGAGTCTATACACGGGAGATAAGACACAGTAGAACGCCGACCGTGTTGTGATGTTATGAGGAGTCTATACACGGGAGATAATACACCGTAGAACGCCGACCCTGTTGTGATGTTATGAGGAGTCTATACACGGGAGATAATACACAGTAGAACGTCGACCCTGTTGTGATGTTATGAGGAGTCTATACACGGGAGATAAGACACACTAGAACGCCGACCGTGTTGTGATGTTATGAGGAGTCTATACACGGGAGATAATACACAGTAGAACGTCGACCCTGTTGTGACGTTATGAGGAGTCTATACACGGGAGATAAGACACACTAGAAAGCCGACCGTGTTGTGATGTTATGAGGAGTCTATACACGGGAGATAATACACAGTAGAACGTCGACCCTGTTGTGATGTTATGAGGAGTCTATACACGGGAGATAATACACAGTAGAACGTCGACCCTGTTGTGACGTTATGAGGAGTCTATACACGGGAGATAAGACACACTAGAACGCGGACCGTGTTGTGATGTTATGAGGAGTCTATACACGGGAGATAATACACAGTAGAACGTCGACCCCGTTGTGATGTTATGAGGAGTCTATACACGGGAGATAAGACACACTAGAACGCCGACCCTGTTGTGATGTTATGAGGAGTCTATACACGGGAGATAATACACACTAGAACGCCGACCGTGTTGTGATGTTATGAGGAGTCTATACACGGGAGATAAGACACACCAGAACGCCGACCGTGCTATAATGTTATGAGGAGTCTATACACGGGAGATAAGACACACTTGAACGCCGACCGTGTTGTGATGTTATGAGGAGTCTATACACGGGAGATAAGACACACCAGAACGCCGACCGTGCTATAATGTTATGAGGAGTCTATACACGGGAGATAAGACACACTTGAACGCCGACCGTGTTGTGATGTTATGAGGAGTCTATACACGGGAGATAAGACACACTTGAACGCCGACCGTGTTGTGATGTTATGAGGAGTCTATACACGGGAGATAAGACACACTAGAACGCCGACCGTGTTGTGATGTTATGAGGAGTCTATACACGGGAGATAAGACACAGTAGAACGCCGACCGTGTTGTGATGTTATGAGGAGTTTATACACGGGCGATAAAACACACTAGAACGCCGACCGTGTTGTGATGTTATGAGGAGTCTATACACGGGAGATAAGACACACTAGAACGCCGACCGTGTTGAGATGTTATGAGGAGTCTATACACGGGAGATAAGACACACCAAAACGCCGACCCTGTTGAGATGTTATAATGAGTCTATACACGGGAGATAAGACACACTAGAACGCCGACCGTGTTGTGATGTTATGAGGAGTCTATACACGGGAGATAAGACACACCAGAACGCCGACCGTGCTATAATGTTATGAGGAGTCTATACACGGGAGATAAGACACACTTGAACGCCGACCGTGCTATAATGTTATGAGGAGTCTATACACGGGAGATAAGACACACTAGAACGCCGACCGTGTTGTGATGTTATGAGGAGTCTATACACGGGAGATAAGACACACCAGAACGCCGACCGTGCTATAATGTTATGAGGAGTCTATACACGGGAGATAAGACACACTTGAACGCCGACCGTGCTATAATGTTATGAGGAGTCTATACACGGGAGATAAGACACACTTGAACGCCGACCGTGTTGTGATGTTATGAGGAGTCTATACACGGGAGATAAGACACACTTGAACGGCGACCGTGTTGTGATGTTATGAGGAGTCTATACACTGGAGATAAGACACACTAGAACGCCGACCGTGTTGTGATGTTATGAGGAGTCTATACACGGGAGATAATACACAGTAGAACGTCGACCCTGTTGTGATGTTATGAGGAGTCTATACACGGGAGATAAGACACACTAGAACGCCGACCGTGTTGTGATGTTATGAGGAGTCTATACACGGGAGATAATACACAGTAGAACGTCGACCCTGTTGTGACGTTATGAGGAGTCTATACACGGGAGATAAGACACACTAGAAAGCCGACCGTGTTGTGATGTTATGAGGAGTCTATACACGGGAGATAATACACAGTAGAACGTCGACCCTGTTGTGATGTTATGAGGAGTCTATACACGGGAGATAATACACAGTAGAACGTCGACCCTGTTGTGACGTTATGAGGAGTCTATACACGGGAGATAAGACACACTAGAACGCGGACCGTGTTGTGATGTTATGAGGAGTCTATACACGGGAGATAATACACAGTAGAACGTCGACCCCGTTGTGATGTTATGAGGAGTCTATACACGGGAGATAAGACACACTAGAACGCCGACCCTGTTGTGATGTTATGAGGAGTCTATACACGGGAGATAATACACACTAGAACGCCGACCGTGTTGTGATGTTATGAGGAGTCTATACACGGGAGATAAGACACACCAGAACGCCGACCGTGCTATAATGTTATGAGGAGTCTATACACGGGAGATAAGACACACTTGAACGCCGACCGTGTTGTGATGTTATGAGGAGTCTATACACGGGAGATAAGACACACCAGAACGCCGACCGTGCTATAATGTTATGAGGAGTCTATACACGGGAGATAAGACACACTTGAACGCCGACCGTGTTGTGATGTTATGAGGAGTCTATACACGGGAGATAAGACACACTTGAACGCCGACCGTGTTGTGATGTTATGAGGAGTCTATACACGGGAGATAAGACACACTAGAACGCCGACCGTGTTGTGATGTTATGAGGAGTCTATACACGGGAGATAAGACACAGTAGAACGCCGACCGTGTTGTGATGTTATGAGGAGTTTATACACGGGCGATAAAACACACTAGAACGCCGACCGTGTTGTGATGTTATGAGGAGTCTATACACGGGAGATAAGACACACTAGAACGCCGACCGTGTTGAGATGTTATGAGGAGTCTATACACGGGAGATAAGACACACCAAAACGCCGACCCTGTTGAGATGTTATAATGAGTCTATACACGGGAGATAAGACACACTAGAACGCCGACCGTGTTGTGATGTTATGAGGAGTCTATACACGGGAGATAAGACACACCAGAACGCCGACCGTGCTATAATGTTATGAGGAGTCTATACACGGGAGATAAGACACACTTGAACGCCGACCGTGCTATAATGTTATGAGGAGTCTATACACGGGAGATAAGACACACTAGAACGCCGACCGTGTTGTGATGTTATGAGGAGTCTATACACGGGAGATAAGACACACCAGAACGCCGACCGTGCTATAATGTTATGAGGAGTCTATACACGGGAGATAAGACACACTTGAACGCCGACCGTGCTATAATGTTATGAGGAGTCTATACACGGGAGATAAGACACACTTGAACGCCGACCGTGTTGTGATGTTATGAGGAGTCTATACACGGGAGATAAGACACACTTGAACGGCGACCGTGTTGTGATGTTATGAGGAGTCTATACACTGGAGATAAGACACACTAGAACGCCGACCGTGTTGTGATGTTATGAGGAGTCTATACACGGGAGATAAGACACAGTAGAACGCCGACCGTGTTGTGATGTTATGAGGAGTTTATACACGGGAGATAAGACACACTAGAACGCCGACCGTGTTGTGATGTTATGAGGAGACTATACACGGGAGATAAGACACACTAGAATGCAGACCGTGTTGTGATGTTATGAGGAGTCTATACACGGGAGATAAGACACACTAGAATGCCGACCCTGTTGTGATGTTATGAGGAGTCTATACACGGGAGATAAGACACAGTAGAACGCCGACTGTGTTGTGATGTTATGAGGAGTCTATACACGGGAGATAAGACACAGTAGAACGCCGACCGTGTTGAGATGTTATGAGGAGTCTATACACGGGAGATAAGACACAGTAGAACGCCGACTGTGTTGTGATGTTATGAGGAGTCTATACACGGGAGATAAGACACACTAGAACGCCGACCGTGTTGTGATGTTATGAGGAGTCTATACACGGGAGATAAGACACACTAGAATGCCGACCGTGTTGTGATGTTATGAGGAGTCTATACACGGGAGATAAGACACACTAGAATGCCGACCCTGTTGTGATGTTATGAGGAGTCTATACACGGGAGATAAGACACAGTAGAACGCCGACTATGTTGTGATGTTATGAGGAGTCTATACACGGGAGATAAGACACAGTAGAACGCCGACCGTGTTGAGATGTTATGAGGAGTCTATACACAGGAGATAAGACACACTAGAACGCCGACTGTGTTGTGATGTTATGAGGAGTCTATACACGGGAGATAAGACACAGTAGAACGCCGACTGTTTTGTGATGTTATGAGGAGTCTATACACGGGAGATAAGACACACTAGAACGCCGACCGTGTTGAGATGTTATGAGGAGTCTATACACGGGAGATAAGACACACTAGAATGCCGACCCTGTTGTGATGTTATGAGGAGTCTATACACGGGAGATAAGACACACTAGAACGCCGACCGTGTTATGATGTTATGAGGAGTCTATACACGGGAGATAAGACACACTAGAACGCCGACCGTGTTGTGATGTTATGAGGAGTCTATACACGGGATATAAGACACACTAGAACGCCGACCGTGTTATGATGTTATGAGGAGTCTATACACGGGAGATAAGACACAGTAGAACGCCGACCGTGTTGTGATGTTATGAGGAGTCTATACACGGGATATAAGACACACTAGAACGCCGACCGTGTTATGATGTTATGAGGAGTCTATACACGGGAGATAAGACACACTAGAACGCCGACCGTGTTGAGATGTTATGAGGAGTCTATACACGGGAGATAAGACACACTAGAACGCCGATCGTGTTGTGATGTTATGAGGAGTCTATACACGGGAGATAAGACACACTAGAACGCCGACCCTGTTGTGATGTTATGAGGAGTCTATACACGTGGGGAAAAACACACTAGAACGCCGACCGTGTTGTTGTGTTATGAGGAGTCTATACACGGGAGATAAGACACACTAGAACGCCGACCGTGTTGTGATGTTATGAGGAGTCTATACACGGGAGATAAGACACACTAGAACGCCGACCCTGTTGTGATGTTATGAGGAGTCTATACACGTGGGGAAAAACACACTAGAACGCCGACCGTGTTGTTGTGTTATGAGGAGTCTATACACGGGAGATAAGACACACTAGAACGCCGACCGTGTTGTGATGTTATGAGGAGTCTATACACGGGAGATAATACACAGTAGAACGCCGACCGTGTTGAGATGTTATGAGGAGTCTATACACGGGAGATAATACACAGTAGAACGCCGACCGTGTTGTGATGTTATGAGGAGTCTATACACGGGAGATAAGACACACCAGAACGCCGACCATGTTGTTATGTTATGATGAGTCTATACACGGGAGATAAGACACAGTAGAACGCCGACCATGTTGTGATGTTATGATGAGTCTATACACGGGAGATAAGACACACTAGAACGCCGACCGTGTTGTGATGTTATGAGGAGTCTATACACGGGAGATAATACACAGTAGAACGCCGACCGTGTTGAGATGTTATGAGGAGTCTATACACGGGAGATAATACACACTAGAACGCCGACCGTGTTGTTGTGTTATGAGGAGTCTATACACGGGAGATAAGACACACTAGAACGCCGACCGTGTTGTGATGTTATGAGGAGTCTATACACGGGAGATAAGACACACTAGAACGCCGACCCTGTTGTGATGTTATGAGGAGTCTATACACGTGGGGAAAAACACACTAGAACGCCGACCGTGTTGTTGTGTTATGAGGAGTCTATACACGGGAGATAAGACACACTAGAACGCCGACCGTGTTGTGATGTTATGAGGAGTCTATACACGGGAGATAATACACAGTAGAACGCCGACCGTGTTGAGATGTTATGAGGAGTCTATACACGGGGGATAAGACACACTAGAACGCCGACCGTGTTGAGATGTTATGAGGAGTCTATACACGGGGGATAAGACACACTAGAACGCCGACCGTGTTGTTATGTTATGAGGTGTCTATACACGGGAGATAAGACACACTAGAACGCCGACAGTGTTGTGATGTTATGAGGAGTCTATACACGGGAGATAAGACACACTAGAACGCCCACCCTGTTGTGATGTTATGATGAGTCTATACACGGGAGATAAGACACACTAGAATGCCGACCGTGTTGAGATGTTATAATGAGTCTATACACGGGAGATAAGACACACTAAAACGCCGACCGTGTTGAGATGTTATGAGGAGTCTATACACGGCAAATAAGACACAGTAGAACGCCGACCGTGTTGTGATGTTATGAGGAGTCTATACACGGGAGATAAGACACAGTAGAACGCCGACCGTGCTGTGATGTTATGAGGAGTCTATACACGGGAGATAATACACAGTAGAACGCCGACCGTGTTGTGATGTTATGAGGAGTCTATACACGGGAGATAAGACACACTAGAACGCCGACCCTGTTGTGATGTTATGAGGAGTCTATACACGGGAGATAAGACACAGTAGAACGCCGACCGTGTTGTAATGTTTTGAGGAGTCTATGCACGGGAGATAAGACACAGTAGAACGCCGATCGTGTTGTGATGTTATGAGGAGTCTATATACGGGAGACAAGACACACTAGAACGCCGACCCTGTTGTGATGTTATGAGGAGTCTATACACGGGGGATAAAACACACTAGAACGCCGACCGTGTTGTGGTTTTATGAGGAGTCTATACACGAGATAAGACACACTAGAACGCCGACCGTGTTGTGATGTTATGAGGAGTCTATATACGGGAGATAAGACACACCAGAACGCCGACCCTGTTGTGATGTTATGAGGAGTCTATACACGGGGGATAAAACACACTAGAACGCCGACCGTGTTGTGGTTTTATGAGGAGTCTATACACGAGATAAGACACACTAGAACGCCGACCGTGTTGTGATGTTATGAGGAGTCTACACACGGGAGATAAGACACACCAGAACGCCGACCGTGTTGTGATGTTATGAGGAGTCTATACACGGGAGATAAGACACACTTGAACGCCGACCGTGCTGTAATGTTATGAGGAGTCTATACACGGGAGATAAGACACACTTGAACGCCGACCGTGTTGTGATGTTATGAGGAGTCTATACACGGGAGATAAGACACACTTGAACGCCGACCGTGTTGTGATGTTATGAGGAGTCTATACACGGGAGATAAGACACACTAGAACGCCGACCGTGTTGTGATGTTATGAGGAGTCTATACACGGGAGATAAGACACAGTAGAACGCCGACCGTGTTGTGATATTATGAGGAGTTTATACATGGGACATAAGACACACTAGAACGCCGACCCTGTTGTGATGTTATGAAGAGTCTATACACGGGATATAAGACCCACCAGAACGCCGACCGTGTTGTGATGTTATGAGGAGTCTATACACGGGAGATAAGACACCCTAGAACGCCGACCGTGTTTTGATGTTATGAGGAGTCTATACACGGGAGATAAGACACACTAGAACGCCGACCGTGTTGAGATGTTATGCGGAGTCTATACACGGGAGATAAGACACACTAGAACGCCGACCGTGTTGTGATGTTATGAGGAGTCTATACACGGGAGATAAGACACAGTAGAACGCCGACCGTGTTGTGGTGTTATGAGGAGTCATATACAGGGGATATAAGACACACCAGAACGCCAACCGTGTTGTGATGTTATGAGGAGTCTATATACGGGAGACAAGACACAATAGAACGCCGACCGTGTTGTGATGTTATGAGGAGTCTATACACGGGAGATAAGACACACCAGAACGCCGACCGTGTTGTGGTGTTATGAGGAGTCTATATACAGGGGATATAAGACACACCAGAACACCAACCGTGTTGTGATGTTATGAGGAGTCTATACACGGGAGATAAGACACACTAGAACGCCGATCGTGTTGTGATGTTATGAGGAGTCTATACACGGGAGATAAGACACACTAGAACGCCAACCGTGTTGTGATGTTATGAGGAGTCTATACACGGGAGATAAGACACAGTAGAACGCCGACCGTGTTGTGATGTTATGAGGAGTCTATACACGGGAGATAAGACACACTAGAACGCCAACCGTGTTGTGATGTTATGAGGAGTCTATACACGGGAGATAAGACACACTAGAACGCCGACCCTGTTGTGATGTTATGAGGAGTCTATACACGGGAGATAAGACACACCAGAACGCCGACCCTGTTGTGATGTTATGAGGAGTATATACACGGGAGATAAGACACAGTAGAACGCCGACCGTGTTGTGATGTTATGAGGAGTCCATACACGGGAGATAAGACACACCAAAACGCCGACCCTATTGTGATGTTATGCGTAATTCATATAGGGGATATAAGACACACCAGAACGCCGACTTTGTTGTGATGTTATGAGGAGTCTATACACGGGAGATAAGACACACTAGAACGCCGACCCTGTTGTGATGTCATGAGGAGTCTATACACGGGAGATAAGACACACTAGAACGCCGACCCTGTTGTAATGTTATGAGGAGTCTATACACGGGAGATAAGACACACCAGAATGCCGACCCTGTTGTGATGTTATGAGGAGTCTATACACGGGAGATAAGACACACTAGAACGCCGACCATGTTGTGATATTATGAGGAGTCTATACACGGGAGATAAGACACACTAGAACGCCGACCGTGTTGTGATATTATGAGGAGTCTATACACGGGAGATAAGACACACTAGAACGCCGACTGTGTTGTGATGTTATGAGGAGTCTATACACGGGAGATAAGACACACCAGAACGCCGACCCTGTTGTGATGTTATGAGGAGTCTATACACGGGAGATAAGACACACTAGAACGCCGACCGTGTTGAGATGTTATGAGGAGTCTATACACGGGAGATAAGACACACTAGAACGCCAACCGTGTTGTGATGTTATGAGTCTATACACGGGAGATAAGACACACTAGAACGCCGATCGTGTTGTGATGTTATGAGGAGTCTACACGGGAGATAAGACACACTAGAACGCCGACCGTGTTGTGATGTTATGAGGAGTCTATACACGTGGGGAAAAACACACTAGAACGCCGACCGTGTTGTTGTGTTATGAGGAGTCTATACACGGGAGATAAGACACACTAGAACGCCGACCGTGTTGTGATGTTATGAGGAGTCTATACACGGGAGATAAGACACACTAGAACGCCGACCGTGTTGCGATGTTATGAGGAGTCTATACACGGGGGATAAGACACACTAGAACGCCGACCCTGTTGTGATGTTATGCGTAATTCATATAGGGGATATAAGATACACCAGAACGCCGATCGTGTTGTGATGTTATGAGGAGTCTATACACGGGAGATAAGACACACTAGAACGCCGATCGTGTTGTGATGTTTTGAGGAGTCTATACACGGGAGATAGGAGTCTTATTGTGATGTTATGAGGAGTCTATACACGGGAGATAAGAGTCTTATTGTTATGTTATGAGGAGTCCATACACGGGAGATAAGAGTCTTATTGTGATGTTATGAGGAGTCCATACACGGGAGATAAGAGTCTTATTGTGATGTTATGAGGAGTCTATACACGGGAGATAAGAGTCTTATTGTGATGTTATGAGGAGTCTATACACGGGAGATAAGAGTCTTATTGTTATGTTATGAGGAGTCCATACACGGGAGATAAGAGTCTTATTGTGATGTTATGATGAGTCTATACACGGGAGATAAGAGTCTTATTGTGATGTTATGAGGAGTCTATACACGGGAGATAAGAGTCTTATTGTGATGTTATGAGGAGTCCATACACGGGAGATAAGAGTCTTATTGTTATGTTATGAGGAGTCCATACACGGGAGATAAGAGTCTTATTGTGATGTTATGAGGAGTCCATACACGGGAGATAAGAGTCTTATTGTGATGTTATGAGGAGTCCATACACAGGAGATAATAGTCTTATTGTGATGTTATGAGGAGTCTATACACGGGAGATAAGAGTCTTATTGTGATGTTATGAGGAGTCCATACACGGGAGATAAGAGTCTTATTGTGATGTTATGAGGAGTCTATACACGGGAGAAAAGAGTCTTATTGTGATGTTATGAGGAGTCCATACACGGGAGATAAGAGTCTTATTGTGATGTTATGAGGAGTCCATACACGGGAGATAAGAGTCTTATTGTTATGTTATGAGGAGTCAATACACGGGAGATAAGAGTCTTATTGTTATGTTATGAGGAGTCCATACACGGGAGATACGAGTCTTATTGTGATGTTATGAGGAGTCCATACACGGGAGATACGAGTCTTATTGTGATGTTATGAGGAGTCCATACACGGGAGATAAGAGTCTTATTGTGATGTTATGAGGAGTCCATACACGGGAGATTCGAGTCTTATTGTGATGTTATGAGGAGTCCATACACGGGAGATAAGAGTCTTATTGTGATGTTATGAGGAGTCCATACACGGGAGATAAGAGTCTTATTGTGATGTTATGAGGAGTCTATACACGGGAGATACGAGTCTTATTGTGATGTTATGAGGAGTCCATACACGGGAGATAAGAGTCTTATTGTTATGTTATGAGGAGTCCATACACGGGAGATAAGAGTCTTATTGTTATGTTATGAGGAGTCCATACACGGGAGATAAGAGTCTTATTGTTATGTTATGAGGAGTCCATACACGGGAGATAAGAGTCTTATTGTTATGTTATGGGGAGTCCATACACGGGAGATAAGAGTCTTATTGTGATGTTATGGGGAATCCATACAAGGGAGATAAGAGTCTTATTGTTATGTTATGAGGAGTCCATACACGGGAGATAAGAGTCTTATTGTTATGTTATGAGGAGTCCATACACGGGAGATAAGAGTCTTATTGTTATGTTATGAGGAGTCCATACACGGGAGATAAGAGTCTTGTTGTAATGTTATGGGGAGTCCATACAAGGGAGATAAGAGTCTTGTTGTTATGTTATGAGGAGTCTATACACGGGAGATAAGAGACTTATTGTGATGTTATGGGGAGTCCATACAAGGGAGATAAGAGTCTTATTGTTATGTTATGAGGAGTCCATACACGGGAGATAAGAGTCTTATTGTGATGTTATGAGGAGTCTATACACGGGAGATAAGAGTCTTATTGTGATGTTATGGGGAGTCCATACAAGGGAGATAAGAGTCTTATTGTTATGTTATGAGGAGTCCATACACGGGAGATAAGAGTCTTATTGTGATGTTATGAGGAGTCCATACACGGGAGATAAGAGTCTTATTGTGATGTTATGAGGAGTCTATACACGGGAGATAAGAGTCTTATTGTGATGTTATGAGGAGTCCATACACGGGAGATAAGAGTCTTATTGTGATGTTATGAGGAGTCCATACACGGGAGATAAGAGTCTTATTGTGATGTTATGAGGAGTCCATACACGGGAGATAAGAGTCTTATTGTGATGTTATGAGGAGTCTATACACGGGAGATAAGAGTCTTATTATGATGTTATGAGGAGTCCATACACGGGAGATAAGAGTCTTATTGTGATGTTATGAGGAGTCTATACACGGGAGATAAGAGTCTTATTGTGATGTTATGAGGAGTCTATACACGGGAGATAAGAGTCTTATTGTTATGTTATGAGGAGTCCATACACGGGAGATAAGAGTCTTATTGTGATGTTATGAGGAGTCCATACACGGGAGATAAGAGTCTTATTGTGATGTTATGAGGAGTCCATACACGGGAGATAAGAGTCTTATTGTGATGTTATGAGGAGTCTATACACGGGAGATAAGAGTCTTATTGTGATGTTATGAGGAGTCTATACACGGGAGATAAGAGTCTTATTGTGATGTTATGAGGAGTCCATACACGGGAGATAAGAGTCTTATTGTGATGTTATGAGGAGTCCATACACGGGAGATAAGAGTCTTATTGTGATGTTATGAGGAGTCCATACACGGGAGATAAGAGTCTTATTGTGATGTTATGAGGAGTCTATACACGGGAGATAAGAGTCTTATTGTGATGTTATGAGGAGTCTATACACGGGAGATAAGAGTCTTATTGTGATGTTATGAGGAGTCCATACACGGGAGATAAGAGTCTTATTGTGATGTTATGAGGAGTCTATACACGGGAGATAAGAGTCTTATTGTGATGTTATGAGAAGTCTATACACGGGAGATAAGAGTCTTATTGTGATGTTATGAGGAGTCCATACACGGGAGATAAGAGTCTTATTGTGATGTTATGAGGAGTCCATACACGGGAGATAAGAGTCTTATTGTGATGTTATGAGGAGTCCATACACGGGAGATAACAGTCTTATTGTGATGTTATGAGGAGTCTATACACGGGAGATAAGAGTCTTATTGTGATGTTATGAGGAGTCCATACACGGGAGATAAGAGTCTTATTGTGATGTTATGAGGAGTCCATACACGGGAGATAAGAGTCTTATTGTGATGTTATGAGGAGTCCATACACGGGAGATAAGAGTCTTATTGTGATGTTATGAGGAGTCTATACACGGGAGATAAGAGTCTTATTGTGATGTTATGAGGAGTCCATACACGGGAGATAAGAGTCTTATTGTGATGTTATGAGGAGTCCATACGCGGGAGATAAGAGTCTTATTGTGATGTTATGAGGAGTCCATACACGGGAGATAAGAGTCTTATTGTGATGTTATGAGGAGTCTATACACGGGAGATAAGAGTCTTATTGTGATGTTATGAGGAGTCTATACACGGGAGATAAGAGTCTTATTGTGATGTTATGAGGAGTCTATACACGGGAGATAAGAGTCTTATTGTGATGTTATGAGGAGTCCATACACGGGAGATAAGAGTCTTATTGTGATGTTATGAGGAGTCCATACACGGGAGATAAGAGTCTTATTGTAATCTTATGAGGAGTCTATACACGGGAGATAAGAGTCTTATTGTGATGTTATGAGGAGTCCATACACGGGAGATAAGAGTCTTATTGTGATGTTATGAGGAGTCCATACACGGGAGATAAGAGTCTTATTGTGATGTTATGAGGAGTCCATACACGGGAGATAAGAGTCTTATTGTGATGTTATGAGGAGTCTATACACGGGAGATAAGAGTCTTATTGTGATGTTATGAGGAGTCTATACACGGGAGATAAGAGTCTTATTGTGATGTTATGAGGAGTCCATACACGGGAGATAAGAGTCTTATTGTGATGTTATGAGGAGTCCATACACGGGAGATAAGAGTCTTATTGTGATGTTATGAGGAGTCCATACACGGGAGATAAGAGTCTTATTGTGATGTTATGAGGAGTCTATACACGGGAGATAAGAGTCTTATTGTGATGTTATGAGGAGTCTATACACGGGAGATAAGAGTCTTATTGTGATGTTATGAGGAGTCCATACACGGGAGATAAGAGTCTTATTGTGATGTTATGAGGAGTCCATACACGGGAGATAAGAGTCTTATTGTGATGTTATGAGGAGTCCATACACGGGAGATAAGAGTCTTATTGTGATGTTATGAGGAGTCTATACACGGGAGATAAGAGTCTTATTGTGATGTTATGAGGAGTCTATACACGGGAGATAAGAGTCTTATTGTGATGTTATGAGGAGTCTATACACGGGAGATAAGAGTCTTATTGTGATGTTATGAGGAGTCCATACACGGGAGATAAGAGTCTTATTGTGATGTTATGAGGAGTCTATACACGGGAGATAAGAGTCTTATTGTGATGTTATGAGGAGTCTATACACGGGAGATAAGAGTCTTATTGTGATGTTATGAGGAGTCCATACACGGGAGATAAGAGTCTTATTGTGATGTTATGAGGAGTCCATACACGGGAGATAAGAGTCTTATTGTGATGTTATGAGGAGTCCATACACGGGAGATAAGAGTCTTATTGTGATGTTATGAGGAGTCTATACACGGGAGATAAGAGTCGTATTGTGATGTTATGAGGAGTCCATACACGGGAGATAAGAGTCTTATTGTGATGTTATGAGGAGTCCATACACGGGAGATAAGAGTCTTATTGTGATGTTATGAGGAGTCTATACACGGGAGATAAGAGTCTTATTGTGATGTTATGAGGAGTCCATACACGGGAGATAAGAGTCTTATTGTGATGTTATGAGGAGTCCATACGCGGGAGATAAGAGTCTTATTGTGATGTTATGAGGAGTCCATACACGGGAGATAAGAGTCTTATTGTGATGTTATGAGGAGTCTATACACGGGAGATAAGAGTCTTATTGTGATGTTATGAGGAGTCTATACACGGGAGATAAGAGTCTTATTGTGATGTTATGAGGAGTCTATACACGGGAGATAAGAGTCTTATTGTGATGTTATGAGGAGTCCATACACGGGAGATAAGAGTCTTATTGTGATGTTATGAGGAGTCCATACACGGGAGATAAGAGTCTTATTGTGATGTTATGAGGAGTCTATACACGGGAGATAAGAGTCTTATTGTGATGTTATGAGGAGTCCATACACGGGAGATAAGAGTCTTATTGTGATGTTATGAGGAGTCCATACACGGGAGATAAGAGTCTTATTGTGATGTTATGAGGAGTCCATACACGGGAGATAAGAGTCTTATTGTGATGTTATGAGGAGTCTATACACGGGAGATAAGAGTCTTATTGTGATGTTATGAGGAGTCTATACACGGGAGATAAGAGTCTTATTGTGATGTTATGAGGAGTCCATACACGGGAGATAAGAGTCTTATTGTGATGTTATGAGGAGTCTATACACGGGAGATAAGAGTCTTATTGTGATGTTATGCGGAGTCTATACACGGGAGATAAGAGTCTTATTGTGATGTTATGAGGAGTCCATACACGGGAGATAAGAGTCTTATTGTGATGTTATGAGGAGTCCATACACGGGAGATAAGAGTCTTATTGTGATGTTATGAGGAGTCCATACACGGGAGATAAGAGTCTTATTGTGATGTTATGAGGAGTCTATACACGGGAGATAAGAGTCTTATTGTGATGTTATGAGGAGTCCATACACGGGAGATAAGAGTCTTATTGTGATGTTATGAGGAGTCCATACACGGGAGATAAGAGTCTTATTGTGATGTTATGAGGAGTCCATACACGGGAGATAAGAGTCTTATTGTGATGTTATGAGGAGTCTATACACGGGAGATAAGAGTCTTATTGTGATGTTATGAGGAGTCCATACACGGGAGATAAGAGTCTTATTGTGATGTTATGAGGAGTCCATACACGGGAGATAAGAGTCTTATTGTGATGTTATGAGGAGTCCATACACGGGAGATAAGAGTCTTATTGTGATGTTATGAGGAGTCTATACACGGGAGATAAGAGTCTTATTGTGATGTTATGAGGAGTCCATACACGGGAGATAAGAGTCTTATTGTGATGTTATGAGGAGTCTATACACGGGAGATAAGAGTCTTATTGTGATGTTATGAGGAGTCCATACACGGGAGATAAGAGTCTTATTGTGATGTTATGAGGAGTCCATACACGGGAGATAAGAGTCTTATTGTGATGTTATGAGGAGTCCATACACGGGAGATAGGAGTCTTATTGTGATGTTATGAGGAGTCTATACACGGGAGATAAGAGTCTTATTGTGATGTTATGAGGAGTCCATACACGGGAGATAAGAGTCTTATTGTGATGTTATGAGGAGTCCATACGCGGGAGATAAGAGTCTTATTGTGATGTTATGAGGAGTCCATACACGGGAGATAAGAGTCTTATTGTGATGTTATGAGGAGTCTATACACGGGAGATAAGAGTCTTATTGTGATGTTATGAGGAGTCTATACACGGGAGATAAGAGTCTTATTGTGATGTTATGAGGAGTCTATACACGGGAGATAAGAGTCTTATTGTGATGTTATGAGGAGTCCATACACGGGAGATAAGAGTCTTATTGTGATGTTATGAGGAGTCCATACACGGGAGATAAGAGTCTTATTGTGATGTTATGAGGAGTCTATACACGGGAGATAAGAGTCTTATTGTGATGTTATGAGGAGTCCATACACGGGAGATAAGAGTCTTATTGTGATGTTATGAGGAGTCCATACACGGGAGATAAGAGTCTTATTGTGATGTTATGAGGAGTCCACACACGGGAGATAAGAGTCTTATTGTGATGTTATGAGGAGTCTATACACGGGAGATAAGAGTCTTATTGTGATGTTATGAGGAGTCTATACACGGGAGATAAGAGTCTTATTGTGATGTTATGAGGAGTCCATACACGGGAGATAAGAGTCTTATTGTGATGTTATGAGGAGTCCATACACGGGAGATAAGAGTCTTATTGTGATGTTATGAGGAGTCCATACACGGGAGATAAGAGTCTTATTGTGATGTTATGAGGAGTCTATACACGGGAGATAAGAGTCTTATTGTGATGTTATGAGGAGTCTATACACAGGAGATAAGAGTCTTATTGTGATGTTATGAGGAGTCCATACACGGGAGATAAGAGTCTTATTGTGATGTTATGAGGAGTCCATACACGGGAGATAAGAGTCTTATTGTGATGTTATGAGGAGTCCATACACGGGAGATAAGAGTCTTATTGTGATGTTATGAGGAGTCTATACACGGGAGATAAGAGTCTTATTGTGATGTTATGAGGAGTCTATACACGGGAGATAAGAGTCTTATTGTGATGTTATGAGGAGTCCATACACGGGAGATAAGAGTCTTATTGTGATGTTATGAGGAGTCTATACACGGGAGATAAGAGTCTTATTGTGATGTTATGAGGAGTCTATACACGGGAGATAAGAGTCTTATTGTGATGTTATGAGGAGTCCATACACGGGAGATAAGAGTCTTATTGTGATGTTATGAGGAGTCCATACACGGGAGATAAGAGTCTTATTGTGATGTTATGAGGAGTCCATACACGGGAGATAAGAGTCTTATTGTGATGTTATGAGGAGTCTATACACGGGAGATAAGAGTCTTATTGTGATGTTATGAGGAGTCCATACACGGGAGATAAGAGTCGTATTGTGATGTTATGAGGCGTCCATACACGGGAGATAAGAGTCTTATTGTGATGTTATGAGGAGTCCATACACGGGAGATAAGAGTCTTATTGTGATGTTATGAGGAGTCTATACACGGGAGATAAGAGTCTTATTGTGATGTTATGAGGAGTCCATACACGGGAGATAAGAGTCTTATTGTGATGTTATGAGGAGTCCATACGCGGGAGATAAGAGTCTTATTGTGATGTTATGAGGAGTCCATACACGGGAGATAAGAGTCTTATTGTGATGTTATGAGGAGTCTATACACGGGAGATAAGAGTCTTATTGTGATGTTATGAGGAGTCTATACACGGGAGATAAGAGTCTTATTGTGATGTTATGAGGAGTCTATACACGGGAGATAAGAGTCTTATTGTGATGTTATGAGGAGTCCATACACGGGAGATAAGAGTCTTATTGCGATGTTATGAGGAGTCCATACACGGGAGATAAGAGTCTTATTGTGATGTTATGAGGAGTCTATACACGGGAGATAAGAGTCTTATTGTGATGTTATGAGGAGTCCATACACGGGAGATAAGAGTCTTATTGTGATGTTATGAGGAGTCCATACACGGGAGATAAGAGTCTTATTGTGATGTTATGAGGAGTCCATACACGGGAGATAAGAGTCTTATTGTGATGTTATGAGGAGTCTATACACGGGAGATAAGAGTCTTATTGTGATGTTATGAGGAGTCTATACACGGGAGATAAGAGTCTTATTGTGATGTTATGAGGAGTCCATACACGGGAGATAAGAGTCTTATTGTGATGTTATGAGGAGTCTATACACGGGAGATAAGAGTCTTATTGTGATGTTATGCGGAGTCTATACACGGGAGATAAGAGTCTTATTGTGATGTTATGAGGAGTCCATACACGGGAGATAAGAGTCTTATTGTGATGTTATGAGGAGTCCATACACGGGAGATAAGAGTCTTATTGTGATGTTATGAGGAGTCCATACACGGGAGATAAGAGTCTTATTGTGATGTTATGAGGAGTCCATACACGGGAGATAAGAGTCTTATTGTGATGTTATGAGGAGTCCATACACGGGAGATAAGAGTCTTATTGTGATGTTATGAGGAGTCTATACACGGGAGATAAGAGTCTTATTGTGATGTTATGAGGAGTCTATACACGGGAGATAAGAGTCTTATTGTGATGTTATGAGGAGTCCATACACGGGAGATAAGAGTCTTATTGTGATGTTATGAGGAGTCTATACACGGGAGATAAGAGTCTTATTGTGATGTTATGAGGAGTCTATACACGGGAGATAAGAGTCTTATTGTGATGTTATGATGAGTCCATACACGGGAGATAAGAGTCTTATTGTGATGTTATGAGGAGTCCATACACGGGAGATAAGAGTCTTATTGTGATGTTATGAGGAGTCCATACACGGGAGATAAGAGTCTTATTGTGATGTTATGAGGAGTCTATACACGGGAGATAAGAGTCTTATTGTGATGTTATGAGGAGTCCATACACGGGAGATAAGAGTCTTATTGTGATGTTATGAGGAGTCCATACACGGGAGATAAGAGTCTTATTGTGATGTTATGAGGAGTCCATACACGGGAGATAAGAGTCTTATTGTGATGTTATGAGGAGTCTATACACGGGAGATAAGAGTCTTATTGTGATGTTATGAGGAGTCCATACACGGGAGATAAGAGTCTTATTGTGATGTTATGAGGAGTCCATACGCGGGAGATAAAAGTCTTATTGTGATGTTATGAGGAGTCCATACACGGGAGATAAGAGTCTTATTGTGATGTTATGAGGAGTCTATACACGGGAGATAAGAGTCTTATTGTGATGTTACGAGGAGTCTATACACGGGAGATAAGAGTCTTATTGTGATGTTATGAGGAGTCTATACACGGGAGATAAGAGTCTTATTGTGATGTTATGAGGAGTCCATACACGGGAGATAAGAGTCTTATTGTGATGTTATGAGGAGTCCATACACGGGAGATAAGAGTCTTATTGTGATGTTATGAGGAGTCTATACACGGGAGATAAGAGTCTTATTGTGATGTTATGAGGAGTCCATACACGGGAGATAATAGTCTTATTGTGATGTTATGAGGAGTCCATACACGGGAGATAAGAGTCTTATTGTGATGTTATGAGGAGTCCATACACGGGAGATAAGAGTCTTAGTGTGATGTTATGAGGAGTCTATACACGGGATATAAGAGTCTTATTGTGATGTTATGAGGAGTCTATACACGGGAGATAAGAGTCTTATTGTGATGTTATGAGGAGTCCATACACGGGAGATAAGAGTCTTATTGTGATGTTATGAGGAGTCTATACACGGGAGATAAGAGTCTTATTGTGATGTTATGAGGAGTCTATACACGGGAGATAAGAGTCTTATTGTGATGTTATGAGGAGTCCATACACGGGAGATAAGAGTCTTATTGTGATGTTATGAGGAGTCCATACACGGGAGATAAGAGTCTTATTGTGATGTTATGAGGAGTCCATACACGGGAGATAAGAGTCTTATTGTGATGTTATGAGGAGTCTATACACGGGAGATAAGAGTCTTATTGTGATGTTATGAGGAGTCCATACACGGGAGATAAGAGTCTTATTGTGATGTTATGAGGAGTCCATACACGGGAGATAAGAGTCTTATTGTGATGTTATGAGGAGTCCATACACGGGAGATAAGAGTCTTATTGTGATGTTATGAGGAGTCTATACACGGGAGATAAGAGTCTTATTGTGATGTTATGAGGAGTCCATACACGGGAGATAAGAGTCTTATTGTGATGTTATGAGGAGTCCATACGCGGGAGATAAGAGTCTTATTGTGATGTTATGAGGAGTCTATACACGGGAGATAAGAGTCTTATTGTGATGTTATGAGGAGTCTATACACGGGAGATAAGAGTCTTATTGTGATGTTATGAGGAGTCTATACACGGGAGATAAGAGTCTTATTGTGATGTTATGAGGAGTCCATACACGGGAGATAAGAGTCTTATTGTGATGTTATGAGGAGTCCATACACGGGAGATAAGAGTCTTATTGTGATGTTATGAGGAGTCTATACACGGGAGATAAGAGTCTTATTGTGATGTTATGAGGAGTCCATACACGGGAGATAAGAGTCTTATTGTGATGTTATGAGGAGTCCATACACGGGAGATAAGAATCTTATTGTGATGTTATGAGGAGTCCATACACGGGAGATAAGAGTCTTATTGTGATGTTATGAGGAGTCTATACACGGGAGATAAGAGTCTTATTGTGATGTTATGAGGAGTCTATACACGGGAGATAAGAGTCTTATTGTGATGTTATGAGGAGTCTATACACGGGAGATAAGAGTCTTATTGTGATGTTATGAGGAGTCCATACACGGGAGATAAGAGTCTTATTGTGATGTTATGAGGAGTCCATACACGGGAGATAAGAGTCTTATTGTGATGTTATGAGGAGTCTATACACGGGAGATAAGAGTCTTATTGTGATGTTATGAGGAGTCCATACACGGGAGATAAGAGTCTTATTGTGATGTTATGAGGAGTCCATACACGGGAGATAAGAGTCTTATTGTGATGTTATGAGGAGTCCATACACGGGAGATAAGAGTCTTATTGTGATGTTATGAGGAGTCTATACACGGGAGATAAGAGTCTTATTGTGATGTTATGAGGAGTCTATACACGGGAGATAAGAGTCTTATTGTGATGTTATGAGGAGTCCATACACGGGAGATAAGAGTCTTATTGTGATGTTATGAGGAGTCTATACACGGGAGATAAGAGTCTTATTGTGATGTTATGCGGAGTCTATACACGGGAGATAAGAGTCTTATTGTGATGTTATGAGGAGTCCATACACGGGAGATAAGAGTCTTATTGTGATGTTATGAGGAGTTCATACACGGGAGATAAGAGTCTTATTGTGATGTTATGAGGAGTCCATACACGGGAGATAAGAGTCTTATTGTGATGTTATGAGGAGTCTATACACGGGAGATAAGAGTCTTATTGTGATGTTTTGAGGAGTCCATACACGGGAGATAAGAGTCTTATTGTGATGTTATGAGGAGTCCATACACGGGAGATAAGCGTCTTATTGTGATGTTATGAGGAGTCTATACAAGGGAGATAAGAGTCTTATTGTGATGTTATGAGGAGTCTATACACGGGAGATAAGAGTCTTATTGTGATGTTATGAGGAGTCCATACACGGGAGATAAGAGTCTTATTGTGATGTTATGAGGAGTCCATACACGGGAGATAAGAGTCTTATTGTGATGTTATGAGGAGTCCATACACGGGAGATAAGAGTCTTATTGTGATGTTATGAGGAGTCTATACACGGGAGATAAGAGTCTTATTGTGATGTTATGAGGAGTCCATACACGGGAGATAAGAGTCTTATTGTGATGTTATGAGGAGTCCATACGCGGGAGATAAGAGTCTTATTGTGATGTTATGAGGAGTCCATACACGGGAGATAAGAGTCTTATTGTGATGTTATGAGGAGTCTATACACGGGAGATAAGAGTCTTATTGTGATGTTATGAGGAGTCCATACACGGGAGATAAGAGTCTTATTGTGATGTTATGAGGAGTCTATACACGGGAGATAAGAGTCTTATTGTGATGTTACGAGGAGTCTATACACGGGAGATAAGAGTCTTATTGTGATGTTATGAGGAGTCTATACACGGGAGATAAGAGTCTTATTGTGATGTTATGAGGAGTCCATACACGGGAGATAAGAGTCTTATTGTGATGTTATGAGGAGTCCATACACGGGAGATAAGAGTCTTATTGTGATGTTATGAGGAGTCTATACACGGGAGATAAGAGTCTTATTGTGATGTTATGAGGAGTCCATACACGGGAGATAATAGTCTTATTGTGATGTTATGAGGAGTCCATACACGGGAGATAAGAGTCTTATTGTGATGTTATGAGGAGTCCATACACGGGAGATAAGAGTCTTAGTGTGATGTTATGAGGAGTCTATACACGGGATATAAGAGTCTTATTGTGATGTTATGAGGAGTCTATACACGGGAGATAAGAGTCTTATTGTGATGTTATGAGGAGTCCATACACGGGAGATAAGAGTCTTATTGTGATGTTATGAGGAGTCTATACACGGGAGATAAGAGTCTTATTGTGATGTTATGAGGAGTCTATACACGGGAGATAAGAGTCTTATTGTGATGTTATGAGGAGTCCATACACGGGAGATAAGAGTCTTATTGTGATGTTATGAGGAGTCCATACACGGGAGATAAGAGTCTTATTGTGATGTTATGAGGAGTCCATACACGGGAGATAAGAGTCTTATTGTGATGTTATGAGGAGTCTATACACGGGAGATAAGAGTCTTATTGTGATGTTATGAGGAGTCCATACACGGGAGATAAGAGTCTTATTGTGATGTTATGAGGAGTCCATACACGGGAGATAAGAGTCTTATTGTGATGTTATGAGGAGTCCATACACGGGAGATAAGAGTCTTATTGTGATGTTATGAGGAGTCTATACACGGGAGATAAGAGTCTTATTGTGATGTTATGAGGAGTCCATACACGGGAGATAAGAGTCTTATTGTGATGTTATGAGGAGTCCATACGCGGGAGATAAGAGTCTTATTGTGATGTTATGAGGAGTCTATACACGGGAGATAAGAGTCTTATTGTGATGTTATGAGGAGTCTATACACGGGAGATAAGAGTCTTATTGTGATGTTATGAGGAGTCTATACACGGGAGATAAGAGTCTTATTGTGATGTTATGAGGAGTCCATACACGGGAGATAAGAGTCTTATTGTGATGTTATGAGGAGTCCATACACGGGAGATAAGAGTCTTATTGTGATGTTATGAGGAGTCTATACACGGGAGATAAGAGTCTTATTGTGATGTTATGAGGAGTCCATACACGGGAGATAAGAGTCTTATTGTGATGTTATGAGGAGTCCATACACGGGAGATAAGAATCTTATTGTGATGTTATGAGGAGTCCATACACGGGAGATAAGAGTCTTATTGTGATGTTATGAGGAGTCTATACACGGGAGATAAGAGTCTTATTGTGATGTTATGAGGAGTCTATACACGGGAGATAAGAGTCTTATTGTGATGTTATGAGGAGTCTATACACGGGAGATAAGAGTCTTATTGTGATGTTATGAGGAGTCCATACACGGGAGATAAGAGTCTTATTGTGATGTTATGAGGAGTCCATACACGGGAGATAAGAGTCTTATTGTGATGTTATGAGGAGTCTATACACGGGAGATAAGAGTCTTATTGTGATGTTATGAGGAGTCCATACACGGGAGATAAGAGTCTTATTGTGATGTTATGAGGAGTCCATACACGGGAGATAAGAGTCTTATTGTGATGTTATGAGGAGTCCATACACGGGAGATAAGAGTCTTATTGTGATGTTATGAGGAGTCTATACACGGGAGATAAGAGTCTTATTGTGATGTTATGAGGAGTCTATACACGGGAGATAAGAGTCTTATTGTGATGTTATGAGGAGTCCATACACGGGAGATAAGAGTCTTATTGTGATGTTATGAGGAGTCTATACACGGGAGATAAGAGTCTTATTGTGATGTTATGCGGAGTCTATACACGGGAGATAAGAGTCTTATTGTGATGTTATGAGGAGTCCATACACGGGAGATAAGAGTCTTATTGTGATGTTATGAGGAGTTCATACACGGGAGATAAGAGTCTTATTGTGATGTTATGAGGAGTCCATACACGGGAGATAAGAGTCTTATTGTGATGTTATGAGGAGTCCATACACGGGAGATAAGAGTCTTAGTGTGATGTTATGAGGAGTCTATACACGGGATATAAGAGTCTTATTGTGATGTTATGAGGAGTCTATACACGGGAGATAAGAGTCTTATTGTGATGTTATGAGGAGTCCATACACGGGAGATAAGAGTCTTATTGTGATGTTATGAGGAGTCTATACACGGGAGATAAGAGTCTTATTGTGATGTTATGAGGAGTCTATACACGGGAGATAAGAGTCTTATTGTGATGTTATGAGGAGTCCATACACGGGAGATAAGAGTCTTATTGTGATGTTATGAGGAGTCCATACACGGGAGATAAGAGTCTTATTGTGATGTTATGAGGAGTCCATACACGGGAGATAAGAGTCTTATTGTGATGTTATGAGGAGTCTATACACGGGAGATAAGAGTCTTATTGTGATGTTATGAGGAGTCCATACACGGGAGATAAGAGTCTTATTGTGATGTTATGAGGAGTCCATACACGGGAGATAAGAGTCTTATTGTGATGTTATGAGGAGTCCATACACGGGAGATAAGAGTCTTATTGTGATGTTATGAGGAGTCTATACACGGGAGATAAGAGTCTTATTGTGATGTTATGAGGAGTCCATACACGGGAGATAAGAGTCTTATTGTGATGTTATGAGGAGTCCATACGCGGGAGATAAGAGTCTTATTGTGATGTTATGAGGAGTCTATACACGGGAGATAAGAGTCTTATTGTGATGTTATGAGGAGTCTATACACGGGAGATAAGAGTCTTATTGTGATGTTATGAGGAGTCTATACACGGGAGATAAGAGTCTTATTGTGATGTTATGAGGAGTCCATACACGGGAGATAAGAGTCTTATTGTGATGTTATGAGGAGTCCATACACGGGAGATAAGAGTCTTATTGTGATGTTATGAGGAGTCTATACACGGGAGATAAGAGTCTTATTGTGATGTTATGAGGAGTCCATACACGGGAGATAAGAGTCTTATTGTGATGTTATGAGGAGTCCATACACGGGAGATAAGAATCTTATTGTGATGTTATGAGGAGTCCATACACGGGAGATAAGAGTCTTATTGTGATGTTATGAGGAGTCTATACACGGGAGATAAGAGTCTTATTGTGATGTTATGAGGAGTCTATACACGGGAGATAAGAGTCTTATTGTGATGTTATGAGGAGTCTATACACGGGAGATAAGAGTCTTATTGTGATGTTATGAGGAGTCCATACACGGGAGATAAGAGTCTTATTGTGATGTTATGAGGAGTCCATACACGGGAGATAAGAGTCTTATTGTGATGTTATGAGGAGTCTATACACGGGAGATAAGAGTCTTATTGTGATGTTATGAGGAGTCCATACACGGGAGATAAGAGTCTTATTGTGATGTTATGAGGAGTCCATACACGGGAGATAAGAGTCTTATTGTGATGTTATGAGGAGTCCATACACGGGAGATAAGAGTCTTATTGTGATGTTATGAGGAGTCTATACACGGGAGATAAGAGTCTTATTGTGATGTTATGAGGAGTCTATACACGGGAGATAAGAGTCTTATTGTGATGTTATGAGGAGTCCATACACGGGAGATAAGAGTCTTATTGTGATGTTATGAGGAGTCTATACACGGGAGATAAGAGTCTTATTGTGATGTTATGCGGAGTCTATACACGGGAGATAAGAGTCTTATTGTGATGTTATGAGGAGTCCATACACGGGAGATAAGAGTCTTATTGTGATGTTATGAGGAGTTCATACACGGGAGATAAGAGTCTTATTGTGATGTTATGAGGAGTCCATACACGGGAGATAAGAGTCTTATTGTGATGTTATGAGGAGTCTATACACGGGAGATAAGAGTCTTATTGTGATGTTTTGAGGAGTCCATACACGGGAGATAAGAGTCTTATTGTGATGTTATGAGGAGTCCATACACGGGAGATAAGCGTCTTATTGTGATGTTATGAGGAGTCTATACAAGGGAGATAAGAGTCTTATTGTGATGTTATGAGGAGTCTATACACGGGAGATAAGAGTCTTATTGTGATGTTATGAGGAGTCCATACACGGGAGATAAGAGTCTTATTGTGATGTTATGAGGAGTCCATACACGGGAGATAAGAGTCTTATTGTGATGTTATGAGGAGTCCATACACGGGAGATAAGAGTCTTATTGTGATGTTATGAGGAGTCTATACACGGGAGATAAGAGTCTTATTGTGATGTTATGAGGAGTCCATACACGGGAGATAAGAGTCTTATTGTGATGTTATGAGGAGTCCATACGCGGGAGATAAGAGTCTTATTGTGATGTTATGAGGAGTCCATACACGGGAGATAAGAGTCTTATTGTGATGTTATGAGGAGTCTATACACGGGAGATAAGAGTCTTATTGTGATGTTATGAGGAGTCTATACACGGGAGATAAGAGTCTTATTGTGATGTTATGAGGAGTCTATACACGGGAGATAAGAGTCTTATTGTGATGTTATGAGGAGTCCATACACGGGAGATAAGAGTCTTATTGTGATGTTATGAGGAGTCCATACACGGGAGATAAGAGTCTTATTGTGATGTTATGAGGAGTCTATACACGGGAGATAAGAGTCTTATTGTGATGTTATGAGGAGTCCATACACGGGAGATAAGAGTCTTATTGTGATGTTATGAGGAGTCCATACACGGGAGATAAGAGTCTTATTGTGATGTTATGAGGAGTCCATACACGGGAGATGAGAGTCTTATTGTGATGTTATGAGGAGTCTATACACGGGAGATAAGAGTCTTATTGTGATGTTATGAGGAGTCTATACACGGGAGATAAGAGTCTTATTGTGATGTTATGAGGAGTCCATACACGGGAGATAAGAGTCTTATTGTGATGTTATGAGGAGTCCATACACGGGAGATAAGAGTCTTATTGTGATGTTATGAGGAGTCCATACACGGGAGATAAGAGTCTTATTGTGATGTTATGAGGAGTCTATACACGGGAGATAAGAGTCTTATTGTGATGTTATGAGGAGTCTATACACGGGAGATAAGAGTCTTATTGTGATGTTATGAGGAGTCCATACACGGGAGATAAGAGTCTTATTGTGATGTTATGAGGAGTCCATACACGGGAGATAAGAGTCTTATTGTGATGTTATGAGGAGTCCATACACGGGAGATAAGAGTCTTATTGTGATGTTATGAGGAGTCTATACACGGGAGATAAGAGTCTTATTGTGATGTTATGAGGAGTCTATACACGGGAGATAAGAGTCTTATTGTGATGTTATGAGGAGTCCATACACGGGAGATAAGAGTCTTATTGTGATGTTATGAGGAGTCTATACACGGGAGATAAGAGTCTTATTGTGATGTTATGAGGAGTCTATACACGGGAGATAAGAGTCTTATTGTGATGTTATGAGGAGTCCATACACGGGAGATAAGAGTCTTATTGTGATGTTATGAGGAGTCCATACACGGGAGATAAGAGTCTTATTGTGATGTTATGAGGAGTCCATACACGGGAGATAAGAGTCTTATTGTGATGTTATGAGGAGTCTATACACGGGAGATAAGAGTCTTATTGTGATGTTATGAGGAGTCCATACACGGGATATAAGAGTCGTATTGTGATGTTATGAGGAGTCCATACACGGGAGATAAGAGTCTTATTGTGATGTTATGAGGAGTCCATACACGGGAGATAAGAGTCTTATTGTGATGTTATGAGGAGTCTATACACGGGAGATAAGAGTCTTATTGTGATGTTATGAGGAGTCCATACACGGGAGATAAGAGTCTTATTGTGATGTTATGAGGAGTCCATACGCGGGAGATAAGAGTCTTATTGTGATGTTATGAGGAGTCCATACACGGGAGATAAGAGTCTTATTGTGATGTTATGAGGAGTCTATACACGGGAGATACGAGTCTTATTGTGATGTTATGAGGAGTCTATACACGGGAGATAAGAGTCTTATTGTGATGTTATGAGGAGTCTATACACGGGAGATAAGAGTCTTATTGTGATGTTATGAGGAGTCCATACACGGGAGATAAGAGTCTTATTGTGATGTTATGAGGAGTCCATACACGGGAGATAAGAGTCTTATTGTGATGTTATGAGGAGTCTATACACGGGAGATAAGAGTCTTATTGTGATGTTATGAGGAGTCCATACACGGGAGATAAGAGTCTTATTGTGATGTTATGAGGAGTCCATACACGGGAGATAAGAGTCTTATTGTGATGTTATGAGGAGTCCATACACGGGAGATAAGAGTCTTATTGTGATGTTATGAGGAGTCTATACACGGGAGATAAGAGCCTTATTGTGATGTTATGAGGAGTCTATACACGGGAGATAAGAGTCTTATTGTGATGTTATGAGGAGTCCATACACGGGAGATAAGAGTCTTATTGTGATGTTATGAGGAGTCTATACACGGGAGATAAGAGTCTTATTGTGATGTTATGCGGAGTCTATACACGGGAGATAAGAGTCTTATTGTGATGTTATGAGGAGTCCATACACGGGAGATAAGAGTCTTATTGTGATGTTATGAGGAGTCTATACACGGGAGATAAGAGTCTTATTGTGATGTTATGAGGAGTCCATACACGGGAGATAAGAGTCTTATTGTGATGTTATGAGGAGTCCATACACGGGAGATAAGAGTCTTATTGTGATGTTATGAGGAGTCCATACGCGGGAGATAAGAGTCTTATTGTGATGTTATGAGGAGTCTATACACGGGAGATAAGAGTCTTATTGTGATGTTATGAGGAGTCTATACACGGGAGATAAGAGTCTTATTGTGATGTTATGAGGAGTCTATACACGGGAGATAAGAGTCTTATTGTGATGTTATGAGGAGTCCATACACGGGAGATAAGAGTCTTATTGTGATGTTATGAGGAGTCCATACACGGGAGATAAGAGTCTTATTGTGATGTTATGAGGAGTCTATACACGGGAGATAAGAGTCTTATTGTGATGTTATGAGGAGTCCATACACGGGAGATAAGAGTCTTATTGTGATGTTATGAGGAGTCCATACACGGGAGATAAGAGTCTTATTGTGATGTTATGAGGAGTCCATACACGGGAGATAAGAGTCTTATTGTGATGTTATGAGGAGTCTATACACGGGAGATAAGAGTCTTATTGTGATGTTATGAGGAGTCCATACACGGGAGATAAGAGTCTTATTGTGATGTTATGAGGAGTCCATACACGGGAGATAAGAGTCTTATTGTGATGTTATGAGGAGTCCATACACGGGAGATAAGAGTCTTATTGTGATGTTATGAGGAGTCTATACACGGGAGATAAGAGTCTTATTGTGATGGTATGAGGAGTCCATACACGGGAGATAAGAGTCTTATTGTGATGTTATGAGGAGTTCATACACGGGAGATAAGAGTCTTATTGTGATGTTATGAGGAGTCCATACACGGGAGATAAGAGTCTTATTGTGATGTTATGAGGAGTCCATACACGGGAGATAAGAGTCTTATTGTGATGTTATGAGGAGTCCATACACGGGAGATAAGAGTCTTATTGTGATGTTATGAGGAGTCCATACACGGGAGATAAGAGTCTTATTGTGATGTTATGAGGAGTCTATACACGGGAGATAATAGTCTTATTGTGATGTTATGAGGAGTCCATACACGGGAGATAAGATTCTTATTGTGATGTTATGAGGAGTCTATACACGGGAGATAAGAGTCTTATTGTGATGTTATGAGGAGTCCATACACGGGAGATAAGAGTCTTATTGTGATGTTATGAGGAGTCCATACACGGGAGATAAGAGTCTTATTGTGATGTTATGAGGAGTCTATACACGGGAGATAAGAGTCTTATTGTGATGTTATGAGGAGTCTATACACGGGAGATAAGAGTCTTATTGTGATGTTATGAGGAGTCCATACACGGGAGATAAGAGTCTTATTGTGATGTTATGAGGAGTCCATACACGGGAGATAAGAGTCTTATTGTGATGTTATGAGGAGTCCATACACGGGAGATAAGAGTCTTATTGTGATGTTATGAGGAGTCTATACACGGGAGATAAGAGTCTTATTGTGATGTTATGAGGAGTCTATACACGGGAGATAAGAGTCTTATTGTGATGTTATGAGGAGTCCATACACGGGAGATAAGAGTCTTATTGTGATGTTATGAGGAGTCTATACACGGGAGATAAGAGTCTTATTGTGATGTTATGAGGAGTCTATACACGGGAGATAAGAGTCTTATTGTGATGTTATGAGGAGTCCATACACGGGAGATAAGAGTCTTATTGTGATGTTATGAGGAGTCCATACACGGGAGATAAGAGTCTTATTGTGATGTTATGAGGAGTCCATACACGGGAGATAAGAGTCTTATTGTGATGTTATGAGGAGTCTATACACGGGAGATAAGAGTCTTATTGTGATGTTATGAGGAGTCCATACACGGGAGATAAGAGTCTTATTGTGATGTTATGAGGAGTCCATACACGGGAGATAAGAGTCTTATTGTGATGTTATGAGGAGTCCATACACGGGAGATAAGAGTCTTATTGTGATGTTATGAGGAGTCTATACACGGGAGATAAGAGTCTTATTGTGATGTTATGAGGAGTCCATACACGGGAGATAAGAGTCTTATTGTGATGTTATGAGGAGTCCATACGCGGGAGATAAGAGTCTTATTGTGATGTTATGAGGAGTCCATACACGGGAGATAAGAGTCTTATTGTGATGTTATGAGGCGTCTATACACGGGAGATAAGAGTCTTATTGTGATGTTATGAGGAGTCTATACACGGGAGATAAGAGTCTTATTGTGATGTTATGAGGAGTCTATACACGGGAGATAAGAGTCTTATTGTGATGTTATGAGGAGTCCATACACGGGAGATAAGAGTCTTATTGTGATGTTATGAGGAGTCCATACACGGGAGATAAGAGTCTTATTGTGATGTTATGAGGAGTCTATACACGGGAGATAAGAGTCTTATTGTGATGTTATGAGGAGTCCATACACGGGAGATAATAGTCTTATTGTGATGTTATGAGGAGTCCATACACGGGAGATAAGAGTCTTATTGTGATGTTATGAGGAGTCCATACACGGGAGATAAGAGTCTTATTGTGATGTTATGAGGAGTCTATACACGGGAGATAAGAGTCTTATTGTGATGTTATGAGGAGTCTATACACGGGAGATAAGAGTCTTATTGTGATGTTATGAGGAGTCCATACACGGGAGATAAGAGTCTTATTGTGATGTTATGAGGAGTCTATACACGGGAGATAAGAGTCTTATTGTGATGTTATGAGGAGTCTATACACGGGAGATAAGAGTCTTATTGTGATGTTATGAGGAGTCCATACACGGGAGATAAGAGTCTTATTGTGATGTTATGAGGAGTCCATACACGGGAGATAAGAGTCTTATTGTGATGTTATGAGGAGTCCATACACGGGAGATAAGAGTCTTATTGTGATGTTATGAGGAGTCTATACACGGGAGATAAGAGTCTTATTGTGATGTTATGAGGAGTCCATACACGGGAGATAAGAGTCTTATTGTGATGTTATGAGGAGTCCATACACGGGAGATAAGAGTCTTATTGTGATGTTATGAGGAGTCCATACACGGGAGATAAGAGTCTTATTGTGATGTTATGAGGAGTCTATACACGGGAGATAAGAGTCTTATTGTGATGTTATGAGGAGTCCATACACGGGAGATAAGAGTCTTATTGTGATGTTATGAGGAGTCCATACGCGGGAGATAAGAGTCTTATTGTGATGTTATGAGGAGTCTATACACGGGAGATAAGAGTCTTATTGTGATGTTATGAGGAGTCTATACACGGGAGATAAGAGTCTTATTGTGATGTTATGAGGAGTCTATACACGGGAGATAAGAGTCTTATTGTGATGTTATGAGGAGTCCATACACGGGAGATAAGAGTCTTATTGTGATGTTATGAGGAGTCCATACACGGGAGATAAGAGTCTTATTGTGATGTTATGAGGAGTCTATACACGGGAGATAAGAGTCTTATTGTGATGTTATGAGGAGTCCATACACGGGAGATAAGAGTCTTATTGTGATGTTATGAGGAGTCCATACACGGGAGATAAGAGTCTTATTGTGATGTTATGAGGAGTCCATACACGGGAGATAAGAGTCTTATTGTGATGTTATGAGGAGTCTATACACGGGAGATAAGAGTCTTATTGTGATGTTATGAGGAGTCCATACACGGGAGATAAGAGTCTTATTGTGATGTTATGAGGAGTCCATACACGGGAGATAAGAGTCTTATTGTGATGTTATGAGGAGTCCATACACGGGAGATAAGAGTCTTATTGTGATGTTATGAGGAGTCTATACACGGGAGATAAGAGTCTTATTGTGATGGTATGAGGAGTCCATACACGGGAGATAAGAGTCTTATTGTGATGTTATGAGGAGTTCATACACGGGAGATAAGAGTCTTATTGTGATGTTATGAGGAGTCCATACACGGGAGATAAGAGTCTTATTGTGATGTTATGAGGAGTCCATACACGGGAGATAAGAGTCTTATTGTGATGTTATGAGGAGTCCATACACGGGAGATAAGAGTCTTATTGTGATGTTATGAGGAGTCTATACACGGGAGATAATAGTCTTATTGTGATGTTATGAGGAGTCTATACACGGGAGATAAGAGTCTTATTGTGATGTTATGAGGAGTCCATACACGGGAGATAAGATTCTTATTGTGATGTTATGAGGAGTCTATACACGGGAGATAAGAGTCTTATTGTGATGTTATGAGGAGTCTATACACGGGAGATAAGAGTCTTATTGTGATGTTATGAGGAGTCCATACACGGGAGATAAGAGTCTTATTGTGATGTTATGAGGAGTCCATACACGGGAGATAAGAGTCTTATTGTGATGTTATGAGGAGTCCATACACGGGAGATAAGAGTCTTATTGTGATGTTATGAGGAGTCTATACACGGGAGATAAGAGTCTTATTGTGATGTTATGAGGAGTCCATACACGGGAGATAAGAGTCTTATTGTGATGTTATGAGGAGTCCATACACGGGAGATAAGAGTCTTATTGTGATGTTATGAGGAGTCCATACACGGGAGATAAGAGTCTTATTGTGATGTTATGAGGAGTCCATACACGGGAGATAAGAGTCTTATTGTGATGTTATGAGGAGTCCATACACGGGAGATAAGAGTCTTATTGTGATGTTATGAGGAGTCTATACACGGGAGATAAGAGTCTTATTGTGATGTTATGAGGAGTCCATACACGGGAGATAAGAGTCTTATTGTGATGTTATGAGGAGTCCATACGCGGGAGATAAGAGTCTTATTGTGATGTTATGAGGAGTCTATACACGGGAGATAAGAGTCTTATTGTGATGTTATGAGGAGTCTATACACGGGAGATAAGAGTCTTATTGTGATGTTATGAGGAGTCCATACACGGGAGATAAGAGTCTTATTGTGATGTTATGAGGAGTCCATACACGGGAGATAAGAGTCTTATTGTGATGTTATGAGGAGTCCATACACGGGAGATAAGAGTCTTATTGTGATGTTATGAGGAGTCTATACACGGGAGATAAGAGTCTTATTGTGATGTTATGAGGAGTCCATACACGGGAGATAAGAGTCTTATTGTGATGTTATGAGGAGTCCATACACGGGAGATAAGAGTCTTATTGTGATGTTATGAGGAGTCCATACACGGGAGATAAGAGTCTTATTGTGATGTTATGAGGAGTCTATACACGGGAGATAAGAGTCTTATTGTGATGTTATGAGGAGTCCATACACGGGAGATAAGAGTCTTATTGTGATGTTATGAGGAGTCCATACGCGGGAGATAAGAGTCTTATTGTGATGTTATGAGGAGTCTATACACGGGAGATAAGAGTCTTATTGTGATGTTATGAGGAGTCTATACACGGGAGATAAGAGTCTTATTGTGATGTTATGAGGAGTCTATACACGGGAGATAAGAGTCTTATTGTGATGTTATGAGGAGTCCATACACGGGAGATAAGAGTCTTATTGTGATGTTATGAGGAGTCCATACACGGGAGATAAGAGTCTTATTGTGATGTTATGAGGAGTCTATACACGGGAGATAAGAGTCTTCTTGTGATGTTATGAGGAGTCCATACACGGGAGATAAGAGTCTTATTGTGATGTTATGAGGAGTCCATACACGGGAGATAAGAGTCTTATTGTGATGTTATGAGGAGTCCATACACGGGAGATAAGAGTCTTATTGTGATGTTATGAGGAGTCTATACACGGGAGATAAGAGTCTTATTGTGATGTTATGAGGAGTCCATACACGGGAGATAAGAGTCTTATTGTGATGTTATGAGGAGTCCATACACGGGAGATAAGAGTCTTATTGTGATGTTATGAGGAGTCCATACACGGGAGATAAGAGTCTTATTGTGATGTTATGAGGAGTCTATACACGGGAGATAAGAGTCTTATTGTGATGGTATGAGGAGTCCATACACGGGAGATAAGAGTCTTATTGTGATGTTATGAGGAGTTCATACACGGGAGATAAGAGACTTATTGTGATGTTATGAGGAGTCCATACACGGGAGATAAGAGTCTTATTGTGATGTTATGAGGAGTCCATACACGGGAGATAAGAGTCTTATTGTGATGTTATGAGGAGTCCATACACGGGAGATAAGAGTCTTATTGTGATGTTATGAGGAGTCTATACACGGGAGATAATAGTCTTATTGTGATGTTATGAGGAGTCTATACACGGGAGATAAGAGTCTTATTGTGATGTTATGAGGAGTCCATACACGGGAGATAAGAGTCTTATTGTGATGTTATGAGGAGTCCATACACGGGAGATAAGAGTCTTATTGTGATGTTATGAGGAGTCTATACACGGGAGATAAGAGTCTTATTGTGATGTTATGAGGAGTCCATACACGGGAGATAATAGTCTTATTGTGATGTTATGAGGAGTCCATACACGGGAGATAAGAGTCTTATTGTGATGTTATGAGGAGTCCATACACGGGAGATAAGAGTCTTATTGTGATGTTATGAGGAGTCTATACACGGGAGATAAGAGTCTTATTGTGATGTTATGAGGAGTCTATACACGGGAGATAAGAGTCTTATTGTGATGTTATGAGGAGTCCATACACGGGAGATAAGAGTCTTATTGTGATGTTATGAGGAGTCTATACACGGGAGATAAGAGTCTTATTGTGATGTTATGAGGAGTCTATACACGGGAGATAAGAGTCTTATTGTGATGTTATGAGGAGTCCATACACGGGAGATAAGAGTCTTATTGTGATGTTATGAGGAGTCCATACACGGGAGATAAGAGTCTTATTGTGATGTTATGAGGAGTCCATACACGGGAGATAAGAGTCTTATTGTGATGTTATGAGGAGTCTATACACGGGAGATAAGAGTCTTATTGTGATGTTATGAGGAGTCCATACACGGGAGATAAGAGTCTTATTGTGATGTTATGAGGAGTCCATACACGGGAGATAAGAGTCTTATTGTGATGTTATGAGGAGTCCATACACGGGAGATAAGAGTCTTATTGTGATGTTATGAGGAGTCTATACACGGGAGATAAGAGTCTTATTGTGATGTTATGAGGAGTCCATACACGGGAGATAAGAGTCTTATTGTGATGTTATGAGGAGTCCATACGCGGGAGATAAGAGTCTTATTGTGATGTTATGAGGAGTCTATACACGGGAGATAAGAGTCTTATTGTGATGTTATGAGGAGTCTATACACGGGAGATAAGAGTCTTATTGTGATGTTATGAGGAGTCTATACACGGGAGATAAGAGTCTTATTGTGATGTTATGAGGAGTCCATACACGGGAGATAAGAGTCTTATTGTGATGTTATGAGGAGTCCATACACGGGAGATAAGAGTCTTATTGTGATGTTATGAGGAGTCTATACACGGGAGATAAGAGTCTTATTGTGATGTTATGAGGAGTCCATACACGGGAGATAAGAGTCTTATTGTGATGTTATGGGGAGTCCATACACGGGAGATAAGAGTCTTATTGTGATGTTATGAGGAGTCCATACACGGGAGATAAGAGTCTTATTGTGATGTTATGAGGAGTCTATACACGGGAGATAAGAGTCTTATTGTGATGTTATGAGGAGTCCATACACGGGAGATAAGAGTCTTATTGTGATGTTATGAGGAGTCCATACACGGGAGATAAGAGTCTTATTGTGATGTTATGAGGAGTCCATACACGGGAGATAAGAGTCTTATTGTGATGTTATGAGGAGTCTATACACGGGAGATAAGAGTCTTATTGTGATGGTATGAGGAGTCCATACACGGGAGATAAGAGTCTTATTGTGATGTTATGAGGAGTTCATACACGGGAGATAAGAGTCTTATTGTGATGTTATGAGGAGTCCATACACGGGAGATAAGAGTCTTATTGTGATGTTATGAGGAGTCCATACACGGGAGATAAGAGTCTTATTGTGATGTTATGAGGAGTCCATACACGGGAGATAAGAGTCTTATTGTGATGTTATGAGGAGTCTATACACGGGAGATAATAGTCTTATTGTGATGTTATGAGGAGTCTATACACGGGAGATAAGAGTCTTATTGTGATGTTATGAGGAGTCCATACACGGGAGATAAGATTCTTATTGTGATGTTATGAGGAGTCTATACACGGGAGATAAGAGTCTTATTGTGATGTTATGAGGAGTCTATACACGGGAGATAAGAGTCTTATTGTGATGTTATGAGGAGTCCATACACGGGAGATAAGAGTCTTATTGTGATGTTATGAGGAGTCCATACACGGGAGATAAGAGTCTTATTGTGATGTTATGAGGAGTCCATACACGGGAGATAAGAGTCTTATTGTGATGTTATGAGGAGTCTATACACGGGAGATAAGAGTCTTATTGTGATGTTATGAGGAGTCCATACACGGGAGATAAGAGTCTTATTGTGATGTTATGAGGAGTCCATACACGGGAGATAAGAGTCTTATTGTGATGTTATGAGGAGTCCATACACGGGAGATAAGAGTCTTATTGTGATGTTATGAGGAGTCCATACACGGGAGATAAGAGTCTTATTGTGATGTTATGAGGAGTCCATACACGGGAGATAAGAGTCTTATTGTGATGTTATGAGGAGTCTATACACGGGAGATAAGAGTCTTATTGTGATGTTATGAGGAGTCCATACACGGGAGATAAGAGTCTTATTGTGATGTTATGAGGAGTCCATACGCGGGAGATAAGAGTCTTATTGTGATGTTATGAGGAGTCTATACACGGGAGATAAGAGTCTTATTGTGATGTTATGAGGAGTCTATACACGGGAGATAAGAGTCTTATTGTGATGTTATGAGGAGTCCATACACGGGAGATAAGAGTCTTATTGTGATGTTATGAGGAGTCCATACACGGGAGATAAGAGTCTTATTGTGATGTTATGAGGAGTCCATACACGGGAGATAAGAGTCTTATTGTGATGTTATGAGGAGTCTATACACGGGAGATAAGAGTCTTATTGTGATGTTATGAGGAGTCCATACACGGGAGATAAGAGTCTTATTGTGATGTTATGAGGAGTCCATACACGGGAGATAAGAGTCTTATTGTGATGTTATGAGGAGTCCATACACGGGAGATAAGAGTCTTATTGTGATGTTATGAGGAGTCTATACACGGGAGATAAGAGTCTTATTGTGATGTTATGAGGAGTCCATACACGGGAGATAAGAGTCTTATTGTGATGTTATGAGGAGTCCATACGCGGGAGATAAGAGTCTTATTGTGATGTTATGAGGAGTCTATACACGGGAGATAAGAGTCTTATTGTGATGTTATGAGGAGTCTATACACGGGAGATAAGAGTCTTATTGTGATGTTATGAGGAGTCTATACACGGGAGATAAGAGTCTTATTGTGATGTTATGAGGAGTCCATACACGGGAGATAAGAGTCTTATTGTGATGTTATGAGGAGTCCATACACGGGAGATAAGAGTCTTATTGTGATGTTATGAGGAGTCTATACACGGGAGATAAGAGTCTTCTTGTGATGTTATGAGGAGTCCATACACGGGAGATAAGAGTCTTATTGTGATGTTATGAGGAGTCCATACACGGGAGATAAGAGTCTTATTGTGATGTTATGAGGAGTCCATACACGGGAGATAAGAGTCTTATTGTGATGTTATGAGGAGTCTATACACGGGAGATAAGAGTCTTATTGTGATGTTATGAGGAGTCCATACACGGGAGATAAGAGTCTTATTGTGATGTTATGAGGAGTCCATACACGGGAGATAAGAGTCTTATTGTGATGTTATGAGGAGTCCATACACGGGAGATAAGAGTCTTATTGTGATGTTATGAGGAGTCTATACACGGGAGATAAGAGTCTTATTGTGATGGTATGAGGAGTCCATACACGGGAGATAAGAGTCTTATTGTGATGTTATGAGGAGTTCATACACGGGAGATAAGAGACTTATTGTGATGTTATGAGGAGTCCATACACGGGAGATAAGAGTCTTATTGTGATGTTATGAGGAGTCCATACACGGGAGATAAGAGTCTTATTGTGATGTTATGAGGAGTCCATACACGGGAGATAAGAGTCTTATTGTGATGTTATGAGGAGTCTATACACGGGAGATAATAGTCTTATTGTGATGTTATGAGGAGTCTATACACGGGAGATAAGAGTCTTATTGTGATGTTATGAGGAGTCCATACACGGGAGATAAGATTCTTATTGTGATGTTATGAGGAGTCTATACACGGGAGATAAGAGTCTTATTGTGATGTTATGAGGAGTCTATACACGGGAGATAAGAGTCTTATTGTGATGTTATGAGGAGTCCATACACGGGAGATAAGAGTCTTATTGTGATGTTATGATGAGTCCATACACGGGAGATAAGAGTCTTATTGTGATGTTATGAGGAGTCCATACACGGGAGATAAGAGTCTTATTGTGATGTTATGAGGAGTCTATACACGGGAGATAAGAGTCTTATTGTGATGATATGAGGAGTCCATACACGGGAGATAAGAGTCTTATTGTGATGTTATGAGGAGTCCATACACGGGAGATAAGAGTCTTATTGTGATGTTATGAGGAGTCCATACACGGGAGATAAGAGTCTTATTGTGATGTTATGAGGAGTCCATACACTGGAGATAAGAGTCTTATTGTGATGTTATGAGGAGTCCATACACGGGAGATAAGAGTCTTATTGTGATGTTATGAGGAGTCTATACACGGGAGATAAGAGTCTTATTGTGATGTTATGAGGAGTCCATACACGGGAGATAAGAGTCTTATTGTGATGTTATGAGGAGTCCATACGCGGGAGATAAGAGTCTTATTGTGATGTTATGAGGAGTCCATACACGGGAGATAAGAGTCTTATTGTGATGTTATGAGGAGTCTATACACGGGAGATAAGAGTCTTATTGTGATGTTATGAGGAGTCTATACACGGGAGATAAGAGTCTTATTGTGATGTTATGAGGAGTCTATACACGGGAGATAAGAGTCTTATTGTGATGTTATGAGGAGTCCATACACGGGAGATAAGAGTCTTATTGTGATGTTATGAGGAGTCCATACACGGGAGATAAGAGTCTTATTGTGATGTTATGAGGAGTCCATACACGGGAGATAAGAGTCTTATTGTGATGTTATGAGGAGTCCATACACGGGAGATAAGAGTCTTATTGTGATGTTATGAGGAGTCCATACACGGGAGATAAGAGTCTTATTGTGATGTTATGAGGAGTCCATACACGGGAGATAAGAGTCTTATTGTGATGTTATGAGGAGTCTATACACGGGAGATAAGAGTCTTATTGTGATGTTATGAGGAGTCCATACACGGGAGATAAGAGTCTTATTGTGATGTTATGAGGAGTCCATACACGGGAGATAAGAGTCTTATTGTGATGTTATGAAGAGTCCATACACGGGAGATAAGAGTCTTATTGTGATGTTATGAGGAGTCTATACACGGGAGATAAGAGTCTTATTGTGATGGTATGAGGAGTCCATACACGGGAGATAAGAGTCTTATTGTGATGTTATGAGGAGTCCATACACGGGAGATAAGAGTCTTATTGTGATGTTATGAGGAGTCCATACACGGGAGATAATAGTCTTATTGTGATGTTATGAGGAGTCTATACACGGGAGATAATAGTCTTATTGTGATGTTATGAGGAGTCTATACACGGGAGATAAGAGTCTTATTGTGATGTTATGAGGAGTCTATACACGGGAGATAAGAGTCTTATTGTGATGTTATGAGGAGTCTATACACGGGAGATAAGAGTCTTATTGTGATGTTATGAGGAGTCTATACACGGGAGATAAGAGTCTTATTGTGATGTTATGAGGAGTCCATATACGGGAGATAAGAGTCTTATTGTGATGTTATGAGGAGTCCATACACGGGAGATAAGAGTCTTATTGTGATGTTATGAGGAGTCCATACACGGGAGATAAGAGTCTTATTGTGATGTTATGAGGGGTCCATACACGGGAGATAAGAGTCTTATTGTTATGTTATGAGGAGTCCATACACGGGAGATAAGAGTCTTATTGTGATGTTATGAGGAGTCCATACACGGGAGATAAGAGTCTTATTGTGATGTTATGAGGAGTCCATACACGGGAGATAAGAGTCTTATTGTGATGTTATGAGGAGTCCATACACGGGAGATAAGAGTCTTATTGTTATGTTATGAGGAGTCCATACACGGGAGATAAGAGTCTTATTGTGATGTTATGAGGAGTCCATACACGGGAGATACGAGTCTTATTGTGATGTTATGAGGAGTCTATACACGGGAGATAAGAGTCTTATTGTTATGTTATCAGGAGTCTATACACGGGAGATAAGAGTCTTATTGTGATGTTATGAGGAGTCCATACACGGGAGATAAGAGTCTTATTGTGATGTTATGAGGAGTCTATACAAGGGAGATAAGAGTCTTATTGTGATGTTATGAGGAGTCCATACACGGGAGATAAGCGTCTTATTGTGATGTTATGAGGAGTCTATACAAGGGAGATAAGAGTCTTATTGTGATGTTATGAGGAGTCTATACAAGGGAGATAAGAGTCTTATTGTGATGTTATGAGGAGTCTATACACGGGAGATAAGAGTCTTATTGTGATGTTATGAGGAGTCCATACACGGGAGATAAGAGTCTTATTGTGATGTTATGAGGAGTCCATACAAGGGAGATAAGAGTCTTATTGTGATGTTATGAGGAGTCCATACACGGGAGATAAGAGTCTTATTGTGATGTTATGAGGGGTCCATACACGGGAGATAAGAGTCTTATTGTTATGTTATGAGGAGTCCATACACGGGAGATAAGAGTCTTATTGTGATGTTATGAGGAGTCCATACACGGGAGATAAGAGTCTTATTGTGATGTTATGAGGAGTCCATACACGGGAGATAAGAGTCTTATTGTGATGTTATGAGGAGTCCATACACGGGAGATAAAAGTCTTATTGTTATGTTATGAGGAGTCCATACACGGGAGATAAGAGTCTTATTGTGATGTTATGAGGAGTCCATACACGGGAGATACGAGTCTTATTGTGATGTTATGAGGAGTCTATACACGGGAGATAAGAGTCTTATTGTTATGTTATCAGGAGTCTATACACGGGAGATAAGAGTCTTATTGTGATGTTATGAGGAGTCCATACACGGGAGATAAGAGTCTTATTGTGATGTTATGAGGAGTCCATACACGGGAGATAAGAGTCTTATTGTGATGTTATGAGGAGACCATACACGGGAGATAAGAGTCTTATTGTGATGTTATGAGGAGTCCATACACGGGAGATAAGAGTCTTATTGTGATGTTATGAGGAGTCCATACACGGGAGATAAGAGTCTTATTGTGATGTTATGAGGAGTCCATACACGGGAGATAAGAGTCTTATTGTGATGTTATGAGGAGTCCATACACGGGAGATAAGAGTCTTATTGTTATGTTATGAGGAGTCCATACACGGGAGATAAGAGTCTTATTGTGATGTTATGAGGAGTCCATACACGGGAGTTACGAGTCTTATTGTGATGTTATGAGGAGTCTATACACGGGAGATAAGAGTCTTATTGTTATGTTATCAGGAGTCTATACACGGGAGATAAGAGTCTTATTGTGATGTTATGAGGAGTCCATACACGGGAGATAAGAGTCTTATTGTGATGTTATGAGGAGTCTATACAAGGGAGATAAGAGTCTTATTGTGATGTTATGAGGAGTCCATACACGGGAGATAAGCGTCTTATTGTGATGTTATGAGGAGTCTATACAAGGGAGATAAGAGTCTTATTGTGATGTTATGAGGAGTCTATACAAGGGAGATAAGAGTCTTATTGTGATGTTATGAGGAGTCTATACACGGGAGATAAGAGTCTTATTGTGATGTTATGAGGAGTCTATACACGGGAGATAAGAGTCTTATTGTGATGTTATGAGGAGTCCATACACGGGAGATAAGAGTCTTATTGTGATGTTATGAGGAGTCCATACAAGGGAGATAAGAGTCTTATTGTGATGTTATGAGGAGTCTATACACGGGAGATAAGAGTCTTATTGTGATGTTATGAGGAGTCTATACAAGGGAGATAAGAGTCTTATTGTGATGTTATGAGGAGTCCATACAAGGGAGATAAGCGTCTTATTGTGATGTTATGAGGAGTCCATACAAGGGAGATAAGCGTCTTATTGTGTGAGAATAACGGATCCGAGCGGATATCAGTTACCATCTACTGTCGCCTCGACACGCACTTCAGTAAACGATTACATGGAAATCCAATAAACTCCGTCCGTATGAGTGCAATCAGTCCAGCGGGGTTTGTTATAAGCTGCAAAAGTAGGCTCGATATCTGATACAGTCACATATGCCTAGTAAATAATACTGAAGTGTTGCTGGACATATATATCGCGATACGTGAAGGTCAGCCCCAAACCACTGACCCACACACACAGCGGTGTATACCATGGAAAGTGGGAGTCAGCCCCAGACCACTAACCCACACACAAGTGAATTGTATATATATATTTACCACGATAAGTGAGTGTCAGTCCCAAACTACTTACCCGAAATACCATGAGAAGTGAGGTTCACCCAAACCACTAACCCGCACACAAGCGATGTGTATATAAATACCACGAGAAGTGAGGGTCAGCCCCAAACTACTAACCCGAATTACTACGAGAAGTGAGGTTGACCCCAAACTACTAACCCGCACACAAGCGATGTGTATATAAATACCAAGAGAAGTGAGGGTCAGCACCAAACTACTAACCCGCACACACGCGATGTATATAAATACCACGAGAAGTGAGGGTCAGCCCCAACTACAAGCCCGCACACAAGCGATGTGTATATAAATAGCACGAGAAGTGACGGTCAGCACCAAACTACTAACCCGCACACAAGCGATGTGTATATAAATACCAAGAGAAGTGAGGGTCAGCCCCAACTACTAACCCGCACACAAGCGATGTGTATATAAAAACCACGAGAAGTGAGGGTCAGCCCCAACTACTAACCCGCAAACAAGTGATGTGTATATAAATACCACGAGAAGTGAGGGTCAGCCCCAACTACTAACCCGCACACAAGTGATGTGTATATAAATACCACGAGAAGTGTGGTCAGCCCCAACTACTAACCCGCACACAAGCGATGTGTATATAAATACCACGAGAAGTGAGGAAGAGCCCCAAACTAGCCCGCACACAAGCGATGTGTATATAAATATAAAGAGATATATAGAGGTGGTATACTTTTTAGATAAAGAGATATATAGCGCTGGTATAATTTTTAGATAGAGAGATATATATAGAGGTTGTATACTTTTTAGATAAAGATATATATAGAGGTGGTATACTTTTAGATAAAGTGATATATAGCGCTGGTATAATTTTTAGATAAAGAAGCCCGCATTATAGATTATGTATGACCAACTGATGGTGTGCTCATGTGGGGACCCGGTGAGGCGCTCGTGTGAGGTTCAGATGTGGTGCCCGTGTGAAGATCCGGTGCGGTGCTCGTGTGGGGATCCGGTGTGGTGCTCGTGTGAAGTTCAGATATGGTGCTCATGTGAGGATCAGATGTGGTTCTCGTGTGGTGATCAGATGTGATTCTCGTGTGGTGATCAGATGGTGTGATCATGTGGGGATCCGGTGTGGTGCTCGTGTGGTGATCAGATGTGGTGCCCGTGTGAGGATCCGGTGTGGTTCTCATGTGGGGATCCGGTGTGGTGCTCGTGTGAGGTTCAGATGTGTTGCCCGTGTGAGGATCCGGTGTGGTGCTCGCGTAGATTACAGATATCAGATATCAGATCCGATACAACCTGTTTAATGATCGTATAAAACATACCAAAATCACCATCAAGAATCTCCCGGTCCCCAAAATCACTATCAGGAATCTCCCGGTCACCAAAATCACTATCAGGAATCTCCCGGTCACGCACTTCAGCATACGATTAAATTCAATAGACGCCGTCCCTGAGTGGATAGAGTCCGACGGAAGATTGTCGTCGTTGGAGTAGTGGCTCGATGTATAATGTAGTCATATGTGTCTTGATTATCACATCCATATCGTGGACAACACCATAGTCATCGTCATCATTTGACTGGCGCTATGACGCTTCGCTCTACGCCAATCTTCATTGTTTTACTAGACACTGGCCCTATGACGCTTCGCTCTACGCCCCTCTTCATTATGTGACAAGACACTTTCCCTGTGATGCTTCGCTCAACGCCCATCTTCATTATTTGACTAGACACTGGCCCTATGACGCTTCGCTCTACGGCCATCTTCATTATTTGACTAGACACTGGGCCTATGACGCTTCGCTCTACGTCCATCTTCATTATATGACTAGACACTGGCCCTATGATACTTCGCTCTACGCTCCTCTTCATTATTTGACTAGACACTAGGCATATGACGCTTTGCACTGTTCCCGTCTTCATTATTTGACTAGACACTGGCACTATAACGCTTCGCTCTACGCCCGTCTTCATTATTTGACTAGACACTGGCCCTTCGCTCTACGGCCATCTTCATTATTTGACTAGACACTGGGCATATGACGCTTCGCTCTATGTCCATCTTCATTATTTTACTAGACACTGGGTTTATGACGCTTCGCTCTACGCCCATCTTCATTATTTGACAAGACACTGGGCCTGTGACTCTTCACTCTACGCCCCTCTTCATTATTTTACTAGACACTGGGTTTATGAAGCTTCGCTCTACGCCCATCGTTGTTATTTGACTAGACACTGGGCCTGTGACTCTTCACTCTACGCCCCTCTTCATTATTTCACTTGACACTGGCCCTATGACGCTTCGCTCTACGCCCATCTTCATTATTTGACTAGACACTGGGTCTATGACACTTCGCACTGTTCCCGTCTTTATTTATTTGACTAGACACTGGCCCTATGACGCTTCGCTCTACGCCAATTTTCTTTATTTGACTAGGCACGGGCCCTATGACGTTCGATCTACGCCCATCTTCATTATTTGACTAGACACTGGTCCTATGACGCTTCGCTCTACGCCCATCTTCATTAGTGAACTAGACTCTGGCCATATGAAGCTTCGCCCTACGACCCTCTTCATAATGTTACTAGCCACCGGCACTATGATGCTTCGCTCTTTGACTAGACACTGGTCCTATGACGCTTCGCATTGTGCCCTTTTTCATCATTCGACTAGACACTGTCCTATGACGCTTCGTTCTACACCACTCTTCACCATTTGACTAGACACTGGCCCTATGACACTTCGATATACGCCCATCTTCATCATTTTACTAGACACTGGTCCTATGACTCTTCGCTCTACGCCCATCTTCATTATTTTACTAGACACTGGCCCTATGGCGCTTCGCCTGTGCCCCCTTCATCATTTGACTAGACGTTGGGCCTATGACGTTTCGCACTGTTCCCCTCTTCGTTAATTTACTAGACACTGGCCTTATGTCGCTTCCCTCTGTACGCTCGATGTCTGATGTGGTCATATGTGCTTGATTTTCACATCCCATACCATGGACGTCAACAACAACAAAATCGTCGTCATTCCCTTCGAATAGACACTGGTTCTGTGATGCTTCAGTACACACGCATCAATGCCGGTGGGCATATTAGGGCGTCAGAGCGGGATAGCACCAGGGAATAGTCTCATTGACATGCTTTATTCTTTCATCCATATAAGCACATGACAATTACATGTAACGGATATTGAGAAACAGAGAGTTATATGCAAAGTCATATAGCATGATTATAAAACAAAATATGATATTTACATGTAACCCCGGATATATAGCAGGTTGGATTTAATAACCATCGTATTTGTTGTCAAAACCGCTATCAGCGTATCAGCTGCGGCGAGCAAGCCTGCACCGCGCATTTTACAAATCTGCAAGACAGTGTAACTCGCGCTCGTTTGTGTTCGTAAATAGAACGGAACCGGGAAGTAAATAAGGTCGGCTGTGTATTTTCTAATATCAGAAGAATGTGTCGAAGTAATTGTCTTTTAACGTCAAAATTTGCTCGTAATATATGTAAAAACAGGTCTATAATTCCCTATTACTATATATACATTAAGTCTGCTAGTGTCTAATATCAGAAAGGGTGACTAGTGGAACTTTAATTCATTTTAATATTTTTACTATTGGTACATTAAGACTGCCTTAAGATTGGTCATGTTTTTATTAGATTCTGGTTCCTGTTATACTCGCTATATTCATCTGTTGAGGTATAATTATGGTTGGTCGGTTATATATAGGCCGCCGATGGTTACAAGAAATCACATTATCAATATTATAAATATTTATGGTTATACGGATATACAAAACATACATGTAGATGACGATCATACTAACAATTGATTCGCAGTTTCAAACTCGTTCACTGACAGGCATGCCCAGGTAGTAAATTCAATAATCAGCTTGGTGCTACCCCATGTGGTTGAATTCACGATATGTGCATCCCTATGTGTGAATGATTGGAATACATGTATGTCATCAAATCAAGTCTACATCAGCATCACCAAAATCGTTATTATCGCCATCAATACAATCACCAGTAACAATAACACATCCACGTGCATGCCCGTGTGATAACACATCTACATACATGCCCGTATGATAACACATCCACATACATGCCCTTACAATAACACTGGTAACCCATGATGGATATACCGTGGTGACAGGTACAATTATGTGATTTTACTTTACAGGGATGTAAGTTCCACCAAAGTTATTCTGCCAGGGTAATATCCCTCTAAAATATGATTCTACCAGGGTAATTTCCCTCTATATTATAATTCTACCAGGGTAATTTCCCTCTACAATATAATTCTACCAGGGTAATTTCCCTCTACATTATAATTCTAACAGAGTAATTTCCCTCTACATTATAATTCTACCAGCGTAATTTCCCTCTACATTATAATTCTACCAGGGTAATTCCCTCTACATTATAATTCTACCAGGCTAATTTCCCTCTACATTATAATTCTAACAGGGTAATTTCCCTCTACATTATAATTCTAGCAGGGTAATTTCCCTCTACATTATGATTATACCAGGGTAATTTCCCTCTACATTATAATTCTACCAGGGTAATTTCCCTCTACATTATAATTCTACCAGGGTAATTTCCCTCTACAATATGATTCTACTAGGGTAATTTCCCTCTACATTATAATTTACCACAGTATAGTACCGGGTAGCCTTTTAAATGCATTCACATTTTGGATAACAGATTTGAGGTCATACGAATATCACATGTGATTACAAATTGTGTTAATCTCTTCTTGACTTAGCTTACCTCTTTATAAGATTAGTCTTTCCCCATTATGATAACTTTTGAGAAAGACAACGGGTATAATTGTGCAATCTCTACCAGAGCGCACCAGTCATACTTCCTTTCTGACTGTCGCAGGCTGGGTACCAGTCTGTGTTTCTATATTTAGAGCGGGGTTTTCCAAACAAAATGGCGAAAACCGATCGCCCCAAAGTCAAATTTCCTATGAGTTTAGAGAACATTTCCCGCACTAAAAACTTAATGACAGAATGGAGGATCAGAGCAGTTGTTCTGTTGACGATTTTCGCAATTTACACGTCAAAATTGGTGCAAATTAGAACTATTGTGTCTGACTTGCCATGCGTGTTGTCGGGACATTGTCGTCCATGTACGTTTAGACATTTGTGTTGATAAAATCATCGAAGAACCAAATCGTTCTTTGGTTCTGGTGGGACATTCCAAACTTAATGTACGAAATCACACAAATTTTGTTCGATATTTTGTGTGCTTAATAAGGGAGGCGTTTTGTTCTGCTCGCTGAGTATATATTTTAATATCGCGGAAGTCCACCGAATATGGATAAATTGTCGCCGATGGCAGCGGTCTTACCGAATCAACGAGGGAGGTCAACCCTGCATGGAGTTTGATAATTGTGTTCTACTGATTAACTGGCAAAATATGATTTTCTGCTCATAAAAGTGACAGTAGACACCTCAGCTGCGTAATGTACTATTGTAAAATTGAGTTATAGATCATGCCCTTCTAAAACAATCTAGTAAAAGCACTTTAAAACATGGTATACGACGCTCTACTCTTGCAAATATGGTAAATTCAGGTAAAAAATGATATACTCTGGTATATCCTGGTGTACTACCAATATAAAAACACCAACCAACATGGAACCTATATACTAGCAATGTTTGGATTGATTGGACTCCACCTTGCAGTTGTTTCCATGTTAGACTTAAACCTACAACAAAACAAACATAAATACGTTTTGTAGGATCCATTTGTAAGTATAGACTTAAATCTGGACTGAACTGCTACAAGGACAACAGACCAGACTTTAGTATCGACATAAGACTAAGATTAATACTACCATTACCCGTGTGTTACTTGTATGTGCTTATATGGTATTACCTCACCTCATTAACCGTGTGTTACTTGTATGTGATTATATGGTATTACCTCACCTCATTAACCGTGTGTTACTTGTATGTGATTGTATGGTATTACCTCACCTCATTCGAAATCACAGGATATTATTTTATAGAAGTTCAACGAAGAATTATTTGGAGAGAAGGGTGTTAATGGAAAATATTAGATCGACGGGGGTTAAATCGATTGGGGGGCATATCTGGGTGATTGGCGATCGTGGTTCACGCGTGATAAGCAATGATTGATATTGACTAGATTCACCACAGGTTTCTCGATTGTTCTAAAGTGTGCTTGAACACAAACAAGATGTAAGCGCTCATTCTACGTTCCGCTTCTAATGTGCACGGTTGCCCCCCCCCCCCCTCCCACCCTCCCACCCTCCACCCTCCCACCCTCCCACCCTCCCACCCAAATAGAAGATTCGTCACCGAGATATGTAACTGAAGATAACGTCGATGAAAATTTTGATTTTAACACAGGACACATCTTTTCACACTACTTAAGCACACATTTCTTTATTCTGCTGTTACAACACACATGTATACTATCAAATCCAAATTGAACCCTTTGGCTAAAATTTCTCTTGGCCCTTTGCTAGCTATCCAAATTACTTTCAAAATTTGTAATAGCCCAACATCAGGTTACGATTATATTTTCTCCCATTTGTTAACTGTGGTGACGGTGTTTCTGCTGTGATTTTAATATAGTTACATTTTGGACCTTTTGCAGTACTCCCCACCACGGTTCTCAATGGGTATACACAGCCTATATGTGATTGGGACCTTTAAAAACTTTCCGCCGTCAGGCTACCTATTACTTCTATATTTTAGTTGACACTACAGTAGAGATCTTGTATCATACTCCACAATATGTATTCAGGACGTGTCATCGCCTGCATGCATACCAGTGGTTTTAAGAACCTACCCTCAGTCGAGTGACATTCCTTGCAACCCTTGAATAATCTCACAATAATGTGCACGGTTGGCCCACCCTCCCACCCAAATTTCGTAACGTTGATAATTATTCGATTACGTTGTCTTTTGAAAAAAGTTGATCATCAGTACATATAAGAATATAGATTGCAAAAGTTAGTTTCATTGTATGATACTTGTTTATAGTATTACAGGTCTTTTGTAATTATATAACAATATATATTTGATGTGCACAATTTATGTGAAGCAAATCGTTAACCAGAATTTCTAGATTAAAACTTCGTTTATATGATTCGTAGTTGTTAATCTTTGTTTGTTCGCGTGAAACGAGTTAAAACATAAGTGTTATTATCTGCCACATAACATTAATACTAGGGAATGAAGAAATCAGGTATCTATAAAATCCACCTCTGGCTGAAAACAACCATATAAAAAGCACCATGGTCGAAGAAACAGCTTTTGAAGTAACTGACGACTTTTAAAGCAAAATGTTTGTTTTTTCTTTCGAAGAAATCTCTATTGACTAATAACGGACATATTCAGAAACAAAATTTAAAGGGCGTTTTTTAAAGACCGTTTATTTGCCAAGAATAAGTTATTTGAAAGAGGTGGTACCAGAGCATATCACGTTTTGCCATGGTTTAGAGTACAATTTGTAACACCATGACACATCACGCATTTACTAGAGTAGTAGAGTATGTTCTGATTTACATGGGTTTTACCCATGCATGTCCTGTTTCACCAGCGTACAGTTATACGCTCCCGGTCAGAGTATAATCATGATAAAGTGAGTAAATTCATTACTGGCGGCCGATCATGGATTCCACAAGGAAGACACTGAACTCTTCCTGCTCATTTGCTTGGCGACGCCACGCTAAATGTCATAGATAATTTCGTTCTCTTTGAAGAAACATTAAAATTTATAAATCATCCCGATGACACTCGTCTTTAAAATCACTAAATGTCATACGCCCTTACGCTGCATAACACTGCAACTCCTATATATTATATATAATAATTAGTAACTCCTACACCCTTACGCTGCACAACACTGCAACTCCTATATATTATATATAATAATTAGTAACTCCTATATAATATATATATATATTAATTAGTAACTCCTACGCCCTATATATATATATATATAATAGTAATTAATTAGTAACTCCTATATAATATATATATATATATATATTAATTAGTATATCATACACCCTTACGCTACACAACACTGCAACTCCTATATATTATATATAATAATTAGTAACTCCTATATAATATATATATATATTAATTAGTAACTCCTACGCCCTTACGCTGCACAACACTGAAACTCCTATATATTATATATAATAATTAGTAACTATATAATAATTAGTAACTATATAATAATTAGTAACTCCTATATATTACATATATTAATTAGTAACTCCTACACCCTTACGCTGCACAACACTGCAACTCTTATATATAATAATTAGTAACTCCTATATATGATATAGATATTAATTAGCAACCCCTATATATTATATATATATATATTAATTAGCAACCCCTATATTATATATATATATTAATTAGTAAATCATATATATTATATATATTAAATAGTAACAACTATTATTATATATATTAATTAGTAACTCCTATGTATTATATATATTAATTAGTAACTCCTGTTTATTATATATATTAATTAGTAACTCATATATATTATATATATATTAATTAGCAACCCCTATATATTATATATATATATTAATTAGTAACTCTTATATATTATATATTTTAATTAGTAACTACTATATATTATATATATATTAATTAGCAACCCATATATATTATATATATTAATTAGTAACTCCTATTTATTATATATATTAATTAGTAACTACTATATATTATATATATTAATTAGTAACTCCTGTTTATTATATATATCAATTAGTAACTCCTATATATTATATATATATTAATTAGTAACTCCTATATATTATATAGTAATCGGTCATGCCTATATATTATAATATTAATTACTAACTCCTAGGTATTATATATATTAATTACTAACTCCTATATATTATAAAATTAATTAGTAACTCCTATATATTATATATTAATCGGTCACGCCTATATATTATAATATTAATTAGTAACTCCTATATATTATATATAATAATTAGTAACTCCTGTTTATTATATATATTAATTAGTAACTCCTATATATTATATATATTAATTAGTAACTCCTATATATTATATAGATTAATTAGTAACTCCTATATAGTATATATTAATTAGTATATATATATTTTACCAACTTTCACTTGATTTGAGTACGATGTTTGTACTAGCGGCTAGCATCACCAAATTCACCCTCTGGTGACCTCATTCTGCTTACACCTCAGCAGAATGAGGTTCCCAGATGCGGGGTAGCATCACTAAATTCACCCTCTGGGAACCTCATTCTGCAAATGACAGGCACACTATTTTAAGGCTTGAATGTGTCATATAAAATGTTAGATTTATTTCACCAGATCCCGGTAGAAATACATTTTTGATAAATCATCATCGGATGTCTTGAATTTGATTTAATATTTTTCGTGATTGGTTTTTCTGCAGGTCGTGTGCTAAATTATAATTGTCTCAATCCGCGTCCGTTGTATAATTGTGGTAAAGTCGCAAAACCTGAATCTACTAATATATCGTTATCGAGTTTATGGCTCGAGTCATAAACCCTATATATTTAGTATAATTTTTATATTGATACCGGCGGTTATTTTGAGTATACGTGTGAATATATACGGCGTACATCCGCGACTCAAATTAATTCATTTGTAGAATATTTTCCATTGAATGCAATGAAAGTCGTTTGATAATGGTGACATTCGCGTAAAGGGACCCCTTTAATATATGGTATCAGCACTTTAAAATGACATTACATATGTTGTATACCTACACCCCATCACCCCATCACCCCGTCATCCCGTCACCCCATCACCCCGTCACCCCATCACCCCATCAACCCGTCACCCCGTCACCCCATCACCCAATCACCCCGTCACTCCATCACCCCATCACCCCGTCACCCCATCACCCGTCACCCCGTCATGGACGAGAAACTAACATCGTCATCTATAAGACGTGCGATGACATTTTTACGTAACTATGCGTTGTTTGCCCGCGTGAAGAAATAGCCCCAGCTAAATAAAGACTCTTTGGCGTAATTAATGGCGTATATTTAATGAAAATTACTCTTCAAATCATTTGGAAAATATTGTAAGCCATAGTATTTTGAGAATTAGCGTATGGAATGTAAACAGACGACTAACCGGTCAAAGGTCACCTGTCACTCTTTTCTGTTGTGCAACGAACGTCACAATTTATATAATGGGTTTATTGAATGGAATAAGGGTAGGATCGTGTAATAAATAGTTATTCGTAGTTCTTATCAGTAGTAGTTCATTATGCAAAAATGTGTCCATCGGGCAATAATTTATAATTATAATCGACGCTGACGTCATACGCTCCCCGTCAGAGTATACTCGAAGATGACGCCATACGCTCCCGTCAGAATATAATCGGCGATGACGTCATACATTCCCCGTCATAGTATAATCAACGATGACACAAACACATTTCCAGACAAACTCTGAATTTCTATTCCGTGTCTCAGCGGACTTGCCATTTGGAAACTAATATATCGTCTGCCTGTACGATCTGTGAGCAGCTCCGCGTGATCCATTCTGCGCATGCGTGCGTTTGACAGCACCAATTTCACATCGACATTCAACTGATATTCGCTTCACGCTGTAAACTAGTAACAGCGATATTGGAATGAATCGTTATCACTGCCACGGGGGAATGGTATCTAATTACAGAGCTAGCCTGCATAATCTAGAAGAACTTGGTTATAGCTTACGGGTTTCCGCAGTAAATGTAGGTCCATATCGACTGTGTGGAGGAAGCTTTAAAGGCCCATTAATTTTCTAACCCCCAGATCACATTATATAAAATATATGCCATATTATATACCATTGAACCCTCAGATCACATTATATAAAATATATGCCATATTATATACCATGAACCCCCAGATTACATTATATAAAATATATGCCATATTATATACCATTGAACCCTCAGATCACATTATATAAAATATATGCCATATTATATACCATGAACCCCCAGATTACATTATATAAAATATATACCATAATATATACCATTGAACCCCCAGATCACATTATATAAAATATATGCCATATTATATACCATGAACCCCCAGATTACATTATATAAAATGTATGCCATATTATATACCATTTGAAAGAGGAAGTCACAACACATTGTATTTTCAACTTATTCGATGTAATAAACTGTGAACATGTTTTTGTTGAGAAAGAAACGTCTATTCTGAGCTGAAGTTGCTGCACAGAGTCTTATTTTTTTAAATGGAAGGGGAATAACTCTGCACATTTAGATATAGAGTTATTCCCTTCTATTGAAAATAAACTATATTTTGAATTATGTTGCATTCTGGGAGCCATAACGGGGAAAATTATTTTATGATTCCAGCTATTTTCTATTACTCTATTGCACCTTCTGAGACAAAGACGTTCCAAAGTGTGATGAATTATAGTATGGTAATCATATTTTATGGCATATATTGTTCTGTAAACAGTATATCAAGGCGCTATATACAAAAATAATCGGTGAATCGAAAATTAAGTGGGCCTTCAGTAGTGTAAAAATGTGTATATAGGTAATTTCTATGTAGCTTTTTATAATTTAGTATTTTTTTTGGTTACGTATGGTTACGTATGAATTTCATGAAAATAAAAAGCATTTTAGTAAAACACTTATGTTGACATTTAACTCTCAATTATCTTCCCTCTTGAAAAAACGTATATGTTGTGGAATAATTGTTTGGATTTGTACTCCTGTTAGTAATGAATATGTGTTAAAGGCATCTTTCCAAAAGAGATTGAGATCTTTATCAATTTTCATTATGTTATTTTTGCTTAAATGCAATACTTAGTTGCGTCCATATTTCTCCATTTGATCTAACAGTAGCAGTTTTAATTCTGAATAGTTGACAGGTTCAAGTATTTTTTTTAAACCAGGTTACTTTCAGGGACTTTGAATAATAACAGATGTCTATGCTTTTGAGCCCCCCCCCCCCCCCCACCTTCAATGTTTTGTGCCAGTGTATCCCTTTCAATTCTAACTCTTTTTTTTTCATTGCAGAAACATTTAAATATAGATTTTTTCATTTATTTTGTCCAATTCTCTGGTGGATCTGGCAGTACTGCTAAACTTGGTATAATTAATGGAGAATATGCATTTTAATAACTGTGGGACAGTGACCGTAATGCCTAATGTTTTAGAACAGTTTCAACTCAGTTCCCCTCTATTAAATTTTGTTCATTCATATTGACGATGATGCCTAATGTTTCAAACTCACGGTTCCATATCAGATCGATACCAGTATCACGTTGGTCAGTAAAACCTTTTAGTAACTCCCAGCAGTAAATCCCAAAAATCCTGTAGTTATTAGGCTCGGTAGATTCTCCCTTCCCTTTAAAGAGTGGTCTAATAATTCCATTTCTCCAGTTTTCGGGAAATTCCGGTGTTTAAAATCAAACTAAAATATTTTTTAATCGTTATTCTAAATATATCAAGAGCAAAAATCGCAGATATATCTAGTATCGCTAGGGTTTGTTGGGTTCAGAATTTGTTCTAGAATCTTAAAAGATTCAGACGAATTTTGTGCAATAGGGGCAGAATTAATGTTTAGCTTGTTTAATAAAACATCACGTTGTTGAACATATTTTATGCAGTGTAGAAAAAAAATTCTCAGTGTAGAAAAAAATTCTCAGTGTAGAATTTTTTTTTAGGAAATGTGCTCTTAATTCGGAAATCTATGAGAATGATCTTATTAAGTCTACAGTACTAGTTAGTGACTGTTCGCTGCCGTCAAAAAATATGATATAGTCGTCTGCATATTGGATAATTTTATATTCGTGACTTGTATCATTATACCTGAGATGTCTTTATCATTTTTCAGTGCTGATGAGAAAGGCTATGTAGTTGATTATATGTAATAGTTGTGTATGTGTGCATAGTGTGCGCTTGATGAGAAAGCATGTGAAAACATTTTTAAACGGACATGCCAAACTAAAGTTATGATACTGGGCCCAGTATGAAATGAATAGAATCCACTGGGTCCAGTATGAGGAAATGTTGAGATCTGAAAATGAATATGTCGAAATCCTAGCATCTGGACTGGAATCATGCTTTCCTATTGTTGAAAATGTCTAACCTGACATTCGACACTCCCTGAAGTTGTAAAATTTCCAACTGATGGCATTTTAATTAACTATTCGAAAATCAAACTACGAGAGCAACTTCAACCTATTCTTGATTTGAAATTTGCAACTACTGGTGTGTAAGGTATGAAATGTTCAAAATATTTACCAAGGAGTGAAACACCTCGCCCAAAGCCTACCGCTGTCGCCACTTTGGGAGTGAAACACCTCGCCCAAAGCCTACCGCTGCCGCCACTGTCTTCCCTGACCCCAGAATTTATATAACATTTGCTGGAAAGAGATACTTTATAAAGATATATATTAATCTCTATTCACGTATGAGTTGTCGCCCGTGTTAATCATCAACACGAATCTCCATTAATCTCTATTCTCGTATGAGTTGTCGCCCGTGTGAGATCTATTCAATTACTCGATCCTTAATCTGATTCTCACCAGGGGGCGCCGTCTGACACAGCGATGATCTCCTGATTGTCACGTGATAAGGAATGGACGTCGTCTGCTTTTAATCATTCTTGCGATGGTAATATCGACGTTAAACTGCTCGTGTATTTTTGTCGTTGATAATATCAGTGTACTTTCTATTCTTGCTTCGGAGCACATTCGAGTATCGATGACAATGCTCTCCTCAAGCTGCAAAACAGAGTTCAGTCCCCTCGTTAAGCCATGTCTGAACGCTGCCGGCACGTGTATTTTTTTAATTAAATCTAACATTTTTTATTGAAGTGTTTTTCCAGTTACAATTCGTTCTGGCTTTATCTATACCATTTTGAAATGAATATGGACAATTCTGTTTCTCAGAATAATGTAGAATGAATTGTAACCTACAAAAAATCTCAAATAAATAAATGCGACATTTCTTTACATTGCGTGCAGCGGTAAGTCCTGCGTAGGGGACTGAACTCTGCATGGAAAACTTAAAACGACCTCGCTGTGCGCGCAGCGCCGAGCACGGTCGTGTATAGGTAACGGGTGGGCGTGTGATATCGTACATAATTAGTGTGTACCCTATCAATGAAATTTTCCATCACACCACTTTTTCAAGACATCGCGTGACTTCAGACAGTGGTTGCCCAAAAGTGAAGAATCAGCAATTGGCCAACGCGATACAAAGGAAATTATTTGATACTTCCGATATTTGATAATGGACAATTGAATTACTTATTTATTTATAAACAGTTATTATTATATTGATTATATAGTCACGTGACTTATTATAACTAAATAGTAAATAGCTTCATATAACTCACTGCACCAAATTGGGAATTAAATTTCAGTTGACGTCACGTATTTTCCATTAAATGACTAGATTTACGGCATATTAGGATCACGTAAATTTCCATAAATGTTACATATACGTGACATATACGTGGTCATTACGGACACGTATTCTTCCACATTTACGCAGAAAATACGTGTACATTCGATTTTTAAAATACGTGCTATTTACGGCTCATTTATTTTTCAAATAACACATTTATGGAGGCGCTAATATTCAAATATACGATTTACATACCATTTATATTCAAATATACGATTTACATACCATTTATATTCAAATATACGATTTACATACCATTTATATTCAAATATACGATTTACATACCATTTATATTCAAATATACGATTTATGGATGCTTTAATTTCAAATATATACGCGAAATTGACGCCTAATTTATATTCGAATTAACACTGTTGCGATACAGTGATATCCACAACTACGTGCCGTTAATATATTCAAATCCCGGAATCTAATCTGCTGTGAATTGTTGTTCCATTGCTGCCTTTTCTTTTCTGAGTTCCTGCTCCTCTTCCGCGATGTAGTCGGGAGACACCGGAGGTCCTCCGCTACATCCGGGTCTGGAGACGATGGAAGTTATGGCATAGTCTCCATATAACTGGCGACAGGGACCTCTCGGATGACTTCGGCGTCCCTGCTTCCGCTGGTGGTGATGACAACATCGGTTGACTGGTCCTCCTGTCCGGAGGCCAAGTAGGGGGGCTGGGCGTCTCTCAGTTCTCCCGGCTCCACTTGGCCCTCTTGACGTCCCTGCGACGTCTTGGTGGGGTCTTATTCCTCTTCCCGGCAACATTGAGTCAGAATCAGACCAACACAAGTTTTTGCATATTTCCATTTGCACCCACCCCCCTTGTACCTCAGTCAGGCCTAATGTCCTATATATTCATAAGCCATGGTTCTATATTCCCGGTATGAGAACATTCAGATATTTTAACGTGAAAATTGCAAAAAAAAAACAACCAGTGGCCTAATTCCAGACAAATGCACACAGCTACGGACAAGAGACCAGGACAACCATTGTCGGCCCGGTGTGAGAAAATTTTGAAAACTATACAAGAATTTTGCAAATCCTAGCATCTAGACTGGCTCAACTGAAACTTTCTTCGTGTTGGAAATTTCAAACTTCATACTCCCCTCAGGTTGGAAAATTCTTCAACTGATGACCATTTCTGTCCACAAGTTTGACCAAATGTAGTAAAATATTGTTTTGCTAAACTAACCAGCAGTTTTGTATTGGCCATGGGGATGGGGCAATGACACACCGGGCCGACCATGGTTCGGCCCGGTGTGCGAAAATTTAGAAATCTGAACAAGAAAATCGCAAAATCCTAACATCTAGTCTAGCCTCAAGCCTTCCTACTGATGGAAATTTCAAATCCTACACCCCCACTTAGGTTGGAAAATTTCCAACTGATGACAATTCCAATGACAATGTTGACCAAATGTATGACAATATTGTTTTCTTAAATTAACAAGAAGTTTGTGACTGGCCACGAGCGAGAGACCAGGACACAAGCTATCCAAGTGTTGGAAATTACCAACCTGTCACCCCCCTAAGGTTGAAAAATTTCCAACTGATGACCATATCTGTCCAAATTTTTTACAAAAAATAGGAACATATGCAAATATTGGTCCAAAAACAAGAAATTCCCCCCAATAAATTGTTTTATAATCAAACTACAAGAACATTTTCAACCTATTGTTGGTGTGAAATTTCCAACTAATATTTTGGCAGGTATGAAATTTCCAACTATTGAAAATTTTGACCAAAGTTGGGGGGGTGAGACACCACCCACCCACCCCCCCCCCCATGTCGCCACGTCTCTGTTGGCAGCCCCGGACCGGTGGAGTCCGGTCGGTACATCCAGGCCACGGCCGGTAGAAGGTTCTACTGGTCGACTGCAGACGACACAATGCAGAATCGAGGTGCCCTATATGTACACGTCACCAGCTTCCCCATATGTGAACTTAAATCTGAGTCTAGTTATCCCATAACAGACTAGGCCATGCAGAATGAGGTCCCCAGAGGATGAATTTGTGATGATAACCCGCTATGATGGGTAACGTCACTAAACTCATCCTCTGGGGCCCCCGTCTGCAAATGTCCAGCACCGCAGAGGTTGTAATGGTCTAGTACAGTAATGCCCAAAGTAATTGACCACTTAACCACAGCAGAATTATGGGTCATTTTTCATGATTTAGTCGGAAATATGGCTTGTTTCCATTCATCGGAAAGCTCTCGAGAGCTTTCCGATGAATGGCAACAAGCCATATTTCCGACTAAATCATGAAAAATTACCCATAATTCTGCTGTGGTTAAGTGGTCAAATACTTTGGGCATTAATATACAATGTATTCATCTCGAGGGATATTCTGGAAATAATAGCAGGCGTCATTCAATCGAACAGATATACAAGTGCTGAAGGAATCATATTCATGTAGTAAGAAAGGGCCAAAGCACATGTGGCCAATATATCGATATACTTAAATATTCGCCGATCAATAGATCGATACATAAATATTCGCCGATGCATTCAATTGTCAAATCAGTCAAAATAAACTACTAGAAATTCGAGGAGTGTATTATAGAATTAATCCGAGAGTGTGACATGTAAATCAATTTCGCGTGTGCACGATTTATTAGAAATAAAAAATTCTGATCTAAAATCAAACTGTCTAGATTTAACAAAGCCTCTATTTATTTGCAAAATGTTACACTTATAAGCTGAATTTTATCACGAACATATCAATTCAGGACCGGGAACCTACGTCTTAACCCTGTATATACTAAACACTCATTGATGAGTAGTTAACTTATTAACCATTTATATACTAAACACTCATTGATGAGTAGTTATCTTATTAACCATTTATATACTAAACACTAATTGGTGAGTAGTTATCTTATTAACCATTTATATACTAAACACTCATTGATGAGTAGTTATCTTATTAACCATTTATATACTAAACACTCATTGATGAGTAGTTATCTTATTAACCATTTATATACTAAACACTCATTGATGAGTAGTTATCTTATTAACCATTTATATACTAAACACTCATTGATGAGAGTTATCTTATTAACCATTTATATACTAAACACTCATTGCTGAGTAGTTATCTTATTAACCATGTCTATACTAAACACTCATTGATGAGTAGTTATCTTATTAACCATTTATATACTAAACACTCATTGATGAGTAGTTATCTTATTAACCATTTATATACTAAACACTCATTGATGAGTAGTTATCTTATGAACCATTTATATACTAAACACTCATTGATGAGTAGTTATCTTATTAACAATCTATATACTAAACACTCATTGATATGTAGTTATCTTATTAACTATTTATATACTAAACACTCATTGATGAGTAGTTATCTTATTAACCATTTATATACTAAACACTCATTGATGAGTAGTTATATTATTAACCATTTATATACTAAACACTCATTGATGAGTAGTTATTTTATTAACCATTTATATACTAAACACTCATTGATGAGTAGTTATCTTATGAACCATTTATATACTAAACACTCATTGATGAGTAGTTATCTTATGAACCATTTATATACTAAACACTCATTGATGAGTAGTTATCTTATTAACAATCTATATACTAAACACTCATTGATTAGTAGTTATCTTATTAACCATTTATATACTAAACACTCATTGGTGAGTTATTACCTTATGATCCCTTTCTATATTAAACACTTATTGATGAGTAGTTATCTTATTAACCATTTATATACTAAACACTCATTGATGAGTAGTTACATTATTAACCCTTTCTATACTAAACATTTATTGGTGGGTTATTACCTTATGAACCCGTTCTATATTATATGTTATTAATTGGTTGTTTCCATATTGGCCGAGTTATGAGGCCGAGGTCTGTCGTATTGGCCTGAGGCCGCAGGCCGAAGGCTAATACGACAGACCGATGCCTCATAACTCGGTCAATGTGGAAACAACCAATTAATAAGTATTTTGTTAATTAGCAACAATGTAATAATTGTTTCCAATGATGAATATATATTAACATAGATATACCATTGTGTGTTTTATTAAATTAACAATTATTCCATCAATTTTTATTCTTGTGAACTTTGTGAAGAACTTGCAGCGATTTCACAGTACTTTCAGTTTCCACTGGGAATGATATTGATAGGGATACATGTAGTTCATCCACGTATATGTATATTATTCCCAAAAACAGTGACTGTCCGTAATTCATCCGATATCAATTGCAATCTATCTTCCGTCGACCCAATATTCTTTGCCGATCGTGCTAATTACATATGACGTCACTGACGTCACCTTGACTTATTGGCCGCGTTTTCTACTTATTGGCCGACTTTTTGTTACTCATTGGTCGCGTTTTCTACTTATTGGCCGACTTTTTGTTACTTATGACGCGGGCAGCGTTCTACTTATTGCGGCCGATAACCTATAGCCAATTAATAATAAACACTTATTGATGAGTAGTTACCTTATTGACAATTATATACTAAACACTCATTGATGAGTAGTTATCTTATTAACCCTTTCTATACTAAACACTAATTCATGAGTTATTACCTTATGAACCCGTTTTATATTAAACACTAATTGATGAGTAGTTGCCGTGTTAACCCTTGCTATATACTAAATACTCATTGATGAGTAGTTACATAATTAACCCGTTCAATACAAAGCACTCATTGATGAGTATTTATCCCAGAGGAAATGTTCAGATAATGAGTTCAATAAACGATAATTCCATCAATAAATAGGACTTATATTTTGGTGCGGTTTTATCTGGCGTCTGCTTATATTACATGTACATCCATCCAAATCAATACTAATCATCATCATTATCATCATATGATCATCATCATCATCATCGTCATCTGGATCATGCCACGAATCTCTACTCTGGTTAACGCCCGTATATTCCACCAGTACAAAATATTGGCAGCTTTTTTTAAGTTTTGACAAGGAACCCTATAAAGTCGAAACATAACACGGGGAATATATTTCTTAATGATTTCCTGTTCCATAATAGTGTACTTCACTATATGTGAAGGTCCCGACTCGACATTGAATGCCTTTCTGTGACTTTTGAGAGTTGATATCGCAATAAATATTAATTTAATTACCCAGGAAAAATTCATAATTGTAAGAAACGCAATGCAAAATCGCCCACAAATTGACTTAAATCGTAAATTTCGAGTTGGAACCTTCACCAACAGTGAAGTACATTATTAAGAAACAGATAATAACAAAGAAATATATTCCCTGTGTTATTGTTTCGATGTTATAAGGTTCCCTGTCAAAACTTCAAAAAGTTCCCAAGTTTTGTACAGGTGGAATATGATCTGTACGGGCGTCAGCCATAGTAGGGATGTTGCATTTTATTTGTCGTATCTACTACATCCTCTGTTGTTATGCAATCTCTACTAGAGTGCACCAGTCATACTGCCTTTCTGACTCTGCCACCGACTGGGTACCAGACTACCAGTCTGTGGTTACTATATTTAGCGTGAGGTTTTCCATCCAAAATGGCGAAAACAGATCGCCACAAAGTCAGATGTCCTTGACAATTCCCACACTGAAAACTTAATGAAAAATGGAGAAACAGAGCGGTAGTTTTGTTGAAGATTTTCGCAAGCTACTCAGGGCGGGGGGTCATTCACTTTTTTCCATACAGTAGGCCGGGGTGGGTGGGTGGATCAGTTACGAAAAATGGAACTTTTTTCCAAGTGGTCACAATTTTGTCCTCTTACAACATTTCTACAATATAATTGCCCCAAAGTGTTCAGCATCACTGTTAAGGTGTGTATGACACTTAGGGTAGTGCTTAGGGGTAGTTAGTGTGTATATAGGCATGATGCTTCTCAGAAATCCAGATTACGAACCAACTCTCAAGAATTCGCCTTTTACATCCGATCACATTGCCATGTACCAATGCTACTGGTTCCAGATTAAAATGGACAGTTATGTCAGCGTGGTCATCAGCAAAATGATCGACGTCTGCAGATGGCGAATTTGGCGATACTACCCGGCATAGCATCAACAAATTCAACCTTTGACGACCTCATTCTATTCCAACCATGGAGAACTAGCTACAAAATGAGGGTCACATATGGTGAATATGGTAATGCTATAGCCTACTATGCTGGGTAGCATCACTAAACTCACCCTCATTGTGGCTTATTCTGCAGACTGCACGTGACCGTATGCGAAAATATTGAAAGCGATATAAACGACTCCCAGCATGTCGATTTAACAATAATAGCAACAACAAGCGAGCCGCATTCACGAAACCAATATATACTATATTATACATATGCCTAATCATATTATCTTGAGGGCGTTACCATTTCTGAATATGGGTTTCTTGTCAAAATATTGTCCGCTTACATCAGGTCCATCGATGGAAAATAAGTAGGCAACCGAGTGTTACACAACCTGAACCATGGACACCCTAGCCTCCAATTTTGCATAAATGCGCGTTTGACAGTGCGCGAATAATGTCGAGACTATCTGAGTTCTGGTAATACAGTAGATTATGCCATGAATCTCTACTCAGTCTAACACCCGTAGAGGTCATATTCCACCAGTATAAAACTTGGGAACTTTTTGAAGTTTTGACAGGGAACCTTATAAAATCGAAAAAATAACACAGGGAATATATTTCTTTGTTATTTATATCTGTTTTTTAATAATGTACTTCACTGATGGTGAAGGTCCCAACTTGAAATTTCACGATTTAAGTGACTTTGTGAGCCATTTTTCTTTGCGTTTCTTACAATTATGGATATTTTCCTGGGTAACTAATTGAATGTTCAGTGCGATAAGTCACAGAACAGCATGCAATTTTGAGTTGGGATCTTCACATATAGTACACTATTAAGGAACAGAAAATCATTAAGAAGTATATTCTCCGTGTTATTTTTTCACTTTAAGGTTCCCTGTTAAAACGTTCCAAGGTTTTGCACTTGTGGAATATGATGTCTACGGGCGTTAGCCATAGTAGAGATTCATGGCATGATCTGGTAATACAGGGACCAGACATGATTTAAATCTGATGTAATCAGGCTTTAATTGGCTACGATAACGATTTTTATTCCTTGTGACCATTGACTAAGCACATTCCGTGTCACTATCCGAGTGGCAGACAATGTACAGTGAGTGATTACCCGCTATAATAGGTCCAAGTTGGTTAAATCCCCGAAATCACTAATAGAGAGTCCGCCAGTCGGGCAGTGATGAGGCTAGACTGTCATCTTGGTGCGTCCAACTTGGGTTGCGTGAGTGTGTTATATCTCTTCCTCCATTGTCATTCTTTGTTCTCAATAAAAAATTAAAAAAACTTGGGAATTCTGACCTAGAAATCTTTATTGAACCCGACAAAAATTTACCCCCCCCCCCCCCCCATGTGTGAATTTTCCGTACGCGTTGGAGCAACTTCGGATAAAACACCCGTAGTAGTTGGAGAATTTCCAAGCAATGGCCATTAATTTAAAAGGCTATACATGGCTGATCAAAAAACTGCAACGCTAAAATGGTTTTAAAATTAAGCAATAATAACAAAATAAAAATGACCTCTTCCACTCCCCCAAATAATTTCCAAATCATGACCTGTCGGGCTATTATCTCCACATCTGTAAATATTTGTCTATCATATACCACTGTTCTGATGCGTAATGTGATATGCGGATTGTGATGTTAATAACATCGAAATAAATTATTATATACAACCATATTATTGTATGTTCTCAATGAATACTACACTGACAATAGTCATCTGCTTTAAATGTCTAATCAGTAATCAACGAGCGGCTAAATTTATGTTAAACCTTAAATAAGGCTTACCTCTTCCTAACAAGTTTATATAGTTTCCGGGGTAATAAATAATAAGTAGCAATCTAAGACACCTGCCGGAAACACTTCTATCAATTAATATTTATTTTATTTCAATTTTTTCTGTTAAATAAATATATATACGACAGTTTTGCGGCTATTTTTAAAACAGAAACTCCATTACGTGGAAACGTTCGGGCGCAGTAAAGGGATAATTATTACTTGTTAACACTTTCTGTCAGGGAGAATTATTACTTGTGAACATTCTCTGTTAGGGAGAATTATTACTTGTTAACACTTTCTGTCAGGGAGAATTATTACTTGTGAACATTCTCTGTCAGGGAGAATTATTACTTGTTAACAATTTCTGTCAAGGAGAATTATTACTTGTTAACACTCTTTATCAGGGAGAATTATTACTTGTTAACACTATCTGTCACGGAGAATTATTACTTGTTAACACTCTGTCAGGGAGAATTATTACTTGTTAACACTATCTGTCACGGAGAATTATTACTTGTTAACACTCTTTGTCATTGAGAATAATTACTTGTTAACACTCTGTCAGGGATAATTATTACTTGCTAACACTCTCTGTCAGGGAAAATTATTACTTGTTAACACTCTCTGTCAGGGAGAATTATTACTTGTTAACACTCTCTGCCAGGGAGAATTATTACTTGTTAACACTCTCTGTCAGGGAGAATTATTACTTGTTAACACTCTCTGTCAGGGAGAATTATTACTTGTTAACACTCTATGCCAGGGAGATTATTACTTGTTAACACTCTCTGTCAGTGAGAATTATTACTTGTTAACACTCTCTGTCGGGGAGAATTATTACTTGTTAACACTCTCTACCAGGGCAAAATGCTATATCGCTTCAGATATTTTGTCGTAATGAACCACGTTGTTATGTCTTTATAGACAAGTGATATACCCAATATATACCCAATCTTCATTTGTGACTGTTTTGTTCACCAGAAACGGTAATTTGTATTCAAGAAATCGGGTTTTACATATGTTGTTTTTGTTGTTGTTGTTGTTGTTGTTGTTGTTGTTGTACTTATAGTCCGGAAGAGGTAGACAATCTGTAAGGTATCACTGATTATATGTCTAAAGTTGAGCTACAGTGTAACTGACACTCTCATCTTCTGGTCAAGCTGGGTCAAAGGTCACTTACTCACGTCCATAATAGAACTTGGGAACTCCAAGGTTGTGTAGCCATTTTATAAACAGTGGAGGATGTTGATTAAAACGTACGTATTTTATTGATACATTAGGATGGGTTTTTTTCGGAATTTATTTGTCAACATCGAGCGACATCTCTCCTTCAAGTAAGCTCCATTTGATTGCACAAAACAGTCCTCATTTCTAACTACGCATTAAAACTCATACCCAAGATGCCACCTCCGCGGTGTACATCATACACCGTACATATGAGGCACGTGATTATAGTGTAGAGTAAAGTCGTTATCTGCAGTACTTCGATTCTCAGACTATTATTCGACCTTCCCTATTCTCACTGGAACTTCCCGATAGCCATGCAATGTTCTTCTGCGGAAATATGCGAACCAGGCAATGGCTATATATTGTCGATTTTATTCCTTGTGAATTGTGATTATATGTCAGGTTTCATTTGCTATTTTCAGGACACTAAATCAGTGAAACATGCATCGTCAAGCTGAGGTTGTATTAGGTTGTAGTTAGGTTGTAGTTAGGTTGTAGTTAGGTTGTAGTTTTTCATGACGTTTTAGAAGGCATCAACTCAATGATATATGTTGATTGTCGGGATACATGCACATGCATGTGACTGGAACTGACATTAAGTGCACATGTAAGTGACTGGACAATTGCACCTGATACAGACCAATGTTACTCTGTAGTAATACATAACTATTAGTTAAAAGGCCTCAGTGGTAAAGGGCATGTGGCATGCCACGCCAGCCGTTGAGGCATGCCAATGTCCCATAATATGTCAAATATAGCGAATTATCGAAATATGAAAAATACAACGAAAAAGCGAAATAGGAAAATACAGCGAAATGGCGAATTTTAATATATACCTGCTACTCAAACAAATATGGTAACAATTAATATATACCTGCTAACTCAGACAAATATGGTAACAATTAATATAATGAGAGGCCCGATTCGTATAATGAGATGCCCGATTCGTATAATGAGAGGCCTGATTCGTATAATGAGAGGCCCGATTCGTATAATGAGAGGCCCGATTCGTATAATGAGAGGCCCGATTCGTATAATGAGAGGCCCGTTTCGTACACTGAGAGGCCTGATTCGTATAATGAGATGCCCGATTCGTATAATGAGAGGCCCGATTCGTATAATGAGAGGCCCGATTCGTATAATGAGAGGCCCGATTCGTATAATGAGAGGCCCGATTCGTATAATGAGAGGTCTGATTGGTATAATGAGAGGCCCGATTCGTATAATGAGAGGCCCGATTCGTATAATGAGAGGCCCGTTTCGTACACTGAGAGGCCTGATTCGTATAATGAGAGGCCTGATTCGTATAATGAGAGGCCCGATTCGTATAATGAGAGGCCCGATTCGTATAATGAGAGGCCCGATTCGTATAATGAGAGGCCCGATTCGTATAATGAGAGGTCTGATTGGTATAATGAGAGGCCCGATTCGTATAATGAGATTCCCGATTCGTATAATGAGAGGCCTGATTCGTATTATGAGATGCCCGATTCGTATAACGAGATGCCCGATTCGTATCATGAGAGGCCCGATTCGTATAACGAGAGGCCCGATTCGTATAATGAGAGGCCCGATTCGTATAATGAGAGGCCCGATTCGTATAATGAGAGGCCCGATTCGTATAATGAGAGGCCTGATTCGTATAACGAGAGGCCCGATTCGTATAATGAGAGGCCCGATTCGTATAATGAGAGGCCCGATTGGTATAATGAGAGGCCCGATTCGTATAATGAGATGCCCGATTCGTATAATGAGAGGCCTGATTCGTATAATGAGAGGCCCGATTCGTATAATGAGAGGCCCGATTCGTATAATGAGAGGCCTGATTCGTATAATAAGAGGCCCGATTCGTATAATGAGAAGCCCGATTCGTATAATGAGAGGCCCGATTCGTATAACGAAAGGCCCGATTCGTATAATGAGAGGCCCGATTCGTATTATGAGAGGCCCGATTCGTATAATGAGAGCCCCGATTCGTATAATGAGAGGCCCGATTCGTATAATGAGAGCCCCGATTCGTATAATGAGAGGCCCGATTCGTATAATGAGAGCCCCGATTCGTATTATGAGAGGCCCGATTCGTATAATGAGAGGCCCGATTCGTATAATGAGAGGCCCGATTCGTATAATGAGAGCCCCGATTCGTATAATGAGAGCCCCGATTCGTATAATGAGAGGCCCGATTCGTATAATGAGAGGCCCGATTGGTATAATGAGAGGCCCGATTCGTATAATGAGAGGCCCGATTCGTATAATGAGAGGGCCGATTCGTATAATGAGAGGCCCGATTCGTAGAAATTAGTATTACTCGTCATTGAAAATCTCACTTGAAATAATTGTATTCAAAATACGGATGCAGTTTGTAGGTCTGTGGTCAATTCACCATTCAATACGCATCAAAGTTACATCTGTGTTTTCATTTAACTCTTATATACATGTATGAAATTGGATCTGTTGTGAGATTTTGGATATTGATTGATCTTGCCCTCCGATTGTACTCAGCCATCATTGATCGTAATTTGTGGATGCTTAATGTCTAATGTTACAATGTCAATGGCTGATTGGCTGTACTGCATGTTTGATTCAGATTAATTGAATATTTGTATTTATTTGAAGATTTGATGAATCAAGAAGCATTCTACAACGATCAAATTATAATTACCAACCTGAATAACTGTCATATTTTAGTGAGATTTTAAAAACAAACATTTTGGCAAATGTACAATTTCATATGTGTAAGTTTATTTTTCATCAATTGGAAATTCGACAAAGCCTTGTTACCTAAAACAATGGAACCGTAGATTGTATAATTATAATCTTACTCCACCCATCCACCAATCATATTATTTATTAAATCTAATCTTACTCCACCCATCCACCAATCATATTATTTATTAAATCTAATCTTACTCCACCCATCCACCCATCATATTATTTATTAAATCTAATCTTACTCCACCCATCCACCCATCATATTATTTATTAAATCTAATCTTACTCCACCCATCCACCCATCATATTATTTATGGAAATGTTTGAGATACCATGTGTTTGTGCCATTCTGTGTCAGTCGAACAAACTATTTGTCGTGTAAGTGCTAAGTCTGAAGTATAATAAAATACAGTTTACTCTAATTGTTGCGGTATAAACGTTAAATATACGATTTTGGAACATGTGGTGTACTCTTTATTTCGTGCCGATCGTGGTATATTACTGGCAACTTTGCTGTTGGTATAATACGGTAAAATTGATGGCCTACATTTTACAGTGTAGCATAATATGTCAGTATTATATCCTCTACACGGTACAGTTTGATAGAAAACATCCAATGTGACATTTTGTCATGTGAATTTAAACGGAAATTTCGTTAATTTAGATCAATTTCATATTAAATAATATCAGTAATTTTACGGCACAATGTGCTGGCAAAGTTGCTGCCATTAAATTTGCTAAATTTTTACGGACATTTCGCATTTGTATATGTGTACAAATGTGTTTACGGATTTTCCGTAATTTTATAGGAAATATGATGGCAGCAAAATTGCCAGCACACCGTGCAGTAAAATTGCGGATATTTTTAACAGTGTAGATTTCTCTTGTTTGACGATGGAATGCTTTTGTAGATTAAGGGTTAATAAGGCTTGAAACGTTGAAGGGAAACGGTGAGTTCCATCTCTCCCTCGGGGCTGTGAAATCGCATTAGCAGAGAGCGATGGGCGAGAACTGGCTTCAGATTAGAGCTATTTTATGTTGTCCCGCGAGATCACGCGAGAAATGGATGAGGTTACGTTCCATTTATTTGATATCGACAAGGCACTTTGTGTCGGTGATTCCGTTGAGCGCCTTATCTTTTCTGTCCGAACAGGACGTTCATCCTATTATGTTTATAACCCACCATTGATAGCTATTTTACTGCCCATCATTAATTCTGTGAGCGTGTGGCCAACCTCAAAGTGGCGCTGTTTTATTTGGCGTTGTAGCTCAGTTATAACTAGTAATTACATGTTGTTGTCACGTTTCTGTGATACAAATTGGTCAATAGATATTTATTATGCTAAAAAACATCCTCCGAAATATTCAGAATCAATATCACCCCCGTGTACGTGGTATCACCAAACCCGAGGGTATCACCAAACCAGACCGTGTGGTTTTGATAAATGAACATATCTTCCCTCAGATGAAGCTATATATCTCACAGTTAAATGTTATATCCACTATTCGAAACATAATTTCGTCAAGCAGAATGTTTCCTCAATGGTATAGCGATCATAGCTATAGCATTTTCAAATAGTCACCAGATGAAAAATCTAAACTTAGGGGTTGTCAGATCCAGCAGTTGGAAGAACCCGTTGTTGACTCGATGAAAACTCGAACCTAACATGGGGGTGCAAATAGAAGTTACTGGAATGGGATGCATTTAGAAACTACAAGTGAATGTCGGATAACATAGAATAGCCTATACTATTAATATGACTTTAGAACATATAACACAAACAACATAAACGAGTTCACCCTCGCACATACACCTCCACACTAAAGATGATCCGTGTGTCGGCCTGTCCGAATGATAACTGGGATATTTTCATGCAGAAACGGTCAAAATGTGAAGCATATCATTCGCATCTTTGACATCCCAGCTCTAGTTTGGCGATATTTCATCGCAGGATCGATCTGCGGCTTTGATAACCGAAATTATGGTGGGTACCCACACTTGGACGCATATAGTATTTTTGCGAACCGCTCTACAGGCTAGACAATTTTATGGTTAATTAAACATATATTTTTCTATTGATACACGCATTATCCGCCATGTACGACTGATAAGTATGTTTCAAACGAACTACCTAACGTCAAAAAGTGTCTACTTTTTATGATAAAATCGGAAATTAGTCGGAATTTCTATTAAATTTATGAGGGAACATTCCGCATTGCGAAATTGTGTTTTGAATAGTTGATATCACCATTTAACTGGGAGATATATAGCTTCATCTGAGGGAAGATATGTTCATTTATCAAAACCGCATGGTCTGGTTTTTGGTGATACCATCGGGTTTGGTGATACCACGTACACGAGGTGAATATAAGCCGGTACAGATTTGTGACAAATTAATTTGACCCTGTATGGACGATCCCTAGACATATATCAATATTTCCTTATGTGTCGACACATAAAAGAATTTCCATTTGACTCTATCTCTCTCTTTCTCTCTCTCTCTCTCTCTCTCTCTCCTTCTCTATATATCTCTCTCTCTCAAGTCAGCAGTCATGGTAAATAACTATGACATTCGTCAGCAATCATCGAGGAATGCTGTGATGCTATCCAATTCAGGGAACATGAAACAACGGATAGCCATACATGTTTACTTATTCACTCTATATATTAATGTGTTATGAACATTACGTTATCTCTATACCAAAACATATTAATTGAATATAGCAACCACACAATTAGCTGTTTTTGTTTTTATAACATCATTTAAATAAGATAAAATGAAGTCATTTTACTGATTATTTATTTTTGAAATATCATTTAAATTAAAAGATTTATCATCCAGAATGTGTTTCCCAATTGCTCCAGGTGGGTGGAATCCAAATCACTCATGCGCTACAATGTAGCTCCATGCAGTTGTAATCAAATCTCCAACCCAAATTGTGCAGGGGCGAACCGAATTGTTCATTCATTGGAGATCCAGTTGGAATTTCCAACACAAGGGTGTGTGTGGGGCGAATATTTGTAACTGAAATTTGACCCAAATTGAGAATTGGCCAGTCGAGAAATCATATATATTCATGTAATATCATATGTATGGTTATTTAAATATTGAATATTGACGTTCATATAATTCATTACACAACGTTCTCAATAGATTAAGTGGTGCGGGTCGCCCTTCTTACTTGGATTTCATTGCCATAATTTCGTGTTTTAAGAATTGTGGGAAATCGACATTTTGTTTAAGAATTGTGGGTAAACGATAGCGAAAACGGAGCCTGTTCCCAAAAATAATAATACATATATAACAATTAAAGTTAAACCTATATTTCAATATTTCATGAAAGCGGATTTTGATAAACGATTCTATATTATAATGCAAGAATTTTTTGGGTATTTACTCCACACCGTCGTTTCGAATACGTTTATTCCATGACTCTGAACACAATGGATCCAATAATTTTATTCATTGTCGCTTAACACTTTCATGACGGGGCTTTGCTGATGGTGCATTAAAAAGCCCGTGTCAGTGAATTATCTTATATGAGAGTTCCCATCATAGGGAGCCTCGCATATATAAGAAAATGCATGCACTGGATTACAAGGTCAAGGTAAATAGAGTTAGGTCAATGTATTCTCTTATATATATGAGACGCCCTCGCATAATTATATAAGAGAGTGCTTTGGCACAGGTTTTTCAGGAAGCTCCACTCATGGAAGATTTAAATAAGATGAAGAAAAAAACGGTAATTACCTGTGCATCACCAAAGCGGTTCGTTGACGTTATGTTTACGTCATCGTTGTTGACACTAACGTCAACTCGAAGTAGAACTGGCCAGGGTTGGCGCTGCAACCTGTTGACTGTCGTCTGCTCAGGTCTGAGTGGGGCTCTATATGGGTGATAAGTGAGTAAATATACCCCGTATGGACTTACTACTGGCTTGTATTCCTCTTGTGGTACAACACTGTGAAGTTATTATATAACGATGCTTAAAGTATGTGTTTTTCTTGTACGAGTCTAGGTTGTGGTGAAAAGTCCAATTTGACCCGGAGTCCCGATAATTTTTATAAATGACTTCCGGGAGTCCAATATGACTTTTCCACGGATTATCATGTGACGTCATTTGCTCAATCAAAAATAGTGTTGGTTATAAGCGATGGATAATAATATGTATTCAATGGCTGGGATTCCGTTGAATACATAATAATGTGCCTCACGTCAATGGGTGTGTAATACTATTCATGCTGTAACGTACATGCCTATACCTGCGCATCAGGATAGCTCATGCTTATGATGTCAATGTAGACCAAACCGCGTACTTTTTAATGCATGAGTTTTGAACAGCGCATAAATCTACAGAAACACTCCGCTTAACTCGAAGCCTCGCTATCGTTAGTAATCTCAGCAGACCAATGACAAACGACGAACTCATTGTCAAACCACTAGATCCTGTAGAGAGCCTCACACTAATTGAAGGATGCATTCACGAGTGTCGTCTGCTCATGTTTGTGAGGGGCACCATACGGGTGGCATTAGCTGATCACGTTCGAAGATATCATACTCCACCAGTTCAAAACCTGGGAACCGTTTTATATTTTGACATGGACGGTTATTAAATTGAAAAGACAATATATTTCTTAGTTGATACCTGTTTCTTAATCCTCTATTATACATTAGGCGAAGGTTTCAGCTCAAGGTTGCGTGCTTTATGTGACTTTGGTGAGCCGATGTTTGCCTTGCGTCGCTTACGATCATGAACTTTCTACCGTGCAATCAATTCGATGTTTATTGCGATTTTGGTTCACAAAATTCACAAATATTATATATATTGGTCACTACTTGGTCCTTAATAATCTATTTCACAGTCGGTAGATTGCATATATATTCCTTTCATTATCTGTTCAATGATATAAAGTTCTCTTTTGGAAAAAAATCAAACATTCTCAGGTTTTAACTGGTGGAGTACATGAATGATCTATAGGGATTTGCCAAAGTAGACATTCATGCATGACATATCAAACCAGCAGAACTTGGTGACCTAATGTCAGTTAGCCTCCGGGGAATCTCGCAAACTCGCGGAGTAATTGTCGTTAGTGCACGTGATCTAGTTGATCTCCGAACCACAGAGCACGTGATTTATTACCTCCCTCTCAAGTCGTCGTCATGTCGCCATTAAGTCATTAGTAGCCGCAAGCGTATACAGGTGACGGCAAAACGAAGACCGTGCCTGTTTCAGATCACGTGACAATTTGTTGAGTCCTGTCGTCTGCATCTCCTATGGGAGGTGAACATGAAATGCCAGCTTTGTAGAACACGTCGATTCCGAACACATCCGGTCGTATTGACATGTATAGTGTTTAATGTCAAGTTAGTTATTTCCTATAGAGTCAGTGTCAAACTCCAGGCAGAGTTATCTCCCATCGCTCCGCTGAGATACCACTGCCATAATGACATTAATTGGTAAGGAATTCTTACGTGTTTTTAGTTCTTATGTTTTAGGATTAAAATTATCTATGTCTGGCTCAGTTCATATTGTTCTTATCAATACCGAAAGAATTACCATTATTGCAAACTTTAAAAAAAAATTGGTGGTCAAAACAAGATAATAGGTGACTAAATAGTAGTAAATACAGTTCCGCGACGATATGTAAAAATATATTTATCGTCTGCAAAGTACACTCATTGTGGCAGTGATATGTCGCAGCGATAGCGTAGATGGCGCTGTATGGAGTTTGAGTCAGTGTATGGTTGTTTCTTTGTATGGCGTCACGTGGTCTTATGAGGTCAATGCTCTCCGTTTTAATGTCTGCCACGTTGACATCTCATTCGTCAAAATAGGAACGTGACTATAGGACTTGGCGAGAACGTGACTATATGACATGGCGGGAAGGTGACTATAGGATTTGGCATTGTGCAGTACATAGCGTACGGGCGCCTAAATTTTCATGTACCTTGTATATACACAGAAATATAACATAATAAATTCAGATTTACATCAAATATGTATACTTCGGGCGGAATTTAACAAAATCTCCCATGAAATACGATTAAATTTTTCCGAATTTTGACCTTTCAAAATGTTTTGGCTGAAGCCTCCAAGCCAGTCCCCCCCCCCCCACCCGACCCGTCTGGCTATGTGGCAGTAGATTGATTCTCAATGTACATTTTATTTCGGTATCAGATCCGAGAAACAGTAAAGAATGTGGCATTTTATTGGGCTTCTTTGTTGTACTACCGTCTACGTCAGATCACGTAACGTTTTAATATAGTTTGTTTCTATCGTCTGCTTGAGATACTTTGGGAGGTGAAAATAATATGTTGTGCGATGTAAGAGGGTGATTCATAACACGCCATATTTGTTGAGTTCTGTCGTCTGCTTTGGGCGGTGACAATGATATGTCATAGCGCTACAAAACACGGTGATTCAGCGGTCGTGGTGACATTTTGGGTGTTCAATTTCATGCGATTTGCTTCCCATATGAAACGGCTGTGTGTGCATCTTTGCCATAAGATAAGATAAGATAAGATAAGGTAGATAAGAAAAGATGATTCATTGCAATACACCAAGGGAGGCTGTTGTAAATGATTTTTCCCAATACTGTCATTCTGTCTTTATAGACAGAAAAACGGGATCATGTTGCACACGGAACAGAGTATTTCTTTGTTTTTCTCGTTTTTCATTATAAAGATGTACTTATCATCATCACTCACGTTTTTTTAAACTGTGCTATAATTTTGATCAATATTAAACTTACCCCCCCCCCTTGATATTAAACTACCCCCCTGATATTAAACAACCCCCCCCCCCTGATATTAAACTAGTCGTTTCTGGAGTAAGTGTATGACTGCATTCCATAATAAAATGTTTTTCTGTTTCAACTTTATTCATCACACATGTGACAAATGATATCTTCTAATGGATTTTTTGTATTGCGTGTGTCGACCCTGTCCTATAGCTAAAATGTGATTTCACAGTAAAGCACTACATGCCAACATGTCCGCGGAATGACAGGTGTGTCAGAGGTGAAAAGAAAGGTCACATCTGTGTAGAACAGGGTTATTCCGAACAAACCAGTCAGTCAGTCCGGGCGTGTTGGCATTTGGTGCTTAATTTCATTGTAATTCACATCATTAGCGTCACCATAAAGCCTATTTTAGTGTGCGGTCAGTACTAACGGCTATTGTATGTAAAGCCTAGTTTAGTGTGCGGTCAGTACTAACGGCTATTGTATGTAAAGCCCAACGCCATCGATGTATAAAGCCTAACACCGTCGCTTGATATGGTCCCAATACAACGCATCAATTCGATGTTTATTTTTGTTCACAAAATTCACAAATATTATATATATTTGTCACTACTTGGTTCTTAATAATCTATTTCACAGTCGGGAGATTGCATATATATTCCTTTCATTATCTGTTCAATGACATAAAGTTCTCTATCAAACATTCTCAGGTTTTAACTGGTGGAGTACATGTATGATCTATAGGGATTTGCCAAAGTAGACATTCATGCATGACATATCAAACCAGCAGCACTGGGTGACCTAATGTCAGTTAACCTCCGGGGAATCTCGCAAACTCGCGGAGTAATTGTCGTTGGTGCACGTGGTCTAGTTGATCTCCGAACCACAGAGCACGTGATTTATTACCTCCCTCTCAAGTCATCGTCATGTCGCCATTAAGTCATTACTAGCCGCAAGCGTATACAGGTGACGGCAAAACTACCGTCTGGAGCAGATGAAAAATAACGAAGACCGTGCCTGTTTCAGATCACGTGACGTTGTATAGAATTTGTTGAGTCCTGTCGTCTGAATCTCCTATGGGAGGTGAACATGAAATGCCAGCTTTGTAGAACACGTCGATTCCGAACACATCCGGTCGTATTGACATGTATAGTGTTTAATGTCAAGTTAGTTATTTCCTATAGAGTCAGTGTATGGTTGTTTCTTTGTATGACGTCACTTCTCCGATAGTACATAAGCTAGTATAATAGAAAGAGTTTGATGTGTTCCCGGATCTGGGATAATCTTCCATTCCCCGTTGTTGTATTGATAGGGTTAATTGTTTAGTGGTAAGCAATGTATACAGGAGAGACATATAACACTTCTAAGACACTGATGTTTCAAATAGTGATGAATTATACTATTTTAATCATATTTTATGGCATAGATTGTTAATAAAACCATATACCAAGTCACTATAAAAAAAAAAATTCGGAGACTCGAAAATTGAGTGGGCTTTTAATGTCACATTTATGTATCTATTAATTATATTTAAATACCTAACTTTACTATGCATGTCACGACAACACTATAAGTTTAGCCAAAACTGAGTCAAAATGAAACACCCACGTTGAAAAGCTTCACAGAGCATCGGGCCAACTTGAACGGTCACAGGCAGCACATCACATGATATTAAGTCGACCTAATTGTGTCGACCCATGCAAAATCCACTTTTCACGACTCATCGTTCCGCGCTATTAATTTCTAAAGCAATATCAACAATGCGTACGCATGTTATTACCGCAGGCCGTACCGACAAAAATCCCAGTTTCTCAAGGCTGGTGTGGCCTATCTTATTTAACACAATGCTAACCAAAGAACGGGGATACACACTGGAAACAGTTCTCTGTGATAAATTTTTACCCTTTCGGTGAGTGAAGGCATTCTTCAGCATAATGTGCCCAGAACCAATCGTGTGTCGCTAAACTGTGCAACTTCCTCTGTAGGCCTATATCCGTACATTATCAAAATGTATATTCTCGTGTTGTTTTATCCTCAACAATGAGACTGCCCTATTTTCTCACTTATTTCAGATTAACCCTACGAAAATCCCTTGCTAACAACCAAGCCCAAGCGCAAATCCATAATTTGTTAAACACAGCTACCCGTTAATAGCCGAAGCCCTCCCCTTCATGCCAATCACCACCCAAAATCAGCATGTATATATTTGTATATATCCCAATGTCTACATCATGTTTTCTATTTTCTATGCATTGATAATGTTTGATTACTCATTTACTTCATTCATGTTTCCAGTCATCCAGAATGTAAGAACAGTCAAGTCCATTTGCTTCCCTATCTTGGTTCCGAACCACCGTCTGAAATGACATGTGACTTGAGTCAATATAGGGCAGCAATATGTATCTTCGACTCAGCAAAACGACCGTTAGCAACTAAAACTGTAAAAAAACAGCAGCCTTCGCCTCGGAAAATGCTTTACTCCACCAAACGCAAGGTCGATTTTTCTCATTACATTCTTTCTATTACAATTATCAGGCGATATCCATATAAACCCGGGTCCTCTGTCACAGACTAACGCTGAGAATTCGATCTCGCTTTTTCACTATAACGTAAGGAGTATCCGAAATAAACTTGAAAAAATTGCAGATCTTATAAACGAATTTGACATTCTATGTTTCACCGAAACACATCTTGACCCATCTTACCCTTCTAGCCAACTACAAATCGATGGATATTGTACCCCCATTCGCAAAGACCGTGATTCAAAGGGTGGCGGAATATGCGTAATGTTCGCCGACCACTTAATATTTAATCGTAAACCTGAATTGGAATTCGATTCTTCTTGTCTCTGGTTCGAAATCCACTCAAAGAAAACTCGCATTGTTCTTGGATTATCGTACAGATCTGATCAATTTTGTACCCAAAATTATTGGGGACTCCTGGAATCCTCAATTTCTGACGCTCGTGATATTTCCGAATATGTAGTCATCACAGGGGATTTTAACTCGAATTTCATGGATAATTCATCGAAGCTAAAACAGATAACGGATGGTTTCAGCATGAAAAATGCTATAAAAGTCCCAACTAGAGTGACCAGCACCTCAAGTACATTGCTTGACCCAATTTTGACTTGAAGCTCACTCCGTTTAATAGACTCAGATGTCCTAAATCTCGGAGTTTCGGACCACCTAGGTGTATATGCCACAATATCATTTCAAAATACAACCGCAGTGTCATTTCCTAGACAAGTATGGAACTACAGAAAAGGTAATTTTTCTCGTGCAAACAATCTACTTGCCCATGTCGACTGGGATGACCTCATAAAAAGTGCACCTGATGTAAACACAGCTGCCAATAACTTTCAACTAGAATTCCTGTCCATAATGGCGAAAACAATTCCACAATCATGCATTACAGTAAGAACATCCGACAAAATTTGGTTCAATTCGGACATCCGGTAAGATAAGATAAGATAAGTTTAATAGGCAAAACATCATTATAAGGACAGTATGCAAACATATTAATATATAGTTGTACATTGAACAATACAATAAATGATATAATAATAGATGGTAATATATAACCATTTAAGTACAGCTGAATGTGCATAGGGTCGTCTCGTCTTCATTTATTCATTGCTTATGAGGCGAAGCTCATCGCGTGCGGAAAATAATTTTCGGATTATATGACATATTGAAGTGCATGAATTTGAAATATTGTTGGATAGGATTTTGACAAGCTGTTCAGTTTGTGTCATGTTTTCAAAGTCTGGGAACTGTGTCTTCATAAGAGTTATTAGTTCGAGCCGCGGTGTGCGGTAAGCACTACATTCCAAAAGAAAGTGTTTTTCATCTTCAATAGCATCATCGGAACAAAATATACATAGTCTTTGTTCCAATGCCGTCGGTGGTTGGGTGTGGCGTCCCTTTTCAATAGCCAGTTTATGAGATACGAAAACGCGACAGAGTAAGGAAAAAGGCCATGAAGGCAAATAACCCTGAAGTCTGGAGAAAATATAAAAAAATAAGGAACAAAGTCAGTAACATGAAGAAGCACGCGAAAATCAAATTTGAAGAAAATATTGAAGAACGAATAAGAGAAGCATCTAACCCACGAGACTTTTGGAGAATAATACATTACCTACTAAACAAGAAACGAGCAAAAAACATCCCCCCACTATACAGTTCTTCCGGCACTATAACTGCCAACAGTAAGACATATGCAATTGATGATGTCGACAAAGCAAAAATTCTAAACGAAAACTTTATTGCAAATTCTACCATTAATGATACCAATCATAACTTGCCTCATTTTCCGAAGCGCACCGCAAATTCCATGCCAGATTTGGTTTTCACAGAATCTGAGGTTGAATCAGCCATCAAATCTTTTAAACTTAACAAAGCCCATGGCCATGATGGAATTAGTGTTAGAATGCTCAGGGAAACAGCAAAATCAATAGCTCGCCCACTCGTCCTTCTATTCAGGAAATCTATCAACTCAGAGAAATTCCCAGAGTCCTGGAAAGCAGCAAACGTGATCCTGATTTTCAAAAAAGATGATCCAGCGGAAGCCAAAACTTACCGACCAATTTCCCTTCTACCATGTGTGGCTAAAGTTTTTGAGAAAGTGGTTTTGAAACAGATTAGTAAATTTTTCATTGAAAATGAACTTTTATACTTCCATCAGTCAGGATTTCTCACAGGTCATAGTACAACATACCAACTATTAGACCTATATCACAACCTGTGCCAATCCCTTGACAAAGGACTACTTACATGTTCTATATTCTGTGATATTTCCAAAGCCTTTGAGAGGGTTTGGCACAGGGGACTGATACACAAATTAAATGTTTATGGATTAGAAGGAAATATTTTAAATTGGATAGAAAACTACCTAGAAAATCGGACGCAGAGGGTCCTAATCAATGACACATTTTCAAAATACGAGGTCATCCCAGCGGGAGTTCCACAAGGGTATATCCTGGGACCATTTTTGTTCTTAGTCTATATAAATGATTTAGCCGACGGTATTGAATCAATAACAACGAGAATGTATGCCGACGATACTTGCCTCACGAACAGTCACTTTGATCTTAATACACTTGAACATACTATGAACAGCGATTTAGACAAAATTACAGCGTGGTCCCAAAACTGGTTGGTCAGTTTCAACCCAACTAAAACAGTTGGCATGTCCTTTTCACTAGTTGCGCCCTCAACAGTGAAACCAAACCTCAATTTCGTAGGAAATTCAATCAACTTCGTGAACAAGCATATACACTTAGGTCTGGAACTCCAATCAAATCTCAAATGGAACGCACACATTGAAGGGTATGTCAAACGAATTGCCTCACGTCTGTCTCAACTCCGACGGATTAAATATCAACTCAACCGGAAAACCATTGAAATTATTTACAAAACATATATTTTACCCTTATTTGATTATTCAGACGCCGTCTGGGACAATGCCTCAAATTATATGTTAGAGAAGCTTGACTGGCTTCATGTCGACGCTGGACGGATAGTCAGTGGTATCACCCGTTCTGCTTCGGACAACACGGTATTACAGGAGGTCGGATGGCCATCACTCAATAAACGACGTCAACTACATAAACTGCAGGCACTCTATAAAATAATCAATAATCTAGCCCCCTCTTATCTAGCCAATACGCTTCCCCCAGATCACACGAGGTTGCAGATTATAATTGGAGACGCCCCGGTAAATTTTACTCGTACTATTGCAATACTGAACACTTCAAACAGTCTTTTTTTCCAGCGATGGTGTTAGAATGGAATAAGCTTCCCAAAGTAATCACCGATGCTGACCAATCTTCTACCTTTAAAACCAACTTGTATCATATAGATCCCACAATCAGCCCCCCTCTACATTTCTATGCTGGACGCAGAAAATACAACATTTTTCATTGTCGCATACGTAATTTTTGCAGTGAACTCCGATGTGATATGTTCAATAATTATATCGCTGACAGCCCCGCATGCTCATGTGGAAATCGATCTGAAGACGCCTATCACTATTTCTTCATGTGCCCATTGTACCAACGTGAGCGCTCAGTTCTCTTTGAGAAACTAGCCCGCGAAAATCTCAAAGTAAGCCATATTTCAGAACTCATGTGTGGAATACCTTATCTCTCGTCCCAACAAAATGCGAAACTATTTTCCATCACACAGCAATATATTGCAGCGACTAAGCGTTTTGACCCCTAATGATTATATTTATCTTATTTGCGAATCTATACTTGCTTCCGGAATTTCAACTTTTACCTCACAAGTGGACAAACCTCCCATTCAAACATCTCATTCTGATTTATCATCTGTATTGCCTTCCAGAGCACAACAATAACAAAATAGAGAACGAATCAAGTGTACCATTATATTTTACAACCAACATAAAAGTACTTAGAATAGATAATATATTGGCACTTGTCTATCATTCCAACATTAATAACGTAGTAACATTCTTCAAATACAAATTTTCTCACAGATAAGAAGCAATCTCATGTTGGATCATCTCTGGAAGGCGCTACACACTATATCTCCCATAACTTCTCACCATGTAAATAAGTTTGTACCGTCATCTTGATCACATGTGTGTTACAATATTGTATTAGGAGAGGGGCTTCATAAGTTGCAAAAACTTGTGCCCCAATCCCTTTTGTATATTTTGCAAATAAAATATGTTTCAAGTCAAGACATATAACACGATAAATACGAGCGTACACACATCATTAACAAGATCATACCTTAATTGCTAATGACTGGTTGCACTCACTGTACAACACATGTATGAGTAGAAGAATAGAATAATCCAGTAACAATAGTGTGATATGCGCTATAGTGAACGTATAGATAACATGGATACCATGATACCTGACCTTATATGGACACATGATACCACCGACACTAGAAAATAGCTACCCGTTCTCGAGAGCAAGGATTGCACTTCTCCTGGAACGTTTCTACCAGCAACATCTATAATATATAGCTTGTATACATAATGATTGCCGGCAAAGACTTATACAAAAATAAAAAAGTTATCAAAACTTCTGGACCCCTGATTTTGTTCTCGAACACGGCCAATCTACCTTTTCCACTAGGCTACGAGTAACGGGACACACTTGGTCTGAGGAGATTCCGAACACATCCGGTCGTATTGACATTTATAGTGTTTAATGTCAAGTTAGTTGTTTCCTATAGAGTCAGTGTATGGTTGTTTTCTTGTATAGCGTCACGTGGTCTTGGGTCACTGCTCTCCGTTGTAATGTCTGCCACATTGACATCTCATTCGTCAAAATAGGAACCTATAGGACTTGGCGGGAAGGTGACTATAGGAATTGGCGGGACGGTGACTATAGTATTTGGCATGGGGCAGTACATAGAGTACGGGCGCCTAAATATTTAGGGCGGGCTGTGACTTTTTGTCCGAATTTCTTTATGATATATTCATGGTTGTAACACAGTTGTGTTTTGTTTTGTTTTTTGCAGAATTTACCTTGTATATACACAGAAATATAACACAATGAATTCCGATTTACATCAAATGTGTATACTTCTGGCGAACATATCTCCCCTGAAATACGATTCAATTTTCCCGAATTTTGAGCTTTCAAAATGTTTGGGCTGAAGCCTCCAAGCCCCACCCCACCCGGACCCGTCTGGCTATGGGACAGTAGATACGATTGATTCTCAATGGACATTTTATTTCGGTATCAGATTGATTCTCAATGGACATTTTATTTCGGTATCAGATCCGAGAAACAGTAAAGAATGTGGCATATTATTGGGTTTCTTTGTTGTACTACCGTCTGCGTCAGATCACGTAACATTTTATTGGGTTTCTTTGTTGTACTACCGTCTGCTCCAGATCACGTAACATTTTAATGGGTTTCTTTGTTGTACTACCGTCTGCATCAGATCACGCAACGTTTTAATATAGTTTGTTTCTATCGTCTGCTTGAGATCCTTTGGGAGGTGAAAATAATATGTCGCTGCGATGTAAGAGGGTGATTCATAACAATGAAATCTTAGTAGACGATACATTAGCACTTTAAATCTTAGTAGAAGATACATTAACAATTTAAGTCTTAGTAGAAGATACATTAACACTTTAAATCTTAGTAGAAGATATATTAACACTTTAAATCTTAGTAGAATATACATTAACACTTTAAATCTTAGTAGAATATACATTAACACTTTAAATCTTAGTAGAAGATACATTAACACTTTCAACATTTATTTCCAATTTAGGTTGCTGCGATGTAAGAGTGTGTGATTCATAACAATTAAATCTTAGTAGAAGATATATTAACACTTTAAATCTTAGTAGAAGATACATTAACAATTTAAATCTTAGTAGAAGATACATTAACACTTTAAATCTTAGTAGAATATACATTAACAATTTAAATCTTAGTAGAAGATACAATAACACTTTAAATCTTAGTAGAAGATACATTAACACTTTAAATCTTAGTAGAAGATATTAACACTTTAAATCTTAGTAGAAGATACATTAACACTTTCAACATTTATTTCCCAATATTTTCATTCTGTCTTTTTGGAAAGAATAACGGGATCATGTTGCACACGGAAAAAAATATTTCTTTGTTTGTCCTCGTTTTTCATTATAAAGATGAACTTATCATCATCACTCACGTTTTGACTGCATTCCATAATAACATGTTTACCCCCCCCCCCCTCAGTAAGTGTATGACTGCATTCCATAATAACATGTTTACCCCCCCCTGAGTAAGTGTATGACTGCATTCCATAATAACATGTTTATCTGTTTACCCCCCCCCCCCTGAGTAAGTGTATGACTGCATTCCATAATAACATGTTTATCTGTTTACACCCCCCCCTGAGTAAGTGTATGACTGCATTCCATAATAACATGTTTATCTGTTTACCCCCCCCCCCCTGAGTAAGTGTATGACTGCATTCCATAATAACATGTTTATCTGTTTACCCCCCTGAGTAAGTGTATGACTGCGTTCCATAATAACATGTTTATCTGTTTACCCCTCCCCCCTGTAAGTGTATGACTGCATTCCATAATAACATGTTTATCTGTTTACCCCCCCCCCCCCCCCTGAGTAAGTGTATGACTGCATTCCATAATAACATGTTTATCTGTTTACCCCCCCCCCCTGTAAGTGTATGACTGCATTCCATAATAACATGTTTATCTGTTTCAACTTTATTCATCACACATGTGACACATACTGTCTTTTAATGGCTTTTTTTCAATTGCGTGTGTCGACCCTATCCTATAGCTAAAATGTGATTTCAAAACACAATTAAGTACTTAAGTACTACATGCCAACACGCCTGCGGAATGACTGGTGTGTCAGAGGTGAAAAGAAAGGTCATATATTTGTAGAACAGGGTGATCCCGAACACACCAGTCAGTCATTCCGGGCGTGTTGACAACTTGATATTTGGTGCTTAATTTCACGGTGTTCACATCATTAGCGTCACCATAAACCCTAGTTTAGTGTGCGGTCACTACTAACGGCTATTGTATGTAAAGCCAAACGCCATCGATGTATAGAGCCTAACACCGTTGCTTGATATGGTCACAATACAGCGCATCAGACCGGCCCTTGTCCCAATACAGCGCATTAGACCGTGCACCCCTTGCCCCAATACAGCGCATTAGATCGACACTTGACCCAATACACATTAGACCGGCCCTTGTCCCAATACACATAAGACCGGCCCTTGTCCCGATACAGCTCATTAGACCGGCCCTTGTCCCAATACAGCGCATTAGACCGGCCCTTGTCCCAATACAGCGCATTAGACCGGCCCTTGTCCCAATACAGCAGGTGTAAAGGTAATGTGCCGCCTTTGGAAGAGTTAGTAAGAATAGGTCATCATATAATAAGAATAAACATTATATATACTCTGTACCACCCTCACACGATACACATGACTTGTAAATAGGCTGGAATGTCTCCCGAGGAGCGCATTCCGTTCTTGATGGGAATCTCAATGGCACACGTGAAGAAGGGCAACAACTGTTGTGTTATCCGATTACAAAAAGAAAAAACCTTGTCATTCAAATGCGCTTTATTTGGCGATTATGTATATTTTCCGTAACTTCGTATCGTATAGGATTGTTGTTCCATAAACGATAGTAGTTAAGCCTTTACGTGGTTGATAATCACCGTTTATTTACAATAATTTTGGTTGTTAAATTGTCAATATCGGCGCATGAAATGTTAACCAATAAGCCACAGAAGTATGTTATCCCCTTCACCAATTTGACATACTCAATGTCGTCGTTTGCGCAGAATTTACACACGATGTTAATTTCATTACGATCTTCCCCAAAGATCTTCTTGGAAGTTGTCGATTTCATGAATGTACATTCATATGTGTCAGTACTCCGAAGAACATCGCGATCCCCACACAATATACTTCTATAAGTGACTTCACTTAGTCGCGGTGAATCCGCCATTTGGTCTCCGGAGGTCAAAGTTAACAAGTAGCATCTATTTTTAGCATACGGCTCCAGTCTGGGAATTCCCAAAATAAAATAGCAACAGGTCGTTACCGAATCGCAGGTGCGAGAATTTCATAAAACTAATTAAACACTCACCCTGGATACATACAATACGTAGTTTTCGCACAGTAGATGGATTGGATTTATCACGTATGTTTTTGAGTTATTTTTTTAACGCAAGAACTCGCTATTTATCAGTAACTTTACTTGTGGGAAGTTCGTTGACAATGTCTGCATCGTCACCAGATCCTAACTCTATAGATGACATGGCCACAAAACAATTCTTAAACACGTAGTTGCACTCAGAATAAATGAAATTAAGCCATAAAATGTTGATAAAACATTCTCCCACTCAGCTGTCGAATGTAAACAAATGGATGCTACTTCTCAACTTTGACCTTTTACCGGCTTTTACCGGTGGGTTGGATAAAAAGCTAGGAATCGGACCATATAGAACCATCGGCCATCTTGAAAATCGCGACCCAGCAAAAAGGCTTATTATGATCACACAGCAGACACCGCGGACAGATCTTATATATTCATTCGGAACAAAAGTATGCATTACGTTGTACACCAGCAATAATTTAACCCTTTACCCAACAGAACGGCCCTGTGCCAATGCATTCTCTTATATATGCGAGTCGACCATAGGTCGCCTCGCATATATAAGAGAATGCATTGGCTTAACACATATTAAAGAAAAAATGGTAAAAAGTGTTAAAAAAACGTTTTTTTTAGGCCAATGCATTCTCTTATATATGCGAGGCGACCTATGGTCGACTCGCATATATAAGAGAATGCATTGGCACAGGGCATAACTGTAACTATCACAATGTGCTCAATGAGCCGGTTCCAATGATACCCATATTTCCATGGTTTTATTGAGACAGACCGAAGATAATTTAGGCTGTTAGGGCGTTTCTGGGCGTTCTGTTGGGTAAAGGGTTAACAAACCTCAAGGGATTGACTCTTTCAATCTTGCACCACAATGTCGACATGAAGATATTGAATCACCCAGATGTAAAACGTAAAACGTACTTAATAAAACTTTTCCGATAAAAGCATCAACTCAAAAGTTCGAATATTAGTGTTCACTAAATATATGCAAATTAGCAAACACCACAACTGGTGTTTTTGCGAATCCGTTGGGTTTTTACGATATATGATTATAGTACGTCATAGTGATGTAAAATATTTGAATTACTGTAGTGTGTGTTGGGGGGTGTATACGTATTCTTGCAATATATCAGAAAAAAATATGTTTTTATTGTATGTTAAATTATATTGAAATGAATTGCTATTTATCACTATATTAGAAAGCCTAATTGAAACATAAATGGGACTCGAAGTGCACCAGGAAGGTTTTAAAATGAAATTTAAAGTCGCTTGTGGTCGGCAAAGTCAATTTTAATTTCGTCGAGGATCAGAGGGAGTTTTTCGTCTTTAAATCGTGAATACCGGACAGTTGTGACATGCTATGCTTTGGTAAAAGTCAAATATCACATAACTGGGTTTCTGTAATTGAAACTGGTTATTTGATTCGAGTTTTAATCGAAAAGCTGTCCTTCGAAAGAGAGTGTAGTAAAACATTTGTCTAAAAATAGAATGTCACCGCCTTGCGTTCCCCAACTTCCTGTTTATTGAAGCGTCATCTTATCCACTGTGATTATTTTAGTGGGAACATAGCAAATTTGATAATGTTCCTGAAAATTGAGTTCGAGCTCATGTACAGTTCATCGGGATTCAAGACATTTTGCGTCTCATGTTCAAGGTAAATTGTATTTATTTATTATTAATTTTTTTTATTTGCGGCCTACAATATTTGTTCTGCATATTTTACAATTGGGCCAACTAGTGTGGCGTTAATTGTATTTTTTATAGATTTAATTTGTTTTCCAGCTGAAGTCCACTGACCCATAAGGGCATTGGTTTTTGCTTTGTACTATAAATAATTCCCCTGATCCTAAATTGCGAGATTTGACGGGACTCTTTGAATTTATTCAATTCCAGAGATGAAGTTACATCTAGCACTAACCGAATTGTGGAAGCGAATTCCTCTATGTCGGATATTAATCCGCGTGCGAACGATTGTATTACTGCTTTCATTGGCTGCGATGAATACATCAATCCCAGATGAAGCCGCGATTAACAATAGGGGCGAGCTGAGTATAACCACGTCTCGCAGTAACAGCAAATATCCGGTTCCAGGTTGTAATTTTTAATTTGCCATCCGATCTACGCAAACAATACACCACGTAAAACACTCGTAAAACACAGTAGTCTGATAGTAGATGACTTGGTATAAACCATGTAATTTAGATTACTACTGTGAAAATCTATGACATTAGTCAATACTGCTATGTATACGTGGGTTTAATGATAGATATACATAAACCCCAGCGATGGTATTCAGCATGTTCGCATAGTTTTATGAACCCAGATACTCGGTGGGGAATCACGTGGTTTCGAGGTTGGTGAGTACCACGCATTCAAAATGACCGAGGTGAGCGGAACCTCACAAAAACATAATAATATGAGGAACTGACACAATATATGGCACAATATGTGAATAACTGACACAATATATGACACAATATATGACACAATATGTGAAGAACTGACACAATATATGACACAATATATGACACAATATATGACACAATATATGAAGAACTGACACAATATATAGCATTGTTCCTGTTACGAGCATATGCTCGTTTATTTTAAAAACAAGTTGATTCCTTATTTGTTTCGAAATACTCAATAGTTTTTTATAACATGCTGACCAAATTTGCCAGTCGGAGGTTCGTGGAACACACCAGTCCATAAGTCTTGGGGAATCCTTCGACTGACAACTTTGGTCAGAATGTTAGAGCAAACAAATGTGCGTTTGGACCTAAATGGGGTATCGATTTGTTTAATGTGGGTATTCACGTTGTGCTCAAAACAATTTTTTTCGAAGTGGACGGAATAAATCCTGGACCATTTCTTCGGCGACCACTTAAATAGTTTCTGATTTTGCGCAACGGGTTTCCCCACAGAAATCCCGCCAAATGTCACGTAAACGAACATCGTTGTATATATATATATTGGTATTGTCACGAATGAATGAAGGACAAATTATTGTGAATATACGGGACACTCGGGGCATATATATGGAAAATTTAAACAACATCATGAAAAAGCTCCCGAATAGAGTTCACATGTCGGCTCGTGTTTTATTACCTTTATTTTGACACGACAGTGTTATCTACTCCGCTCAATCGGCCTTCTATATTTTTGACACGACAGTGTAGTCTACCCCGCTCAATCGGCCTTCTATATTTTTGACACGACAGTGTAGTCTATCCCGCTCAATCGGCCTTCTATATTTTTGACACGACAGTGTAGTCTATCCCGCTCAATCGGCCTTCTATATTTTTGACACGACAGTGTAGTCTATCCCGCTCAATCGGCCTTCTGTATTTTTGACACGACAGTGTAGTCTATCCCGCTCAATCGGCCTTCTATATTTTTGACACGACAGTGTAGTCTATCCCGCTCAATCGGCCTTCTATATTTTCGACACGACAGTGTTGTCTACCCCGCTCAATCGGCCTTCTATATTTTTGACACGACAGTGTTGTCTACCCCGCTCAATCGGCCTTCTATATTTTCGACACGACAATGTTGTCTACCCCGCTCAATCGGCCTTCTATATTTTTGACACGACAGTGTTGTCTACCCCGCTCAATCAGCCTTCTATATTTTTGACACGACAGTGTTATCTACCCCGCTCAATCGGCCTTCTATATTTTTGACACGACAGTGTTATCTACCCCGCTCAATCGGCCTTCTATATTTTTGACACGACAGTGTAGTCTATCCCGCTCAATCAGCCTTCTATATTTTTGACACGACAGTGTAGTCTATCCCGCTCAATCGGCCTTCTATATTATTGACACGACAGTGTTATCTACCCCGCTCAATCAGCCTTCTATATTTTTGAGACGACAGTGTAGTCTATCCCGCTCAATCGGCCTTCTATATTATTGACACGACAGTGTTATCTACCCCGCTCAATCGGCCTTCTATATTTTTGACACGACAGTGTTATCTACCCCGCTCAATCGGCCTTCTATATTTTTGTCAAAACAATAACTTTCCATACAGCACTGATGCCACGGCCGAAAACACTGCATTTTTTTTGTGTGCAGATATTGGTGGTAGTAGCAAATATATAAAACAAAACACTGCATTTATTTGGCATTGTCTCGAATGAATGAACGAAAAATGATTGTGAATATACGGGACACTCGTGAAGATAACTCACCTGGCTGTGACAATTCACCACGTATACACAATGTTATTGACATGCCCCGTAGTAATTCCATTACACTCACGCGCTCATGTCGATTCCGCACTTTACATCGCCACTCAGATGACGTCCCATAGGTAGACACAATTAACTCCGACTCCGATTCCGTGTTTTTAATTAGTCTACTCATTTGAGGTCATATGAGGATTTGCGACGGAGATAGCCGACAAGCGGTGGGGGTATTATTTATTTATTTATCGGCTTATTTATTACGCGATTGTTGTGGGACTTGGATCATTATGATCATAATATGGGTGGATTCTGTACCAAGACAACCCCAGGGACATAACTTTCAACCCGGGAAAACAGACAATCTCTAGTTCGCGGGGGCTGCTCGATTTACCACACATATCAGCGCCTCTGTTGACTAAATCAAGATTGCGAAATACTGGACACCAACAGCAGATTAGTGGGCACGTATACATACCCAATGCGTGATACATATAGAGAAGAAGAATTGGGGAGTAAACAGAACAATTTCGGGATTAGCGAGGCCAGATACCTTGCTAGAGAAGACTATTGAAAACAAATGCAGCGCGCTGGACGAGGAGAGCAGTCTAAGGAACGCATAGGAAAATGACGCTGCTCGATTAACCCAGGAACGCCCCTGTTGATGCACCGTGAAATGCGCATCGAGCCAGCATAATCCCTTCGCTGTATTTAGACACGGGCAAACCGAGATACGATACACAGTTCTAACCGACTATACCCAGCAGTGACCAAGACTTCTCGGACGCCAAGAAGACAGCTGTATATTGGATCTCTAGCCAGACGCATGGATAGGAATGCAAGGTAAACATTATGATCTTGTATTTCTAACAACACCCCACTGATGCGCCGGCGGAGAAGAAGAGCAGACGACAGGACGAGGAACACCACCCGATGGTATCCACGCAGACAACAGGCCAACGAACTCAACCGGAACTCAACTACGAAGAAGACAAGCAGACACGCCCAACTTATGAGGACGCAAGAAGACCCTAACCCGAGCAGACGACAGGAAGACAAACACAACTAGGAAGAAACCAGATGCCGACGATTGAATGCTATTGACTTTGTTGTAATTAAATAATCAAACCGTTTTGATCGTCTTAAGAGTTATATGTACCCGTATTGGTAAATTATGATGTAGATTCCTGGCCATGAATATGTTATACGTACACTATATTCCGTACACAAGTACACTACCACCGTACATAAGTACACTACTACCTTACATAAGTACACTACCACCTTATATAAGTACACTACCACCGTACACAAGTACACTACTACCGTATACAAGTACACAACCACCGTACACAGTACACTACAACCGTACACAAGTACACAACCACCGTACACAAGTACACTACTATCGTACACAAGTACCACCGTGCACAAGTACACTACCACGGTACACAAGTCCAGTACTACCGTACACAAGTACAGTATCACGGTACACAAGTACACTACTACCGTACACAAGTACACTATCACCGTACACAAGTACACTACCACCGTACACAAGTACACTACCACCGTACACAAGAACACTACCACCGTACACAAGTACACTACAACCGTACATAAGTACACTACCACCGTACGCAAGTACACTACCACCGTACATACGTACACAACCAAAAAAACGTACATCAGTACACAACCAAAACGTACATAAATACACAACCAAAACGTACATAAGTACACAACTAAAACGTACATAAGTACACAACCAAAACGTTCACAAGTACACAACCAAAACATACATAAGTACACAACCAAAGTGTACATCAATACACAACCAAAGCGTACACCAATACACAACCAAAACGTACATCAGTACATAACCAAAACATACATCAGTGTGTTGAATCATCCTTGTAACATATATAGTGTATGTAGGACCTGAGGACCATGAAGGCATGGTGTGCGTTGAATCATCCTTGTAACATAGTGTATGTAGGACCATGAAGGCATGTATGGTGTGCGTTGAATCATCCTTGTAACATATATAGTGTATGTAGGACCTGAGGACCATGAAGGCATGGTGTGCGTTGAATCATCCTTGTAACATATAATTATAGTGTATGTAGGACAATGAAGGCATGCATGGTGTGCGTTGAATCATCCTTCTAACATATATAATGTCGGTCTTTCTGTTCCAGGGTCTATCGACCGAGTATGAATAGTGTATGTAGGACCATGAAGGCATTGGTGTGTGTTGAATCAGCTGCGTAACATATATAATGTATGTACGACCATGAACGCACGGGTGTGTGTGTGTTGAATCATGCTTGTAACATATATAGTGTATGTAGGACCATGAAGGCATGTGTGTGTGTTGAATCATCCTTGTAACATATATAGTGTATGTAGGACCATGAAGGCATGGGTGTGTGTGTTGAATCATCATTGTAACATATATAGTGTATGTAGGACCTGAGAACCATGAAGTCATGTGTGTGTTGAATCATCCTTGTAACATAGTGTATGTAGGACCATGAAGGCATGTATGGTGTGCGTTGAATCAGCCTTTTAACATAATTATATAATGTCGGTCTTTCTGTTCCAGGGTCTATCGACCGATTATGACATGAATGCATGGGTGTGTGTTGAATCATCCTTGTAACATAATATAGTGTATGTAGGACCATGAAGGCATGGTGTGTGTTGAATCATCCGTGTAACATATGTAATGTACGTAGGATCATGAAGGCATGGGTGTGTGTTGAATCATCCTTGTAACATATATGGTGTGTGTAAGACCATGAAGGCATGCATGGCGTGTGTTGAATCATCCTTGTAAAATATATTGTATGTAGTACCGCGAAGGCATGCATCTTGTGCGTTGATTAATCCTTGTAACATATATAATGTCGGTCTTTCGGTTCCAATGTCTATCGACCGAGTTTGACACGAAAGCAAGGGTGTGTGTTGGTTCATCCTTGTAACATATATAGTGTATGTATGACCATGAAGCCGTGAGTGTGGGTTGAATCACCCTGTAACATATATAGTGTATGTAGGACCATGAAGCCGTGAGTGTGTGTTGAATCACCCTGTAACATATATAGTGTATGTTGGACCATGAAGCCGTGAGTGTGGGTTGAATCACCCTGTAACATATATAGTGTATGTTGGACCATGAAGCCGTGAGTGTGGGTTGAATCACCCTGTAACATATATAGTGTATGTTGGACCATGAAGCCGTGAGTGTGTGTTGAATCACCCTGTAACATATATAGTGTATGTTGGACCATGAACCCGTGAGTGTGGGTTGAATCACCCTGTAACATATATAGTGTAAGATAAGATAAGATAAGATAAGTTTAATAGGCAAAACATCCTTATAAGGACAGTATGCAAACATATTAATATATAGTTGTACATTGAACAATACAATAAATGATATAATAATAGATGGTAATATATAACCATTTAAGTACAGCTGAATGTGCATAGGGTCGTCTCGTCTTCATTTATTCATTGCTTATGAGGCGAAGCTCATCGCGTGCGGAAAATAATTTCCGGATTATATGACATATTGAAGTGCATGAATTTGAAATATTGTTGGATAGGATTTTGACAAGCTGTTCAGTTGGTGTCATGTTTTCAAAGTCTGGGAACTGTGTCTTCATAAGAGTTATTAGTTCGAGCCGCGGTGTGCGGTAAGCACTACATTCCAAAAGAAAGTGTTGGACCATGAAGCCGTGAGTGTGGGTTGAATCACCCTGTAACATATATAGTGTATGTAGGACCATGAAGCCGTGAGTGTGTGTTGAATCACCCTGTAACATATATAGTGTATGTAGGACCATGAAGGCATGGGTGTGTGTTGAATCATTCGTGTAACATATATAGTGAAAGTAGGACCATGAAGGCATGGGTGTGTGTTGAATCCTCCTTATGACATATATAGTGTATGTATAATTTCGGTCTTTCTGTTCCAGTTTCTTGCGACCGAGTTTGATACGATGTTTGAGGGAGGGTGCTGAATCATCCTTGTAACATACAAGATATATGTATGATCATGAACGCATGCATGGTGCGTGTTGAATCATCCTTGTAACATATGTGTCGTCTTTCTGTTCCAGTTTGATACGATGTTTGAGAGAGGATGTTGAATCATCCTTGTAATATACATGATATATGTAAGGCATAGTGTGCGTTGAATCATCCTTGTAATATACATGATATATGTAAGGCATAGTGTGCGTTGAATCATCCTTGTGACATATATATAATGTCGGTCTTTCTGTTCCAGGTTCTTGCGACCGAGTTTGATACGATGTTTGAGAGCGGATGTTGTAACGGAACTCTGGGATATGCGTCTAATAATGGACCAATGCCGTGTGAGAACATGCGATGCTGCGATGAGGAACAGGTCGTAGCTGTCATCTCTGTCGATTACGCCCTCGGCTTCCGGTTCCGCTGCCTGGTGAGCTACCTCCCTTATTAAAGTAGCACTTAAAGCGAAACTCCAGTTTCCACCGACAGGGGCCCACATTATGTGAGTAGAGGGGGGCCCACATGTTGTGAGTAGAGGGGGGCCACATGTTGGCTCGGATTGCGGCAGGGGCCCACATGTTGGCTCGGATTGAAATATAACTGAAATATGAACCCAAACCCTATGTAGTTATGACGATTACAGACTTTCACATTTTGATGCACAATATGTTAGATGTTCATTTAACCCTTTACCCAACAAAACGGCCAAAACCGGCCAAAGAAAGCTTCAACAGCCTAAAATATCTTCGGTCTGTCTCAATAGAACCATACAGATATGGATATCATTGGAACCGGCTCCTTGACCACATTGTGATAGTTACAGGTATGCCCTGTGCCAATGCATTCTCTTATATATGCAAGTCCATAGGTCGCCTCGCATATATAAGAGAATGCATTGGCCTAAAAAAAATCTGTTTTTACCATTTTTTCTTACATTCTTTAACAATTTTATAATTTTTAATGTGTTAAGCCAATGCATTCTCTTATATATGCGAGGCGACCTATGGTCGACTCGCATATATAAGAGAATGCATTGGCACAGGGCCGTTCTGTTGGGTAAAGGGTTAATCTAAAACCGGCGACTTACGGGAGCATATAATCCATCTAACGACATTCAGTAGTCCATGTTGCAGTTAGATTATATTTTATAATTCGCTCGTTTTCGTCATGTTTTAAACTTGAAATGACAGCGCACTCATTAACATTGAATGTGACGTCACAAATTATATTGTATTAAGTATCATATTATTTAAGGTACTAAGAGTTATGGCCCTTGATTTTGTGATATGATAATTGATTTGTATGCCAACAATGTCCACAATATTCGTTTTTCAGACGGAACCAAGGGGCACAAAAACAAAAACCACATGATTACAAATGTCGGTTGAAAGATTTCTGGCTTACAAATGAAAATTGTTTTTAATTCAAAATTCAGATTTTCGCCGTTAATAAACTTTTTCCAGAAATGCAAATGTATAATCCTTCCATGATTGGAGCTTCCTGAACTTTTGCGAAAAGTCGAAAACCTTGCAAATATATGCTCTTGTATATGCGAGTTATGGAGATAACTTCACCATAATAACATTGGCAGATATGTTCGAATCACGGAGAAATATTATACTGTTGGTGTTTGTGCGAATACATTGTTGGAGTTTTGCTTCATATGAATACAATGTTGGAGTTTATGATTGATCCGAATACACCGTTGGAGTTTATGATTGATCCGAATACACTGATGGAGTTTATGATTGATCCGAATACACTGTTGGAGTTTATGATTGATCCGAATACACTGTTGGAGTTTATGATTGATCCGAATACACTGTTGGAGTTTATGATTGATCTGAATACACTGCTGGAGTTTATGATTGATCCGAATACACTGTTGGAGTTTATGATTGATCCGAATACACTGTTGGATTTTATGATTGATCCGAATACAATGTTGGAGTTTATGATTGATCCGAATACACTGTTGGGGTTTATGTTTCATCTGAATACAATGTTGGAGTTTATGATTCATCTGAATACACTGTTGGGGTTTATGTTTCATCTGAATACAATGTCGGAGTTAATGATTCATCTGAATACACTGTTGGGGTTTATGTTTCATCTGAATACAATGTTGGAGTTTATGATTGATCCGAATACACTGTTGGGATTTATGTTTCATCTGAATACAATGTTGGAGTTTATGCTTCATCTGATTTATCTTGATTTCTCGAGTGATCATAAACGATAATTTGACTAGCGAATTGTGTCACTTTGACTAGCGAATTGTGTCACTTTGACTAGCGAATTGTGTCACTTTAACCCTTTCAGTGCCAGGGGCCGATCTCATCGGCCCTAATTTACGGTCTGTAAAATCGGCCCTAAAACAAATTAAAATTAAAAAAAAAAATCTTAAGCATGCTATAGCGAATTTAAAAACAAACTGGATAAAACCTTAGGGGCATGTTATAACTCAAAAATATCACCAAGTATTTACAGTAATAATTTTGATGCCCATGAAAAACGTAAGATTCCCTGGCACTAAACCTACAAAATAAGTATGTTAAAGAACATAAGAAAAAAATATTAAAATTGTAAAAAATTGTAAAAAATAATAACAAATGATGAAAAATTGTTAGGTCAATGCATTCTCTTATATATGCGAGGCGACCTATGGTCGACTCGCATATATAAGAGAATGCATTGGCACAGGGTATATGGGTTGATACAAAAATCGGACCTGGCACTGAAAGGGTTAACTAGAGAGATATATATTCTTGTAAATCAGATATGTATAGCGAATAATCACTTGATTGAATTGGTGACGTGAAATAATTCATTCCAGACAGGGACTATTTTGTATACCACTCTCATTCGTGTACAATGTCCCTTTCTCTCATTATATTTTGTATACCACTCGAGCGCATTGCACTCTCATTCGTGTACAATGTCCCTTCCTCGCGTTAATTATTTCACGTCACCAATTCAGTCAATTGATTACTCTCTATAATTATATTCACACCATATAATTGTCAATTTAATCGTGTTTCCTGTTACATTACGACTTCTCTAATTCCTAAAACAATTATTTTCCAGAAAAGGGATGAAATCTCGAAAGAATGCTTCAAGGTCGGCACAATGGTTGTGACGTCAAACAACGATCCGGATCACTCCGCCCGCTCCTGCTGTGATGGCGCCATCTTCAACATCCGGTTTCACAAAGCTGCCGCCTTAGAGATCTCATGCATTCGTGACAACGGTTGATGACGCGTGTCACATGACATGTGGAAGTGTCTTAATCGAGCCGTCCTATACAGTATTGGTCCGGTGGGTTGCTGAGTGAGTCACGTCATTAGTGGCATCACGTGATTAAGGATGTCACGTGGTTATGGAAGTGTGATTCCCGCTGATTTACAGATGAATGGAGAATCATGTGCATGTTCTTGACGGGAGTAAATAGTTATTTACATCTGTTCTATTTATAGATTACACTAAGTCTGGATTTAAATAACTTGTCGAATGTGAGAAAACGTTCGCATCAACTTCGGCGTATTTCTGTACCGTGTGCGTTTTTATGAACACGTAACATGAGATAACGCACAATAAATCAAGGTACTTTTGAGTGTATGATCGGCGATTCGGGTGGTAGTGAAAATAAGGTATTTTACGGTATATTGAGTAGGAAAAGTCGAATAAGAACAAATGAATAAATGGTTATTTGGCAATTTTGTTGACAGTTTTCATGCATGCTGTATATTCAATGAATTCTTTAAAATAATTGGTTGCCATTTAATTGGCCATTTAGTTTATGTGACTAACTTAATCTGTCATAACAGGTGAGTGGATAGGTGTGCGGACATATGTGTGGACATGTGTGTGGACAGGTGTGCGGAGATATGTGCGGACAAGAGTACGGACAGGTGGGCAGACTATAGTTTCTGGACAGAATCCTAGCACGTGTTTGGACATATTTCAACCGTCTTATTTCAGTTGACTGACCGACGAAAATGAGTTATAACAATTTGTTTTCAAACGTTTAGGTTATAACTGTATAAACGTAATCGACAGAAGAGTTATATATGTCATAACCCTTTATGGAGCCCCACACAGAGAGAACAATGCGCTGATGACTGTCGTCTGCTAAGGTCCATGTGAGGCTCCATACGGGGGTGTTATTTAACCCTTCCGCAATTGGAGCTTTATTGAGCCCCATACAGATAGAACAATGACCTGATGACTGTGTTCTGCTTGTGTCCATGGATGGCCTCCATACGGGAGTGTCAGTTAACCCTCTCGTGCTGGGAGCTGCGCTGGTGTAGCATTAAAGACCATGTGACGTGTCATTCTCTTATATATGCGAGTCTCCCATAGAGAGCCTCATATTTATAAGAGAATGCACTGGCTTACATGGTCATGGTAAATATTTTAGGCCACTGTATTCTCTTATATATGCGAGGTTCTCTGTTGGAGTGTCACCTTTTTAAAGAGAATGCATTGACACAGTGTTTTCGCAACATTTATAGGAAGCTCCAGCCATGGAAGGGTTAAATATTTCCCATGGTTCTTTGTCGATAACTAACAATAATAAACATAAGAACAAAGTGTATCTGTTTATCTCTGTTCTTCGTTTGCATTTGACTCCTTATTCATCAAAGAAGCGGATTGGTAATTTCAGTGTTTAAAATAGTAAAACTTATTCAAAGGGCATCAGAAATGTTAGTATTCAATGTATATAAGACATAATAGTCAATTTTGTTCATCAACCACAACTTATAATCGGTGGCATAGCACGCTGGTGAATTATTTACCATTTTTCATATTTTGGACGCCATTTTGAGCTAAAGTGACGATTTTTGGTACCATTGAGTTGGAATATCCAAAAGAAATAGAATGCATCACTTATACATTGCACAGTTCTTCCCATTTCTTGGTGAAATATGAATATGATCCAAACGGTATTTTTTTGTGAAATTTTATACATAATTTTCTCACTATAATTGTATCGAACTTACTTAACTGAAAATGGCAGCCATCTTGGACGCCATCTTGAATTGCAGGAAATTCTCAAAGCGGATTATAGCGGATTTTGGATATGTCGTAGAGGATATCTTCCTCTTAAAAACTAAATTAGTCCAAACTTTGTCTAGGTTGACCCTAAAATTTGAGTTTATCGACCAGACCATATGAGTATTGGTAAGACGCATACTTATCTTCCTATTGAAATATTAAATCACAGCATGTGTGGCTGCTTGACAACGTGTCACGTGAGGCCATATTATCCGTGCGGCATGGCCCATTCTTGTCACAGAGAATGAACGTTTGAATCCCGATACTCTGACCAGGCGACTAATGACGAAGTCGGTCCATTGTCACGTCGACGCTAATAAGACATAATGTCGCCATGTTGTCACTTAGTACTTCCGGTGTACGCCAAGCCATTGGTTTGTCCGGTTCCGCTCACGCAATTTCGCCGTTAGCAACGTCTCAAGTCCAGAGCACACAGTCCATTCGGAATTATCCATAGCGCCCCAATCAATTAACCCTCAGAGCCCATAGTCCATGTGGAATGGGTCATTATCCGTAGCGCCTCAATCAATCAATTAACCCTCAGAGTCCATAGTCCATGTGGAATGGGTCACTACCCATAGCGCCTCAATCAATTAACCCTCAGAGTCCACAGTCCATGTGGAATGGTTCATTATCCATATCGCCTCAATCAATTAACCCTCAGAATCCACAGTCCATGTGGAATGAGTCATTATCCATAGCACCTCAATCAATTAACCCTCAGAGTCCATAGTCCATGTGGAATGGGTCATTATCCATAGTGCCTCAATCAATTAACCCTCAGAGTCCATAGTCCATGTGGAATGGGTCATTATCCGTAGCGCCTCAATCAATTAACCCTCAGAGTCCATAGTCCATGTGGAATGGGCATTACCCATAGCGCCTCAATCAATTAACCCTCAGAGTCCACAGTCCATGTGGAATGGGCATTACCCATAGCGCCTCAATCAATTAACCCTCAGAGTCCATAGTCCATGTGGAATTGGTCATTATCCGTAGCGCCTCAATTAACCCTCAGAGTCCACAGTCCATGTGGAATGAGTCATTATCCATAGCGCCTCAATCAATTAACTCTCAGATTGTACAGTCCATGTGGAATGGTTCATTATCCATAGCACCTCAATCAATTAACCCTCAGAGTCCACAGTCCATGTGGAATGAGTCATTGTCCATAGCGCCTCAATCAATTAACCCTCAGAATCCACAGTCCATGTGGAATGAGTCATTATCCATAGCACCTCAATCAATTAACCCTCAGAGTCCACAGTCCATGTGGAATGGTTCATTATCCATAGCGCCTCAATCAATTAACCCTCAGAATCCACAGTCCATGTGGAATGAGTCATTATCCATAGCACCTCAATCAATTAACCCTCAGAGTCCATAGTCCATGTGGAATGGGTCATTATCCGTAGCGCCTCAATCAATTAACCCTCAGAGTCCATAGTCCATGTGGAATGGGCATTACCCATAGCGCCTCAATCAATTAACCCTCAGAGTCCACAGTCCATGTGGAATGGGCATTACCCATAGCGCCTCAATCAATTAACCCTCAGAGTTCACAGTCCATGTGGAATTGGTCATTATCCGTAGCGCCTCAATTAACCCTCAGAGTCCACAGTCCATGTGGAATGAGTCATTATCCATAGCGCCTCAATCAATTAACTCTCAGATTGTACAGTCCATGTGGAATGGTTCATTATCCATAGCACCTCAATCAATTAACCCTCAGAGTCCACAGTCCATGTGGAATGAGTCATTGTCCATAGCGCCTCAATCAATTAACCCTCAGAGTCCACAGTCCGTGTGGAATGGTTCATTATCCGTAGCGCCTCAATCAATTAACCCTCCGAGTCCACAGTCCATGTGGAATGAGTCATTATCCATTGCGTCTCAAATGTAAACAAAGGTCAATTAATGTTACAGAAGAGTGCGCGCCCCTGTGGAAGGTGGAGATCAAATTAATTATGTCAATCAAATCACAAGTGTCATTTTAATCGATGCATACTACCCATTGGCAGTTAAAAATCCAGCTAATGCACTATACTAATTCATGATTGGGGACTAATCAGATAGAAAACATGCACCGTACCTAATTAATTCTGGGGTTTTTTTTCAAAGAGATTACATTTTACTAATCCAGTTCATATTTACGCACGCACGCGGATCAAAATAAGGATACAACCCAATAGTGTGTAATCTAAATAGCACAGAAAGTGTATTTATTGTATGATACGCGACGTCGTGGCTATCCTGGAGTCTCAAGGACAATCTATGAAATCCGCTCTGATTGTATTATATCATCCCTTTCTCGTTTCTGCATGTTTATTATACATTTTGTCGCTATATACGTGGCAATTGCCTCTGAGTTCATGATAAATTTGACAAGTGACGGATAAATCTTACACAGCGTACAGCGAATGTTGTTGTGCGAACACGTGGTTGTCATTTATATGGAAGATTCGGGCGACACCAGCCGACGATTTCCGGAAACCTGCTGATAACTTCGTGACACTGAGTGATGATGAAGAAACCAGCGTGCTTTTCGCGAAAAAATATAACGATCGAACTGCATTTTCTCTCACACAAAGTGCTTTGTGGATAATATCACATGCATACTATCATTATACTATACCATCAATATATTCTTGAGGAAAGGTTCATAATTTGGTAACTGTTATTTATAAATTATAACCTACAACGAAGGCCATCCGTGCCTTTAAAAAAATAAACAAAAATAAACAAAAACGCTTTACTGTAAATACACTGTTAGAAAAAAAGCCGGTCGCTTTAACGGTGCCATACCGCTCAACATCACTGCCAACCTTGGACCGTTAAACATACGGTCAGGCTGTATAGCATACTCCACGGTACATAACCGTTTAAGTTACTGGCAGACTGTAACCAGTAACTGTCAGGCCGTTGAATTTTGTACGGTTCAACACCATTTAATTAATATCAAGACCGTAACTAATAAAGGTCAGACCAATGGTATTTTTCACGGGTCAACACCAATGTTTTGCTATTAATTTGCTAATTTACCGTAGAATTAGCCAGGTTCCCATGGTGACAATATGATTTCCCGGTAGGCATTACGATTCATATGTTTTTGAATGGTCGAAACTACCGGGTAGTATTATTCGTAACTGAAAAATACTTCTTAGTTCTTCTATTACGACCATAGTTTTGATGAAACGTAAATCCTCAATGCATAAAGTGATAGACAATACTTATGAAACTTTGAAGTTTGCAGAGGATCAAACTTGTTATCTGCCTCGTGGAATTTAATCCGGAAAAGGATGTGTTCACCTTTCACTGACTGCTGTATAAATATGGCTGTAAATAAAATAAAACGATACTAGTAATAGCCAAAAGGCCAATGCATCACTATTCACTTACGAGTAATACTAATTTCGACCATTCTAAGAAATATGAATTGGCATGCCATTTTAAGACCTAAAAGAACAAAGCTACATCACAGTTAAAACACAAATTTATGTACTTGTAAAAGTAAAACATCTTAATGGCATATTTTTTGGTAACATGTAAGGCGTGAAATTGTCCAGTCACTTGTATACACAGTTGTTGTTTTAACAGGTGAATCAGTACATCGTGACAATATATCAGTATATTAGCTAGTTGAGATTGAAACATTCAAGACAACGGCAGATCCGGCAATAACTGTGCGCGATGACTTGGCGACAATGTACTCCAAGAGTTGCACATTTTTCGATGAAATTTGACAGCATGGTGCATCCAACTATGTATACTGGTATCACGACACTTAGTATCCATATCAGTGAGTCGGCCAAATATAATTTGATAAGAACATCCAACCAATAGTGGACTCCCGCTCCGTAAATTGTCGTAATACATGTAACTGTGCGATAACATGATGAATGACGACAATATCTCATATCCACATATTTCAATGAAAATTGATGAACATGGGGTGAATCGGTCCGTGTAATTGTAATATTTGTACTTGGAAGTTGGAATTATAATTATGTGATCATCCGTCACTGCTCTTCGTCGGTTCATTGTTTACGGTGTTGTTGTTGACATTGAAGCTCTTGTGAATTACCAAGGTGCACACAGTACATGTATACATATCCTCTCATGTAAATGTACATGCATGCGCTTTGAAACAATCAGAACAACAATGTCAACTGGATTGAACAGGTCATTGTCAACAGTATAATAGCTGCTCGTTGTTGTTATTATTGCCACTAATGGTTGACATCGAAGCTCATGTTAATTATACCTGTATCCTCTTGTGTCAGTAAATATGCCAGTGTTTTGATAGTCACGGCACTGTCAGTTTTAACATCAGCACTGAGTCGAATGAAGTCAGGTTACAGCCGACCTCAGATCATGCCATGAATCTCTACTCTCGGCCCAGTTGTCACAATTTAGTGGAAATTGTCAATGATTAAGCCGGTTTTCGCAGAATTTAAACTTGTCCGGTTAACAAAGGAACCGAAATCAGACCGTCTTAACAACTGTCCACAATTGAAAAGGTAACATTTTCCCAAAAAACAATAGTTTGTAATTTGCCTACGATCAAATACGCAAAAAGGCGAATAAAATAGGTGAGTGCTAAAGCAGGGAGCTTAAACCCGGACTTGAGAATAACGCAATTACGTACTCAAGAGAAGACGGACCCGCATAACACATAATTAATGCCGGATTAATAATACATATTAAATGTCAGTAACACATAATTAATGCCGGATTAATAATACATATTAAATGTCAGCAGAGTCGGATTCAGTCATACTGTATAGAGTCATCGCCGTATATAATATGGTCACCGATAAATATACTATTGAATTTTGACGGCATCAACTTTGAATCACGAATTTGTTTAACTTAGACAATTTTCATGGGCACATAAAATAACGGTAAAAAACCGTACAACTGATGAAATGGATTATGACGGTCCGAAACTGTCAAACCGACAGTATTTTCTAACAAAACTCATGAATGTCTTATCCTACAAGCCTGAGTTTAGTGTGCCTGTCAATTGCAGAATGAGGTCCCAAGAGGGTGAATTTAGTTATGCTATCCCGCACAGCATCACCAAATTCACCCTGTGTACCTAATTCTGCATAGCATCATCTGCTATGGGAGACATAGATTCAGATTGAAGTTCCCAAATGGTGAACATTGTGATGTACACCCATTGGGAATCTCGATTATGCAATGTGTCGTCTGCCAATATGGGGATATAGAGAAACTAAACTAACAAAGAAATAGAATCTGTATGTGAAGAAGTTTCTGTAGAAATTTGATAATAAAGCAACTTTCCAAAGAAGATGAGGCCCAAGCAGAAGTCCCCAGAGGGTGAATTTAGTGATGCTAGCCCGCTCTGGGGACATCATTCTGTAAATGACAAGCACACTAAACTCAGGCTTTTTATCCTATACCAGGCAAACATATCGAAATATAAGCAGCCGAGATTTCGTATACAATCAGTCCTTTGTATTACGATACTATGCGTATACAGCCTGTTGTTACGACGGAATAAAAATATCGATCAGATTGGATGATCTAACATCCAATTAGATCACATGAAGATTAAGCCTTCAGCAAATATGTATAGAGCTTTAACAAAACAAACCAAAAACAGCGGTACATTATATGTATAGAGCGGTATATTATATGTATAGAGCGGTATATTATATGTATAGAGCGGTATATTATATGTATAGAGCGGTATATTATATGTATAGAGCGGTATATTATATGTATGGTACGGTATATTATATGTATGGTACGGTATATTATATGGCTGTTTGGTAAACAGTATACAAAACGACACTATTCTATTCTCAGCCGGTTGTTCGGACGGAATATAAATCATCGCTCAGATTGGATAGTGATCCCCTAATCGACCTTAATCCTTCCTTATATAAGTATTCATCTCGAGACATGATCAGACCATATAAGTAGACGACATACCATATACATGTACACTCCGTCCCATGTATAACACTATTCTATTCTCAGGCGGTTGTTAGGACGGAATATAAATCATCGCTCAGATTGGATAGATCCCCTAATCGACCTTCACCCTTCCTTATATAAGTATTCATCTCGAGACATGATCAGACCATATAAGTAGACGACATATCATATACATGTACAATCCGTCCCATGTATAACACTATTCTATTCTCAGGCGGTTGTTAGGACGGAATATAAATCATCGCTCAGATTGGATAGTGATCCCCTAATCGACCGTAATCCTTCCTTATATAAGTATTCATCTCGAGACATGATCAGACCATATAAGTAGACAACATATCATATACATGTACAATCCGTCCCATGTATAACACTATTCTATTCTCAGCCGGTTGTTCGGACGGAATAGAAATCATCGCTCAGATTGGATAGTGATCCCCTAATCGACCGTAATCCTTCCTTATATAAGTATTCATCTCGAGACATGATCAGACCATATAAGTAGACAACATATCATATACATGTACAATCCGTCCCATGTATAACACTATTCTATTCTCAGCCGGTTGTTCGGACGGAATATAAATCATCGCTCAGATTGGATAGTGATCCCCTAATCGACCTTAATCCTTCCTGATATAAGTATTCATCTCGAGACATGATCAGACCATATAAGTAGACGACATATCATATACATGTACAATCCGTCCCATGTATAACACTATTCTATTCTCAGCCGGTTGTTAGAGCGGAATATAAATCATCGCTCAGATTGGATAGATCCCCTAATCGACCTTCACCCTTCCTTATATAAGTATTCATCTCGAGAGATGATCAGACCATATAAGCAGACGACATATCATATACATGTACAATCCGTCCGGTATAACGCTATTCGTATTCTCGGCCGGTTGTTAGGACGGAATAGAAATCATCGCTCAGATTGGATAGATCCCCTATAATCGACCTTAATCCTTCCTTATATAAGTATTCATCTCGAGAGATGATCAGGCCATATAAGCAGACGACATATATCATATACATGTACAATCCGTCCGGTATAACGCTATTCGTATTCTCAGCCGGTTGTTAGAGCGGAATATAAATCATCGCTCAGATTGGATAGATCCCCTAATCGACCTTCACCCTTCCTTATATAAGTATTCATCTCGAGAGATGATCAGACCATATAAGCAGAGGACATATCATATACATGTACAATCCGTCCGGTATAACGCTATTCGTATTCTCAGCCGGTTGTTAGGACGGAATAGAAATCATCGCTCAGATTGGATAGATCCCCTCATCGACCTTCACCCTTCCTTATATAAGTATTCATCTCGAGAGATGATCAGACCATATAAGCAGAGGACATATCATATACATGTACAATCCGTCCCATGTATAACACTATTCTATTCTCAGCCGGTTGTTAGAGCGGAATATAAATCATCGCTCAGATTGGATAGATCCCCTAATCGACCTTCACCCTTCCTTATATAAGTATTCATCTCGAGAGATGATCAGACCATATACGCAGACGACATATCATATACATGTACAATCCGTCCCATGTATAACGCTATATATATTCGTATTCTCAGGCGGTTGTTAGGACGGAATATAAATCATCGCTCAGATTGGATAGTGATCTCCTAATCGACCGTAATCCTTCCTTATATATAAGTATTCATCTCGAGACATGATCAGACCATATAAGCAGACGACATATCATATACATTTACAATCCGTCCGATGTATAACGCTATTCGTATTCTCAGCCGGTTGTTAGGACGGAATAGAAATAGCTCAGATTGGATTGTGATCCCCGATCGTCGTTAAAGTCTGCTACAGGGAGCAATAACCTTGAGGTAATCTCGTCTTTTATCGCGAGACGATCACGCGTGGGATTGACAACGCGATTGCATATGGCGGGGAGGGATTTTATAAACTACCTTGTATAACTCTTCTCTGCGGACCCGGAAATGACGCAGATCCCGTGGGCAGGAGAAATGATTGCGTGGATTACCTTCGAGTAATTCTAGCGTGCGATTGGCGCCGTGCCATGATACATATAGCACCGTCAGCTATATTATTTTACAAATTAACAATTTCTATACTAAATGTATTCTCCCACCTGAAGCCATTCAGTACAAAAAAAAGGTTAAAGTAGTAGCAACTTTTGCCATAAAATAAAACACTCGCCAGTAAATATTGGTTGGATATTCCATATTCAAGAACAATGGTTTCTAGTTTCTATGTTTTTGGCATAAATTTTCAACGGTTTACATTTTCGACCAAAATTTGTATGATACTCGGCATGTTCCTGCGTTGTGATTTTTTTTGTACTTGGATATGCTGTTCGAATGCATTCTCTTATATATGCGATTCGACCATAGGTCGCCTCGCATATATAAGAGAATGCATTGGCCTAACAAATTTTATATTATTTTGTACAATTGTTAAAAAATGTGAGAAAAAATAAAAACAAAATGATAAAAAATTGTTAAAGAAAGAAAGAAATAATGATAAAAATTATAATATTGTTAAAGAATATAAGAAACAAAACGATAAAAACTGTAAAAGAATATCAGAAAAATAGATAAAAAATTGTAAGCCAATGCATTTTCTTATATATGCGAGGCGACATATGGTCGACTCGCATATATAAAAGTACGCATCAGTCTTTAATGCTGTACCAGCGCAACTCCAGTCATGAAAGGGTTAAGCTGTTTTCCGTATAAATCCCACCGTAGCCCTATGTTCACCCCTCACTTTAGATATTTAAACATAAATGATAAAAAATGAAATTTGTTTTTAAAGAATGTAAGAAAGATTGATAAACAAAATTTTGGCCAATGCATGCGTTTGGTGTAAACATAGCTTTATTTCCAAATCCAAACAGATAACTTAATATACAGATTACACATTTAAGCAAAAATAGAAGTGTTATATATATGGAAACGAGGATCAGACAAATAAGCCCGAGGGCTTATATGAAGTCTTCTCCTCTTTGGCTACGTGTCCAGTCCCAAATAAGTGAGGGGGTAGTGCTCAGACGGGAAGGGTTGGAAATAATGTTTTTTTGGAGAATTGGAGATATATACAGAATTTAATTTAGGAATGAAAAAGGAAGGAGATAGTGTAATGTATGGCAGGAGGCAGGGAGAGAGAAATGAGAGAAAGAGAGGGGCGGAGAAAATAGAAGACGGGAGAGGGATAGATGAAGTCGTGAGATGGTGAGCGACGAAGAACTTCAAGCACTTATTCTGGGAGGGGACATTCCAACACAGCAACAGAATCTACTCGATAATAAGCACGCAATAATTCTGTTCTCTGCATCGTACATTCTTCCCTCGTGCTCACTGATTAGAGGAAAACCAATGACATATATACAGCCGTGGTTGAATCCACACGCCATCTTATAATGTGGCATGCACATTCTGCATACTAACTTTCACATATGCTGTCACATAAGTGTATAGTATACTTTTTCACAGCTGTCTTACTCATGTTCAAAATTGTAAATAATCTTGTTGTAAATACTCTTCTCCAGAAATGGAGGTATTAAAATAAATATATAGTGGTGGGTTGTTTTCAATGACTGCGTTATTATAAATTATACTCGTGTATAGTAATCGTTATGCGCCAGGGGCCTGTGGGAGGGGGTCAATCACAGTCAGGTGCCATGGGAGGGGGTCAATCACAGTCAGGTGCCATGGGAGGGGGTCAATCACAATATTTATTTGCGGGGTAAAATCGATTAATACTGACAAAAATCCCGCCCTGGTTCTGGCGTAAATTATGCTGTAGAAAACCATACACACGAGACTTCGACGTAAAACATTATCCGAAACAATTTCATTGGCTGGTTTGCGTCGAATGAAACTTGGACAAATTATATTGTTTGTTTTTGTTTTGTTTTTTATTGTGTAATGTGTGGTTTGTTTCTTGTTTTGTTCGTTATGTCTGTTCCGCTATATTTCACATACGTGTAGCCCCGAATGTTATTATGTCGACGCTTCTAATTTCCATGTAACGGGATTTGTTGTTGGTAGAAGTTTCCTGTGTGCGTTCGATTTCAGCCCGGAATGCAGATGATGTTTCCTCGTTTTCGTTGATTTCAGCCCTGGAGCGCCGATGTCCGGATTGGTTCGATTTAAGCGCCGATGTTGTTTCCCGGATTCGTTCGATTTCATCCCCGGAGCGCCTATGTTGTTTCCCGGATGCATTCGATTTCAGCCCCGGAATGCCGATGAGTGGTACCCATTGAATCGCACTCGTCTGTGATATGTGGAGTTATCTCTCAAATCAGGAACCTTGTCTGGATGTTTCTGGTGATACCTGGGAATGGATGGACGATAAATAAACACATTTTATTGCATTATATACATAGCAAAGGAATTGAGAAACCAGTTTCTCAAATAATAGAAGGTTTCGCCCCCCCCCCCCCCCCCCCCCCCCCACAAAATTTGAAACAAAAATTCACATAAAATAAATACACACATATATAATTACGATTTATATGTATTACATCGTGACATATAATGTAAATTAATTATGCCTTTCGGTATATTTCGGAATGTGGTTCATATATGTGGGTTGTGCGAATTTGGTGGCTTTGTCATTTCTTACAATTTTTGCAAACGGGTTTAAATATAACTGCGTATTAAATGTTTTACTTCATGCAGTTTTGCAGCATGCAGATGCATGTTTTTCTGTGCTTCATTGTTATATAGTATACTACCATATGTTGTAAAAATATAGAGATCCAGGGGGGCTGGGAACGCCGCAGAATACAGGGGTAAACATGTCTTCGGTAACATGGACAAAGGTATATAAAATCTAGGTACACATTCCGAAGCACCACTTGGACAATTTATAGTCAGATAAATGAAAAACAGGAGCATAACAGAAGTATGCTTGGTGTTTTGAAATTTTGAAAATATAAGTATACTATATGACAAGCGTACACTGAGAAAATTTTTTAGTCAAAGTGACTACGATACCTTAGTCACAACCCTTGTCTCAAAATTAACTAAGATTGCTTAGTCACAGTGACTAAGTTACCTTTGTCAAAGTGACTAAGATAAGTTAGTCAACATTAACTAAGATTAGGTTCATCTTAGTCAGTGCGACTAAGTTACCTTGGTCAAAGTGACTACGATAAGTTAGTCAAAATTAACTAAGATTAGGTTCATCTCAGTAAGTGTGACTAAGATACCTTAGTCAAATTGACTAAGATAACCTACTTACAGTGAAGTATGCTAGTGTGGAATGACTACAGTCATGGGTAAGTTGCCCTTGTAGACTTGAGTAACTTAAAATGTAGGTTAATCGGAAATGACTGATTGAAACAAGGGGTGACCTGAGTAACCCGGATGAGAGTTCCTTAATCACCACAATATAAAGTAATAGATTTAATGCTATATTCAATTTATAAAATTATTAAAACAAGGTAACAAAATAATTCATTTATATAGATACATAAGCACCACTGGGGCTTGGTCTACATGTTTGACCACACATATATCACAGCTAGGGGCTACATGTTTGACCACGTGACACATATATCACAGCTAGGGGCTGCCTGACATTATCTTGCATATAGTACATCTACTATATAAAGAGATAAACTAAAGACTGGCCCACTGAGTTTTCATATTTTCTGACACAAGCTCAATTTTTTTTTTAAACTACCAAATCCGCAAAAAATCTGTTGACATATCACTTGTAAAATTTCAAATTATCAACCACACACATGGGACCCTCCGGGCAACTTTGTGATGTACCATAAAATTTTGACCTGGTATTTTCAGGACCGCCGAATAATATTATTTAGAAACTCAGCTGACATTATGGTCATACGCGAAATAATGGAGAACAAATCTATGTATCAGTTTGACCACACTTGCTCACAGTACAGGGTTTGACCAACATACATGCTATGAAAGCTATATAATACTCATATATGCAACGTATATCATTGGTCGCATAACACTATGTGGACATATGTTATGTTTGCTAAAACAATCACTCACAAAAGTTCCCGGACACGTTACAATATGTAAAATATGTAATATAAGACTCCAGTTATTTGGTTGTATATTCAGATATATTAAAGCACAACATAATTTAATAGGCCAGTTTGCCAATTATTGTTAATAATATAGTAACCACTTGCTTTTAGAATTATCCATCTTACAACCGCAATTTGATGAGTGGGTTCCCCTCCCCGACTCTTTTTTCAAATATTGTTTACCCCCGAAGCCAAAGAAATAGTAATTTAGGAGCGTCTCGTCGGATTGAGTACCTTTAACTAATGCTTTACAGTCACTCAGCAACCAGGCTTTACGCGGAATGATATGTTGTCAGTTTTAATGGCAGGGGAAATTACATTCATGCATAAGAGTTAGCCGCTGTCAACCTATGTAAGGACCGATTGAGTCACCCCATGCATCACGGTGCATGTACGCACAAACCACCGACCTTCCGCGAGATTAATATTATCCATCATGATCCGGGGTGTGGGATGGAAAAATCTCACCCGAGGGGGCAGATATTTAAAATTTGGGCCGGACACGAGGCTTGCCGAGTGTCCGGCCCAAATATCTGGCCCCGAGGGTGAGATTTTTCCATTCCCACACCCCGGGTCATGATGGATCATTTTTCTCCCACACCCAGGGGGGGGGGGGGTGGAAAAAAAATCCGGCACGTATGCCGGGGTGGGTGGGTGGTCAAAGCCACCAACAAGCAATTTTTTCCGCAACTAAAAAAAAGAATTCTGCTTGTTTTTTTAGTGTTTTGGCAATGAGTTGGGCTTCAAAACCACTTTGAATGAGAGAAATAATGTAATTCTAACTGGTAAACTGACAGCAGGCAGTTATCGTGTTGTATTTTGTTGCAAATTTTGAAATCCAAGATGGCCGCTGGCAGCCATGTTTTTTTGGCCGAATAACCTCAAAATGACTCATTCCTATTTACATGTCCTTGTTAACATCCATGATAAATAGTATGCACAGAAATTCATATACAGCTGTTTACAGTGAATTTCCCCCCGCAAATCTCTGTTTTAGTGTTAAAAGGGGGGTGGGTGTCAAAAAATGGTCGGAAAAACTGCTGTAAACGGAAAAATATTTGGCGGTGGGGGTGGGTGGGTACACAAAATGATCGAAAGGGAAAAAATGCCATACGTGCCTGAAATTTTTTAACGAGTTTGAGTCTGTCAGTCTTGAAATCGACATCCTGAAATCAACATACTACGTCACGAGAACGAAATGTTGCACCTGCACAATTTCGATAAAGGCGGATTGATATGAAATATTTGCCACTAGGTCAAACGTGTTTTGCTATGGGAATAAACCCCACCATACGGGATAAGGTAAATATTTCTGATTTCGTGATTGAGGAACTATTATTTTAATAATTAAACAGATTTATAGGAACAATAATATGTTTTCTAAATTGAAACTATTTCTTTCGCATGTTGCGGCGTGAAGCGTCATCTTTGTTTTGATTTTACACTTGAAAAGTTCATTCACTGTCTGATTCAATTTGAAGAATTCGCCTTCTCTTCGGTTGAGCATGGTCACACGTGTATATGTTTATTGTGCATTTGTTCAACTCCGCGCCAGCAAATTGAATGTGTGTTTCCAATGATTTGTGGAACTGGATAAATGTTCGAAGAGGAAATGTTGTCACCAAACTGTTTAGGTTTGTCGCCATTGTTTTGTTGACAAATCCAGACCGCTCACATAAAATAGTTCCGGCTATTAATTATATAGGTGAAGTAGTCACGTGGGTAGTGTGAGATAGCAGATCACGTGTTATGTGAGACAGGGAAATCTCACCCAGGTGACCCAGCTATCTCACATGGGCTGCCTGTGCTAAATGTGTAGGGGTGGGAGAAACTGGCATCTCCTCCAGAGTACAGATCTTGGGTTCACACCCGACTACCGCGGGGCACGAACCCTCGACTGGATCGAGTATCAAGTGGATAGAGGAATCAGAGTGAGACAATTTACCCACTGGACCAACGGACGCCCCTAACTAGAACTAAAACTGTTTTCTTACAATTAATTCACATACCAAGTTGTAGGATAATCGGAAAAACACTACTTAACCCTTTCATGGCTGGAGCTTCCTGAAATTTTGCAAAAACCCTGTGCCAATGCATTCTCTGATATATGCGATAGTCGCATATATAAGAGAATGCATTGGCCTAACAACCTATTTACCTTGACCTTGTAAGCCAGTGCATGCCCTTATATATGCAAGGCTTACAATGAGAGACTCGCATATATATATGAAAATGCACTGGCACAGGATCTTCAATGCTGCACCAATGCAGCTGTCGACATGAAAGGGTTAAGTTATCATCTGGACTGATCAGGAGACCAAATTTTTTGCAACTAAAGTTTCTAAACCACATATATCAAGCTTTTGAGTTGATCAGGAAACCATAACCAAAGTTATCATGCGAAATTAAAAGACGGATGAACAAACGATTTATGTAATATGAATGTCTTTTTTTCAAATCAGACATATATAAATACAAAAACAGAGAACTTACTAGTTCAACTTTCACTCTGACTCTGAGCCAATACATACTTTTTTTCAGCAAGATCTACAGACAAAATAAGTACAATCAATGGACCACTGTGACCATTAATGATAACCTGATTATTATATGCAGATTATTAGTTGATTTAAATCTCCTCGGGTATGTTTTGATTAGGAGTCAGAAGGAATATTGGCACATGGAATGTGATAAACGTATATAACATGTCTAAACTTAACTAACATATATAACATATGACTTTGTCTATGTAGCTGTAACTACTTAACTGAAAGTATAGCGAGATTGGCTATTTTCCCTTCCTCGTATTTGAAATTTTTTATCAGGTATATAAGATGTGTCAATTTAATGACTAACAAATACAGCATGTGTCAATTTAAAGAAGCTCAACCCATTTAAATGTGTCAATTTAAAGAAGCTCATCCAATTTTAAGCACAACTGTATTATAAGATGTACTGGTATTCATATTGATAACATTTTTAATATATTTATCAACATGTCAAATCCATACTGAAAAAGCAAACCCTGAACTGGAAGCTATAATTAACCCTTCCATGACTGGAGCTTCCTTAATTTTCACGAAAACCCTGTGCCAATGCATCCTCTTATATATGTGAGTCGCTCATATATAAGAGAATGCCTATATAAATACAATATTTACCTTGATCTTTCAAGTCAGTGCATTCTCTTATATATGCCATATGGGAGACTCGCAAATATAGGAGAATGCATTGGCACAAGGTTTTCGTGAAAATTCAGGAAGCTCCAATCATGGTAGGGTTAAATATACATATATAATTATATTAATATGTTTTCTAGCTTCCAGTTCAGGGTTGTTTATGGTTTGCTTGTCTTTAACCCTTTCATGAACATGTCAAATCCTTACTGAAAAAGCAAACACCTTAAACAACCCATAACTGGAAGTTATATTTAACCCTTCCATGACTGGAGCTTCCTGAATTTTTGCCAAAACTTTGCGCCTCGTATATATCAGATAATGCATTGACCTAACAATATCCATCTTCATCTTGTAAGCCAGTTCATTCTCTTATATATGCGAGGCTCCCTATGGGAGACTCGCATATATAAGAGAATGTCCTGGCTCATGATCTTTAATGCAGCACCAGCGCAGTTCCCGACTAGCTGCTAAGCATTTGTTTATTTTGTTCTGAACAAGACGCCTGCCAATATGACCAAATAATAGGGTTATGAAATTGTTCTTATTCTTAACCCTCCCTTGACGGGAAAATATTATGAATATTTAGTGATAATCACACTTAGTATGTAAATATATTGTTATATAGTATACTACCATCGAAGTGTGATGTCGAAGTTATGTATTATTGCACCACGTGATTCGCATTGCATTAGATATATAAAATATATTTAATCCGGCCCATATTAAATAATAATTAATATACCAAACGCACACCATGCATGGGACAAGTGTACGATTGGTTATATAAAACTCGCATATCTACGCTAATCCTGAATGGTGATAACTATATATACAACGTACTAGCTTTGACTAAATAACGGATATGTGTGTATATATATGAAAGAATGTATAACACCACATGTGATCAACTTTGGTCATACACAAGTCTGCAAATAGCGTGTCTGTCGTTTGTAGAATGGGGTCCCCAGATGGTGAATTTAGTGACGCTATCCCGCATAGCGGACTAGCATCACTAAATTCACCATCTGTGGACCTCATTCTGCTAAGGCCCTCAACTGCTATGGCAGACCTAGGATCAGATTGAAGTTCCCCAGTTGAAGTTGGTGATGTTCACCCATTGGGCACCTCAATTATGAACTTTGTCTTCTGTAAATTAGGGGATATAGAAACTTCCTTGAAGGGAAATGTAACTAAAACCAATGTTAATTTAATACTATAGATACTTCCCAGAAGATGAGGCCTAAGCAGAATGAGGTCTCTAGAGGGTGAATTTGGATATGCTAGCCCGCTGTGCGGGATAGCATCACTAAATTCACCCTCTGGGGACCTCATTCTGCAAATGGCAGACACGCTATTTGCAGGCTTGGTCATACATAAGTCAAATTCTCCTATTGGGTGTGTTGGCTTGGGTTGATTCTTTAAAAAACACTTCTTTCAATATCACGGTTATTTCGTCAATATTTATCCTCAATTAATATCCTATGAGATCAATCTCAATCAATCCTCTGTTGTCGGGATTAGATATTAAACAATATCTAATCGCCTCTTCCGATTAAGTATTTATTTATATGTAATCCTATGAGAATGGCCTGGATTATACAGCCCGAAATATGCTCCTGTGTTGTGGTTCGTGTGGCGTCTTAGTCCCTAAAAGAGGTTTATCAATGTTAATGGCGTACATCCCAAGGCTCAGGTTGATTTGGTGAGGGGACTGAACTCTATATCAGACCAGCGTACACCCCTAGGCTAGGATGGATTTAACAACATGGCGCTCAAAATATATTGATTTTTACACAGTGTACTGTTAAACATCTCGCGCGATAAAATACATTCGGCAATTCGTACGATATTGAAGAAATCCAACTGCCTTCTTTTTGGCATTCAGGGTATAGACAAATTAAGCTTAAGGACTTGGTCTAAACGGGAGAACTGGTCTGTCCATAGAATCGTGCGCTGAAACTGTACACGTATAATTATAACAGATAGCTTTATATCTGTTATAGTAATCTAATAGTCACTTTATACGTGGGAAAACCTTAACACAAATTAGTACAAGAAAACCATAATCAGAAATGGTAAAGCTCTCAAGATCATATTATTAGCCATAAATATATATTATATTATAAAATATATTGGTTACATGAAATCACCGCCTCAGAATTCCGTTAAAACAACTAATCCTTCGAATTATTACAAACAACTATACGGCTTATTACTGCAGGTTTCCCATTCATCACACCAGAAAGCTTCTAAATGCGGATACAAAATCGGAGGTATTGTGTTCCCGCCAAGAGTGCATGGTCCAGACATTGTTCATACCTAAACATCGAAAGCAATTAACGCGGTCATAATTGTTACATACTGCAACGATAAGACATCCAGCGGATACACACCCCACGAAAACCCGAAATGTGTTGTCCTGCGAGAAATCCCATCGCTATAGCTCAATTTGACACGGCCATATTAGTCTTCCTACAATATCCATAAACAAGATCATATAATATATACCCATGATTTTAATTATAGAATATAAAATATATTGGTTTCGCGAATGACCAACTCAGAATTCCGTTAAAATAACAATAACAACCAACACATAATTAACGAACCGGCGGCCGACTCGGTCGTCTCCGACCACAACCATCAGTGGGCTGCAGAACGAAAAATATCTATAAAAGTTGAAATATAAGACTTACAAATTATCTTTTTAGTTTCTTTTATTGGTAATTGACATAGCTTGTCACAAACCAAAAATCAACATTATTGACATAATAATGTAAAGGACAATAAACGAAATTGAAATTCCCAACTACACCTTTTACCGGTGACCGGCCTCCTGATCGCGCAGTTCGACTTTTAAATAAACCGGAAAAACCAATTTTCTATTTATAAAAGTCCCATCGGCTCACATGTTTCTAATATTTGGCCAGCAGTATACACGCAGGCGTGCTAATACTATCTAAACTTATTTAAAGTGGCACATACAAATCACACCGTAAAACTACTGCAATGGTTTGGCATACAAAAGCGTACAACTTAATTATTGAATGAATAATGCATATAATATAATAACATGACCTGAGACTCAGGGTTCTCTACAATTTTATTTATACTTTTTTAATTATGGATTGGCTAAAACTGCTCACTATCTGTTCATCATTAGCAGAATATAAGCTTCCGGTGAGCAAGGTACTTTGTTTGTGGGCCCAGGACACTGTGGCATCCCCCATTGCTCATTCTGATGTGGGCACCATAAAACATTACTTATACTTACGTTTTATGGGCATCGTTTTTGAATCGCAACCCTAATCTGCATGGAATACGGTCATCGCTGCTTTCTGCTTCATCGTCGCACGATGACGAATCATCGTCGTCGACGTCGTCGCTTACATCCGAATCATCGACTATCTTTTTCCTGCTAGCTCGGAGACGACATTTGCGCGACCTCTGATGACCCTTTGATGACCTCTGATGACCCTTTGTCTTCTGTGTGCTTGCTGTCGACTGTGACGTAACATCGTTACCAAATGCGAAAGGGTAATCAGGATGCGTGCATTCTAGCGGATGAATACGACAATCATACGACATCGGAGTGAGTCGCCGGTTATTGATATACCTCTTATTAAGCTTTAGTAAATAGTCCTTCTCTCTGCATGCCTGGAACCAAGGTGGTGTGCACCATTGTTGGTCCTGTTCAACGTCAGGGATTGGCGGAAGACTCGTATGCATGTTACTCTCGTGTGTACCACCTGATCCGGTGTAACCCTGTTCTAACCCGGTCATGAATCGACTACGTCGAACATGCTTATCACGTAATTCTCTGGCTTTTTGACGCGCCTCTTCTGGGAAGCTTTGGAACAGTATGCCATTGCGAGAATCAGCATAAAGTACCCTGTGTATGTCATTAAGAGTATTTCGTGTTGGTTTGCCTAGGATATACTTGTCTGCAAAGACATTTTTAAAAATCCATGAGATACCGGGTTAGTGGATCAAAGCACCAAGAATATGAATCGAATCACACTTTGTTATGAATTGTCCGGCATACGAAAACATTCGCATTAGTTGTTTCGCAGCAATAGGCGAGTATATAACCGATTTCCATAGAATGACAAAAGACAATAAATTTAATTATATAATGGAAAATAGGCACATTGATACCACCAATATCTTATGCGACATGATCCGGTCCTTCTTTGAAAAACGGCAGAGTTTATCAAGTGGATAATAATTATAAGAACTTATGAGTGAGTATATACTGAATATAAATTTTGACTGAGTCGGGTTTTTGTTTAATTCATGCTATTATTGTACATGTATGTTTTATATTATATGTTATATGTTTGCAACTGCTATTGAGGTGATATTGCAATAACATATTGTATCTTGTATGAATCGATAAGTGTCATAAGTGCATGCATACGAAATAATTGTATTCTGTACGTTCTAAAAAGGAATGAGAAATGTGACAGAAATAACCACAAGGGATAGTTATGTCCTCTCGTTACGCTGATGTGATATAGAGTTATGTCCCCTCGCTACGCTGGTGTGACCGTTGTCACAACTTATACAGCATGTAATGGAATCTTACATTTTTAGTTGATTTTTGTCCATTAGAATTAATTATGCATTAGTCTGAGAAACTGATTCCGTTTGGAATTTGGCCAGATCAGAAAAAAGTGTAAGATTTCCTTATATTATATACACCTGGTGGCAGCTAGTGGTCAGACCAGCGTAGTGAGGGAATTGAACTCTAAATGAAACCAGCGTAGTGAGGTTACTGAACTATATATGAAACCAGCGTGTAGTGAGGTTACTGAACTCTATATGAAACCAGCGTAGTGAGGTTACTGAACTCTATATGAAACCAGCGTAGTGAGGTTACTGAACTCTATATGAAACCAGCGTAGTGGGGTTACTGAACTCTATATGAAACCAGCGTAGTGAGGTTACTGAACTCTATATGAAACCAGCGTAGTGAGGTTACTGAACTCTATATCAGACCAGCGTAGTGAGGTTACTGAACTCTATATGAAACCAGCGTAGTGAGGTTACTGAACGCTATATGAAACCAGCGTAGTGAGGTTACTGAACTCTATATGAAACCAGCGTAGTGAGGTTACTGAACGCTATATCATACCAGCGTAGTGAGGTTACTGAACTCTATATGAAACCAGCGTAGTGAGGTTACTGAACGCTATATGAAACCAGCGAAGTGAGGTTACTGAACTCTATATGAAACCAGCGTAGTGAGGTTACTAAACTCTAAATGAACCCAGCGTGTAGTGAGGTTACTGAACTCTATTTGAAACCAGTGTAGTGAGGTTGCTGAAATCTATATGAAACCAGCGTAGTGAGGTTACTGAACTCTATATGAAACCAGCGTAGTGAGGTTACTAAACTCTATATGAAACCAGCGTAGTGAGGTTACTGAACTATATATGAAACCAGCGTAGTGAGGTTACTGAACTCTATATGAAACCAGCGTAGTGAGGTTACTGAACTCTATATCAGACCAGCGTAGGGAGGTTACTGAACTCTATATGAAACCAGCGTAGTGAGGTTACTGAACTCTATATGAAACCAGCGTAGTGATGTTACTGAACTATATATCAGACCAGCGTAGTGAGGTTACTGAACTCTATATGAAACCAGCGTAGTGAGGTTACTGAACTATATATGAAACCAGCGTAGTGAGGTTACTGAACTATATATGAAACCAGCGTAGTGAGGTTACTGAACTCTATATGAAACCAGCGTAGTGAGGTCACTGAACTCTATATGAAACCAGCGTAGTGAGGTTACTGAACGCTATATCAGACCAGCGTTGTGAGGTTACTGAACTCTATATGAAACCAGCGTAGTGAGGTCACTGAACTCTATATGAAACCAGCGTAGTGAGGTTACTGAACTCTATATCAGACCAGCGTAGTGAGGTTACTGAACTCTATATGAAACCAGCGTAGTGAGGTTACTGAACTATATATGAAACCCGCGTAGTGAGGTTACTGAACGCTATATCAGACCAGCGTAGTGAGGTTACTGAACTCTATATGAAACCAGCGTAGTGAGGTCACTGAACTCTATATGAAAGCAGCGTAGTGAGGTTACTGAACTCTATATGAAACCAGCGTAGTGAGGTTACCGAACTATATATGAAACCAGCATAGTGAGGTTACTGAACTATATATGAAACCAGCGTAGTGAGGTTACTGAACTATATATGAAACCAGCGTAGTGAGGTTACTGAACTCTATATCAGACCAGCGTAGTGAGGTTACTGAACTCTATATGAAACCAGCGTAGTGAGGTTACTGAACTATATATGAAACCCGCGTAGTGAGGTTACTGAACGCTATATCAGACCAGCGTAGTGAGGTTACTGAACTCTATATGAAACCAGCGTAGTGAGGTCACTGAACTCTATATGAAACCAGCGTAGTGAGGTTACTGAACTCTATATGAAACCAGCGTAGTGAGGTTACTGAACTCTATATGAAACCAGCGTAGTGAGGTTACTGAACTATATATGAAACCAGCGTAGTGAGGTCACTGAACTCTATATGAAACCAGCGTAGTGAGGTTACTGAACTCTATATGAAACCAGCGTAGTGAGCTCGGTTACTGAACTCTATATGAAACCAGCGTAGTGAGGTTACTGAACTCTATATGAAACGAGCGTAGTGAGGTTACTGAACTCTATATGAAACCAGCGTAGTGAGGTTACTGAACTCTATATGAAACCAGCGTAGTGAGGTTACTGAACTCTATATGAAACCAGCGTAGTGAGGTTACTGAACTATATATGAAACCCGCGTAGTGAGGTTACTGAACGCTATATCAGACCAGCGTAGTGAGGTTACTGAACTCTATATGAAACCAGCGTAGTGAGGTTACTGAACTCTATATGAAACCAGCGTAGTGAGGTTACTGAACTATATATGAAACCCGCGTAGTGAGGTTACTGAACGCTATATCAGACCAGCGTAGTGAGGTTACTGAACTCTATATGAAACCAGCGTAGTGAGGTCACTGAACTATATATGAAACCAGCGTAGTGAGGTTACTGAACTCTATATGAAACCAGCGTAGTGAGGTTACTGAACTCTATATGAAACCAGCGTAGTGAGGTTACTGAACTCTATATGAAACCAGCGTAGTGAGGTCACTGAACTATATATGAAACCAGCGTAGTGAGGTTACTGAACTATATATGAAACCAGCGTAGTGAGGTTACTGAACTCTATATGAAACCAGCGTAGTGAGGTTACTGAACTCTATATGAAACGAGCGTAGTGAGGTTACTGAACTCTATATGAAACCAGCGTAGTGAGGTTACTGAACTCTATATGAAACCAGCGTAGTGAGGTTACTGAACTCTATATGAAACCAGCGTAGTGAGGTTACTGAACTCTATATGAAACCAGCGTAGTGAGGTTACTGAACTCTATATGAAACCAGCGTAGTGAGGTCACTGAACTCTATATGAAAGCAGCGTAGTGAGGTTACTGAACTCTATATGAAACCAGCGTAGTGAGGTCACTGAACTATATATGAAACCAGCGTAGTGAGGTCACTGAACTCTATATGAAACCAGCGTAGTGAGGTCACTGAACTCTATATGAAACCAGCGTAGTGAGGTCACTGAACTCTATATGAAACCAGCGTAGTGAGGTCACTGAACTCTATATGAAACCAGCGTAGTGAGGTCACTGAACTCTATATGAAACCAGCGTAGTGAGGTCACTGAACTCTATATGAAACCAGCGTAGTGAGGTCACTGAACTCTATATGAAACCAGCGTAGTGAGGTCACTGAACTCTATATGAAACCAGCGTAGTGAGGTCACTGAACTCTATATGAAACCAGCGTAGTGAGGTCACTGAACTCTATATGAAACCAGCGTAGTGAGGTTACTGAACTATATATGAAACCAGCGTAGTGAGGTCACTGAACTCTATATGAAACCAGCGTAGTGAGGTCACTGAACTATATATGAAACCAGCGTAGTGAGGTCACTGAACTATATATGAAACCAGCGTAGTGAGGTCACTGAACTCTATATGAAACCAGCGTAGTGAGGTCACTGAACTATATATGAAACCAGCGTAGTGAGGTCACTGAACTATATATGAAACCAGCGTAGTGAGGTCACTGAACTATATATGAAACCAGCGTAGTGAGGTCACTGAACTATATATGAAACCAGCGTAGTGAGGTCACTGAACTATATATGAAACCAGCGTAGTGAGGTCACTGAACTCTATATGAAACCAGCGTAGTGAGGTCACTGAACTATATATGAAACCAGCGTAGTGAGGTCACTGAACTATATATGAAACCAGCGTAGTGAGGTTACTGAACTCTATATGAAACCAGCGTAGTGAGGTCACTGAACTATATATGAAACCAGCGTAGTGAGGTCACTGAACTATATATGAAACCAGCGTAGTGAGGTCACTGAACTCTATATGAAACCAGCGTATAGTGATGGGTCTGAACAGGAACGTGGCGACAGTCAAAATTGTCAATGGTTGGAAATTTCATAACTGACACAACATTAGTTGGAAATTTCACACCAACAATAGGTTGAAAATGTTCTTGTAGGTTTTCAAACAATTTATTGGGGGGGTATTATTTTTGGACCAATAACATTGGTCCAAAATTAATACCGCCCCCCCCCCCTAATAAATTGCATATTTTGCTACTTTTGGTCAAACTTTGGGACTGAAATGGCCATTAGTTGAAAATTTTCAAACCTTAGGGGGGGTGTCAGGTTGGAAATTTTCAACACTCGGAATGCTTGTGTCCTGGTCTCTCCCCTGGCCAGTCAAAAACTGCTAGTTAATTTAAGAAAACAACATTGTCCCACATTTGGTCAACATTGGAATTGTCATCAGTTGGAAATGTTCCAACCTAAGTGGTGGTGTTCATGTTTGAAATTTTCAACTCTAGGAAGGCTTGAGCTAGTCTAGATGCTGGGATTTTGCGATTTTCTTGTTCAGATTTCAAAATGTTCACACACCGGGCCGACCATTGTCCCCTGTACTCTATATCAGACCAGCGTATAGTGAGGGGACTGATCTCATTATCAGACCAACGTATAGTTAGGGGACTGAACTCTATATCAGACCAGCGTATAGTGAGGGGACTGAACTCAATATTGGACCAACGTATAGTGAGGGGACTGAACTCTATATCAGACTAACTCTATATCAGACCAACGTATAGTGAGGGGACTGATCTCATTATCAGACTAACGTATAGTGAGGGGACTGAACTCTATATCAGACCAACGTATAGTGAGGGGACTGATCTCATTATCAGACTAACGTATAGTGAGGGGACTGAACTCTATATCAGACTAACGTATAGTGAGGGGACTGATCTCATTATCAGACCAACGTATAGTTAGGGGACTGAACTCTATATCAGACTAGCGTATAGTGAGGGGACTGAACTCAATATTGGACCAACGTATAGTGAGGGGACTGAACTCTATATCAGACTAACTCTATATCAGACCAACGTATAGTGAGGGGACTGATCTCATTATCAGACTGATGTATAGTGAGGGGACTGAACTCTATATCAGACCAACGTATAGTGAGGGGACTGATCTCATTATCAGACTAACGTATAGTGAGGGGACTGAACTCTATATCAGACTATCGTATAGTGAGGGGACTGATCTCATTATCAGACCAACGTATAGTGAGGGGACTGAACTCAATATTGGACCAACGTATAGTGAGGGGACTGAACTCTATATCAGACCAGCGTATAGTGGGGGGACTGATCTCTATATCAGACCAGCGTATAGTGACGGGACTGAACTCTATATCAGACCAGCGTATAGTGAGGGGACTGTACTCTATATCAGACTAACGTATAGTGAGGGGACTTATCTCATTATCAGACTAACGTATAGTGAGGGGACTGAACTCTATATCAGACTAACGTATAGTGAGGAGACTGATCTCATTATCAGACCAACGTATAGTTAGGGGACTGAACTCTATATCAGACCAGCGTATAGTGAGGGGACTGAACTCAATATTGGACCAACGTATAGTGAGGGGACTGAACTCTATATCAGACTAACTCTATATCAGACCAACGTATAGTGAGGGGACTGATCTCATTATCAGACTAACGTATAGTGAGGGGACTGAACTCTATATCAGACTAACGTATAGTGAGGGGACTGAACTCTATATCAGACCAACGTATAGTGAGGGAACTGAACTCTATATCAGACTAACGTATAGTGAGGGGACTGAACTCTATATCAGACTAACGTATAGTGAGGGGACTGATCTCATTATCAGACCAACGTATAGTGAGGGGACTGAACTCAATATTGGACCAACGTATAGTGAGGGGACTGAACTCTATATCAGACCAACGTATAGTGAGGGGACTGAACTATATATCAGACCAGCGTATAGTGAGGGGACTGATCTCTATATCAGACCAGCGTATAGTGAGGGGACTGAACTCTATATCAGACCAGCGTATAGTGAGGGGACTGAACTCTATATCAGACTAACGTATAGTGAGGGGACTGACCTCTATATCAGACCAACGTATAGTGAGGTGATTGAACTCTATATCAGACCAGCGTATAGTGAGGGGACTGAACTCAATATTGGACCAACGTATAGTGCGGGGACTGAACTCTATATCAGACCAACGTATAGTGAGGGTACTGAACCATAGATCAGACCAACGTATAGTGAGGGGACTGAACTCTATATCAGACCAACATATAGTGAGGGGACTGAACTCTATATCAGACCAGCGTATAGTGAGGGGACTAAACTCTATATCAGACCAGCGTATAGTGAGGGGACTGAACTCTATATCAGACCAGCGTATAGTGAGGGGACTGAACTCTATATCAGACTAACGTATAGTGAGGGGACTGAACTCTATATCAGACCAACATATAGTGAGGGGACTGAACTCTATATCAGACCAGCGTATAGTGAGGGGACTGAACTCTATATCAGACTAACGTATAGTGCGGGGACTGAACTCTATATCAGACTAACGTATAGTGAGGGGACTGAACTCTATATCAGACCAACGTATAGTGAGGGGACTGAACTCTATATCAGACTAACGTATAGTGAGGGGACTGAACTCTATATCAGACCAACGTATAGTGAGGGGACTGAACTCTATACCAGACCAACGTATAGCGAGGGGACTGAACTCAATATCAGACTAACGTATAGTGAGGGGACTGAACTCTATACCAGACCAACGTGTAGTGAGGGGACTGAACTCTATATCAGACCAGCGTATAGTGAGGGTACTGAACTCTATATCAGACCAACGTATAGTGAGGGGACTGATCTATATATCATACCAACGTATAGTGAGGGACTGAACTCAATATTGGACCAACGTATAGTGAGGGTACTGAACTCTATATCAGACTAACGTATAGTGAGGGTACTGAACTCTATATCAGACCAACGTATAGTGAGGGGACTGAATTCTTCCTTGCTCTTTAACAATGGTATGGGGTTCGATTTCTCTGGAGTGTGTAGGATTTGTTACTTGTCTGCTTGAATATCAAGGATAATGTTACTTTGAACTCTATAATAGGCTGAAACATATCCAATATCCAGGCAGTATCCAATATACACTAAACAGTGTCTTGCTCGCGCGTTGCGGAGTTTGTTTGGGGAGTTTGTTAGGGTTAACTAAGCTTTATTATTATATGCTCGCGCGTTGCGGAGTTTTGTTAACTAAGCTTTACCCTGCTCGTCTTTCCTCGCGTGGTCATTCACCGGGAACACGGCTTCAGTTGGTGGACATGGAACCCTCCTTCTGTGACTTGACTTACCAATCAGGTGTTTGCTGTGGAAAGAGAGATAACGTTAGGGTGCGTTATAACGCCATCTACGGTGTATTCTGTGATATATGAATGAGCATAATAATGAAACGTTCGTGTACCGGCATCATCTAGTTATTTTATTAATCAAGTCCGAATATCTCCGGTATTAGGCCTACAGCAGGCAATAACATGTGTAACAAGAAAACCATAGTCAGAAATGGTAACGCCACCAAGATCATATTATTAGCCATAAATATAAATTATAATATAATTATAATATGAACTAGCTTTCAAATTCCATGTGGGAAATTTGGATACTTCCATATACCACGTTTTCCCATTTCTCGTGTTATACATTACATTCTTCAAGCTGTCTCGTTTTTTATTACACTGGATGGTGGGCCCGACTATTTTTAAAGTCAAGGTCAGGTCGGGGTCATGATTTGACCCGTCCAAAAAACTCCCCGGAGAAATATACCACTAGGTATCAAATTTCGTCGAAATCCGTAAGTTTTACCCGATTTGACCTTGAATTGACAATTTTGAAGGTCAAGGTCAGGTCGGGGTCACAAAACTACCCCTATGTATAAAATTTCGTCGAAATCCATCCTTGATTACCACACGTTCGCGTGTTTTCCAAAGTGTGTGGTAATTATCAATATCGGCACATGTGCTAATCTGTGTCGGGCTATTTTATTGAGGATACCGCATTCGGGGTAACACTACAGCTTTAAAGCGACCCATTCGCAGCTTTTACATCGATCTAATCCCGCATAACACCAGTGGATATTATATTTTCAAGCACAGTATACACCGGTGGCGTCAGTTACAGTACACCAATTATTCTCCACAGGGCACAGGCGACAATGTTAATGTCCGGGCTATGCTCGATTCCTTGTGAATGCTGGAACTATCTAACCTAGTCAATTGTGAAGAATGACTCTTCGGACCTAATATTACCAACAGAAAAAAATCTAAAAATAATAGGTCCGTGTGCCGTTTCCGTCCTTAAATTTGCCACTTTTGATACTACCCTAATTCCGCACAAAATCATCATCACCAAATTTTCAAACAGACCCCATTAAATGCCAGGTTGTTCGTACGATTAACTATTTCATAACTTGGCCAATAAACGCTTTATAATAAGAAATGTCAGAATAAATCGGTCAGAACTGTATATATACCGTAACCAAACCCTGTTTTTTTTTCACTCCAATATGTAAACAAAACGCGCGATCTCGCGAGATAAATAGCTCCAGTCTATAATGAATCAGAATGTTTATTACCAGGATGAAGGCATCCTACGAGAATAGAAACAAGACGCACGTGGTTTTATCGATAAAGCAATTGATAATTATACTGATATCTGTTTGGTTTTTATGGCACAATTTTTTTTTGCTCATTCACATGCTAATATACTATAAGTATACATCTATGTATAATAATCAAGAACGTTTGACATAAACAAGGTAAATAATTGATTAAATATTGCCGTTATCAATTATCTTTGTACGGTTACGGAAATTTTCAGTTCAGGGGTCATGTGAGATAACATTCGCTTCAAACAAACTCACTTCTGCCTCAATAAATAGTTTGGCAAAACAGAAATGCAATTTGCAAACATATACGATTAACATGCGTTTTAACGAGGTGAGCTTTGATTAAATGAAAGAAGCAATGCTACATAAACTATTTGTCATGGACTCAGCCAGTGTGTCATATATCTGTGTCAACTAAGGTCGCTTTACGTGGTAAAAACGAACAGTAAAAGTGAAAATTCTATCAAATTCGGAGAATCCGATTGAAAGTGAAAGTACAATTCTGGGAACTCCGCAGATTCAGAGAATGTATACTATTGAAAGTGACTGTACGATTCCGGGAATTCTATCAGATTTCGCGTCTCTGCTCGTTTTCGTGATCATAGGTTATATAGGGCCTATATGACCACGAAAATGAGTCGAGTCACGATACATGCATCGGTACAAACACATTGTGTATATGACCAGAAAATATAAGATCGCGATTACTCCAACAGAACAGGCATTCGCACTCCAATTAAAATTACCCATAATTCACTTCACTACCCCAGGGGCTCCCAATGGGTTATAATTTATTTTCAGGCTATCAGTTAATTGAATTCTATTTCCTTTTTACTAAACTAAATAAATAAACTAAAGTAAAATAAAGTAAATTAAAATCAAATATAGGACTTACATATTATTTTTAGGCATAACTCATAAAAAAAAACCCAAAATAACCATTATTGATACCGCATTCGTGGTAAGACTACAGCTTTTAAAGTGACCCATTAGGAGTACCACTACAGCTTTTACATCGACCTATTCCCCCATTGGACCAGTGGTTATTATATTTTCAAGCACAGAGTACACCTGTGGCGTTAATAAATATAGCCATATTAATCATGTCCGAACGTCTCCGGTATTACAGCAGTCAAGGACATGTGTAATAAATATAGCCATATTCAAATAACTGTTCCGTCCCTTGATCGGCGGTTTTCATTCATTCGCGATAGCCGGGCATGCATATAGCACGATTCGCCGCATCTCTCTTGATACAATCCGCATCATAATGTCATTATTTTCAGACTAATAATCTACATTGCTCAATATTACTTCCTACTTTACTCAATATCATTCAGAAATCTCATCTAACTGACCAAATTAATGTTCGTTGATGAAATCGGGAATAAAAGGCTTCTCGGTCTAGATCGGCGGACATGAGTCATATAATCAGAAGATATAATATGCTTATGCGCCGATTCCCGGTCACATTAAGGGGGATAACTCTCGTTATCGATAGAATAACGTCGCCGGCCAAATCACATTATGCATCGATCACTCCGCGTCGAGCAGACGTCGTTATAACCGGACTCATTACACTGCATATTGATTATACCAGACTATAATCTCTCTCAAAATGTTTCTGATTGATTTGTATCTTTGATATCCTTAGACATACCTCAGGTATATACATATCACGTGCTCAGGTATATACATATCACGTGTGTTTATTCGATTTGTGTTCAATGTCGTTTTAGCCCTTACCGATTAAACAAGTACAGTAATGCCCAACGTAATTGACCACTTAACCACAGCAGAATTATGGGTAATTTTTCAGGATTTAGTCGGAAATATGTCTTGTTGCCATTCATCGGAAAGCTCTCGCCGAGAGCTTTCCGATGAATGGCAACAAGCCATATTTCCGACTAAATCCTGAAAAATTACGCATAATTCGGCTGTGGTTAAGTGGTCAATTACTTTGGGCATTACTGTATGAGTGTATGTGTATGTACACCTGGAGTTTGCACATACATGCCATCATGCATAGATACATGAATGCACTTGCACAGGAAAATAATAAATTACTGTGTTTGAGGAATAACTGAGAGTTCAATGAAAGTATCAATATATCTCAACTTGGAGAGGCGTTAAAGGCCCACTTAACTTTCGAACCCCCAGATAAAATTAGATAAAATATATGCCATATTAGATACCATTTGAAAGAGGAAGCTCCAAAACATTGTATTATCAACTTATTCGGTGTTATAAACTGTGAACATGTTGTTTTGTTGAGATATCGACTTGGTGTTCTGTGGATTTCAATGGAAGGGAATAACTCTATATCTTAATATATACACATGTAGAGTTATTTCCCCTCAGAATAATATATTTTACTTTGAATTCTGTTGCATACTGAGAGCCATAACGGGGGTAATCTTTATATTCTTTCAGTTGTTTTATATTTCTTTATGGGCATCGCCTGAGACATAGACGTTTCAAATGGTGATGAATTATAGTATTTTAATCATATTTTTGGCATATATTGTTATTAAAACCGAGGCACTATAAAAAAATAAAATCGATGACTCGAAAATTAAATGGGCCTTTAATGTTATGCTTAGTAAATATATGGTGGAATGATGACGACTAAGGAAAGTCAAAACATTTTAGAATTTTGCAGATAAAACTGTTTTCAATTAAAACATTTCTCCAATAGATGTGGACTGCTGCATGTGCCGATGGATTCAAATGTAAAATCCAAGATTAGGAAATTAGGAAGATTCAAATGTTAAATCCAAGGGTAGGAACTGCTCCGCGAGGCTGATACCTCTTCCGATCTTCGGTCCAGTTCTTATCCGATCTGGTCATTGGTCAAGGACACTGCGAATTTTCCCATGGTAAATAACGCAAGTTTTACGCAACATAAATATATATGCAGTTGATTTGTTGTATATACCTTGCCATCTACCTCAACCATCAAGACATACTAGTTGGAAATTGTTAAGTAAATGTGGAATAGTAGAATTTATCCATTTTAAGAAATGTTCCAGTTCACTAGTGATGGGTCCCAGTTCACCATTGATAAGATCCGTTCACTGCCCGAACATCTATATGCAACAGATTTTTGGTAAAATAAGTGTGCACATATGTTTGAACTAAAACTTCACACTAGACTCACTTTTGTTTGACTTTAATCGCTAATGGTTATTGCGATACGGTAGTTTGGTACATGGTGTAAAGCACGTCTGTTTTGGACCAAGTACAAAAAACTTGCAAGTGAACTGGACACGGATCGATAGTGAACTAGACCGAAAATTATAAGAGGATCTTTTCTCATGGAGCAGTTCCTACCCCGTGATAATAGCAAATTAACAGCATCGCGTTATCAGTGGTGCTGATGGATAATAACACATGTCTATAAGTGATGCCGATGGTAATAACACATGTCTGCAAGTGGTACTGATGGATAATAACACATGTCTGTAAGTGATGCTGATGGATAATAACCCATATATGTAAGTGATGCCAATGGATAATAACCCATGTCTATAAGTGGTGCTGATGGTTAATAACCCATGTATGTAAGGGGTGCTGATGGATAATAACCCATGTCTATAAGTGGTACTGATGGTTAATAACCCATGTATGTAAGGGGTGCTGATGGATAATAACCCATGTCTGTAAGTGATGCCGATGGTAATAACCCATGTCTGCAAGTGGTACTGATGGATAATAACCCATGTCTATAAGTGATGCTGATGGATAATAACCCATGCCTGTAAGTGATGCCGATGGTAATAACCCATGTATGTAAGTGGTGCTGGTGGATAATAACCCATGTCTGTAAGTGATGCCGATGGACAATAACCCATGTATGTAAGTGGTGCTGATGGATAATAACCCATGTCTGTAAGTGATGCCGATGGATAATAACCCATGTCTATAAGTGGTGCTGATGGTTAATAACCCATGTATGTAAGGGGTGCTGATGGATAATAAATAACCCATGTCTGTAAGTGATGCCGATGGACAATAACCCATGTATGTAAGTGGTGCTGATGGATAATAACCCATGTCTGTAAGTGATGCCGATGGATAATAACCCATGTATATAAGTGGTGCTGATTGTTAATAACCCATGTATGTAAGGGGTGCTGATGGATAATAACCCATGTATGTAAGTGATGCTGATGGATAATAACCCATGTCTGTAAGTGGTGCTGATGGATAATAACCCATGTATGTAAGGGGTGCTGATGGATAATAACCCATGTATGTAAGTGATGCTGATGGATAATAACCCATGTCTGTAAGTGATGCCGATGGATAATAACCCATGTCTATAAGTGGTGCTGATGGTTAATAACCCATGTATGTAAGTGGTGCTGATGGATAATAACCCATGTCTGTAAGTGGTGCCGATGGACAATAACCCATGTATGTAAGTGGTGCCGATGGACAATAACCCATGTATGTAAGGGGTGCTGATGGATAATAACCCATGTCTGTAAGTGATGCCGATGGATAATAACCCATGTCTATAAGTGGTGCTGATAGTTAATAACCCATGTATGTAAGGGGTGCTGGTGGATAATAAATAACCCATGTCTGTAAGTGATGCCGATGGACAATAACCCATGTATGTAAGTGGTGCTGATGGATAATAACCCATGCCTGTAAGTGATGCCGATGGATAATAACCCATGTCTATAAGTGGTGCTGATTGTTAATAACCCATGTATGTAAGGGGTGCTGATGGATAATAACCCATGTATGTAAGTGGTGCTGATGGATAATAACCCATGTATGTAAGGGGTGCTGATGGATAATAACCCATGTATGTAAGGGGTGCTGATGGATAATAACACATGTCTGTAAGTGATGCCGATGGACAATAACACATGTCTGTAAGTGATGCTGATGGATAATAACCCATGTATGTAAGGGGTGCTGATGGATAATAACCCATGTATGTAAGGGGTGCTGATGGATAATAACCCATGTATGTAAGGGGTGCTGATGGATAATAACACATGTATGTAAGTGATGCCGATGGACAATAACACATGTCTGTAAGTGGTGCTGATGGATAATAACCCATGTATGTAAGGGGTGCTGATGGATAATAACCCATGTCTGTAAGTGATGCCGATGGATAATAACCCATGTCTATAAGTGGTGCTGATGGTTAATAACACATGTCTGCAAGTGGTACTGATGGTTAATAACACATGTCTGCAAGTGGTACTGATGGTTAATAACCCATGTATGTAAGTGGTGCTGATGGATAATAACACATGTCTGTAAGTGATGCCGATGGACAATAACCCATGTCTGTAAGTGATGCTGATGGATAATAACCCATGTCTGTAAGTGATGCCGATGGTAATAACACATGTCTGCAAGTGGTACTGATGGATAATAACACATGTATGTAAGGGGTGCTGAATGCTGATGGATAATAACACATGTATGTAAGGGGTGCTGATGGATAATAACACATGTCTGTAAGGGGTGCTGATGGATAATAACACATGTCTGTAAGTGGTACTGATTGTTAATAACACATGTCTGTAAGTGGTACTGATTGTTAATAACCCATGTCTGCAAGTGGTACTGATGGATAATAACACATGTCGGTAAGTTATGCTGATGGATAATAACCCATGTCTGTAAGTGATGCCGATGGTAATAACCCATGTATGTAAGTGGTGCTGATGGATAATAACCCATGCCTGTAAGTGATGCCGATGGTAATAACACATGTCTGCAAGTGGTACTGATGGATAATAACACATGTCTGCAAGTGGTACTGATGGATAATAACACATGTCTGTAAGTTATGCTGATGGATAATAACCCATGTCTGTAAGTAATGCCGATGGTAATAACCCATGTCTGTAAGTTATGCTGATGGATAATAACCCATGTCTGTAAGTGATGCCGATGGATAATAACCCATGTCTGTAAGTGGTGCTGATGGATAATAACCCATGTATGTAAGGGGTGCTGATGGATAATAACCCATGTTTGTAAGTGGTGCTGATGGATAATAACCCATGTATGTAAGTGGTGCTGATGGATAATAACCCATGTATGTAAGTGATGCCGATGGATAATAACCCATGTCTGTAAGTGATGCTGATGGATAATAACCCATGTATGTAAGTGGTGCTGATGGTTAATAACCCATGTCTGTAAGTGGTGCTGATGGATAATAACCCATGTATGTAAGTGGTGCTGATGGATAATAACCCATGTCTGTAAGTGGTGCTGATGGATACTAACCCATGTATGTAATGGGTGCTGATGGATAATAACCCATGTATGTAAGTGGTGCTGATGGACAATAACCCATGTCTATAAGTGGTGCTGATGGATAATAACCCATGTATGTAACGGGTGCTGATGGATAATAACCCATGTATGTAAGGGGTGCTGATGGATAATAACCCATGTATGTAAGGGGTGCTGATGGATAATAACCCATGTATGTAAGTGATGCCGATGGATAATAACCCATGTCTATAAGTGGTGCTGATGGATAATAACCCATGTCTATAAGTGGTGCTGATGGATAATAACCCATGTCTATAAGTGGTGCTGATGGATAATAACCCATGTATGTAAGTGATGCCGATGGATAATAACCCATGTCTATAAGTGGTGCTGATGGATAATAACCCATGTCTATAAGTGGTGCTGATGGATAATAACCCATGTCTATAAGTGGTGCTGATGGATAATAACCCATGTCTATAAGTGGTGCTGATGGATAATAACCCATGTATGTAAGTGGTGCTGATGGATAATAACACATGTCTATAAGTGGTGCTGATGGATAATAACCCATGTCTATAAGTGGTGCTGATGGATAATAACACATGTCTGTAAGTGGTGCTTATGGATAATAACCCATGTATGTAAGTGTTGCTGATGGATAATAACCCATGTATGTAAGTGGTGCTGATGGATAATAACCCATGTATGTAAGTGATGCCGATGGATAATAACCCATGTATGTAAGTGGTGCTGATGGATAATAACACATGTCTATAAGTGGTGCTGATGGATAATAACCCATGTCTATAAGTGGTGCTGATGGATAATAACACATGTCTATAAGTAGGGCTGATCGATAATAACCCATGTCTATAAGTGGTGCTGATGGATAATAACCCATGTCTATAAGTGGTGCCGATGGTAATAACCCATGTCTGTAAGTGGTGCCGATGGATAATAACCCATGTATGTAAGGGGTGCTGATGGATAATAACCCATGTATGTAAGGGGTGCTGATGGACAATAACCCATGTCTATAAGTGGTGCTGATGGATAATAACCCATGTATGTAAGGGGTGCTGATGGATAATAACCCATGTATGTAAGGGGTGCTGATTGATAATAACCCATGTCTATAAGTGGTGCTGATGGATAATAACCCATGTCTATAAGTGGTGCTGATGGATAATAACCCATGTCTATAAGTGGTGCTGATGGATAATAACACATGTCTATAAGTGGTGCTGATGGATAATAACCCATGTCTGTAAGTGGTGCTGATGGATAATAACCCATGTATGTAAGGGGTGCTGATGGATAATAACCCATGTATGTAAGGGGTGCTGATGGACAATAACCCATGTCTATAAGTGGTGCTGATGGATAATAACCCATGTATGTAAGGGGTGCTGATGGATAATAACACATGTATGTAAGTGGTGCTGATGGATAATAACACATGTCTATAAGTGGTGCTGATGGATAATAACCCATGTCTATAAGTGGTGCTGATGGATAATAACCCATGTCTATAAGTGGTGCTGATGGTAATAACCCATGTATGTAAGGGGTGCTGATGGATAATAACCCATGTCTATAAGTGGTGCCGATGGTAATAACCCATGTCTGTAAGTGGTGCCGATGGATAATAACCCATGTCTGTAAGTGGTGCTGATGGATAATAACCCATGTATGTAAGTGGTGCTGATGGATAATAACCCATGCCTGTAAGTGGTGCTGATGGATAATAACCCATGTATGTAAGGGGTGCCGATGGATAATAACCCATGTATGTAAGTGGTGCCGATGGTAATAATCCATGTATGTAAGTGGTGCTGATGGATAATAACCCATGTATGTAAGTGGTGCTGATGGATAATAACCCATGTATGTAAGGGGTGCTGATGGATAATAACCCATGTCTGTAAGTGATGCCGATGGATAATAACACATGTCTATAAGTGGTGCTGATGGTTAATAACCCATGTATGTAAGGGGTGCTGATGGATAATAACCCATGTCTGTAAGTGGTGCTGATGGATAATAACCCATGTCTATAAGTGGTGCCGATGGATAATAACACATGTCTATAAGTGGTGCTGGTGGTTAATAACCCATGTATGTAAGTGATGCCGATGGATAATAACCCATGTCTGTAAGTGGTGCTGATGGATAATAACCCATGTCTATAATTGGTGCTGATGGATAATAACCCATGTCTATAAGTGGCGCTGATGGATAATAACCCATGTCTATAAGTGGTGCTGATGGATAATAACCCATGTCTATAAGTGGTGCTGATGGATAATAACCCATGTATGTAAGTGATGCCGATGGATAATAACCCATGCCTGTAAGGGGTGCTGATGGATAATAACCCATGCCTATAAGTGATCCTGATGGATAATAACCCATGTATGTAAGTGGTGCTGATGGATAATAACCCATGTCTGTAAGGGGTGCTGATGGATAATAACACATGTATGTAAGTGATGCTGATGGATAATAACCTATGTCTATAAGTGGTGCTGATGGATAATAACCCATGTATGTAAGTGGTTCTGATGGATAATAACCCATGTATGTAAGGGGTGCTGATGGATAATAACCCATGTCTGTAAGGGGTGCTGATGGATAATAACACATGTATGTAAGTGATGCCGATGGTAATAACCCATGTATGTAAGTGGTGCTGATGGATAATAACCCATGTATGTAAGTGGTGCTGATGGATAATAACCCATGTCTGTAAGTGGTGCTGATGGATAATAACCCATGTCTGTAAGTGATGCCGATGGTAATAACCCATGTATGTAAGTGGTGCTGATAGATAATAACCCATGTATGTAAGTGATGCCGATGGATAATAACCCATGTCTATAAGTGGTGCTGATGGATAATAACCCATGTATATAAGTGATGCTGATGGATAATAACCCATGTATGTAAGTGGTGCTGATGGATAATAAGCCATGTATGTAAGTGATGCCGATGGATAATAACCCATGTCTATAAGTGGTGCTGATGGATAATAACCCATGTATGTAAGTGGTGCTGATGGATAATAACCGATGTCTGTAAGTGGTGCTGATGGTTAATAACACATGTCTGTAAGTGATGCTGATGGATAATAACCATGTCTGTAAGTGATGCCGATGTATAATAACCCATGTATGTAAGTGGTGCTGATGGATAATAACCCATGTATGTAAGTGATGCTGATGGATAATAACCCATGTATGTAAGTGGTGCTGATGGATAATAACCCATGTATGTAAGTGGTGCTGATGGATAATAACCCATGTCTGTAAGTGGTGCTGATGGTTAATAACCCATGTCTGTAAGTGATGCTGATGGATAATAACCCATGTATGTAAGTGGTGCTGATGGATAATAACCCATGTCTGTACGTGGTGCTGATGGATAATAACCCATGTCTGTAAGTGGTGCTGATGGTTAATAACCCATGTCTGTAAGTGGTGCTGATGGTTAATAACCCATGTATGTAAGTGGTGCTGATGGATAATAACCCATGTCTGTAAGTGATGCCGATGGATAATAACCCATGTCTATAAGTGGTGCTGATGGATAATAACCCATGTATGTAAGTGGTGCTGATGGATAATAACCCATGTCTGTAAGTGGTGCTGATGGTTAATAACACATGTCTGTAAGTGATGCTGATGGATAATAACCATGTCTGTAAGTGATGCCGATGTATAATAACCCATGTATGTAAGTGGTGCTGATGGATAATAACCCATGTCTGTAAGTGATGCTGATGGATAATAACCCATGTATGTAAGTGGTGCTGATGGATAATAACCCATGTCTGTAAGTGGTGCTGATGGATAATAACCCATGTATGTAAGTGGTGCTGATGGATAATAACCCATGTCTGTAAGTGATGCCGATGGATAATAACCCATGTATGTAAGTGGTGCTGATGGATAATAACCCATGTATGTAAGGGGTGCTGATGGATAATAACCCATGTCTGTAAGTGGTGCCGATGGATAATAACCCATGTATGTAAGTGGTGCTGATGGATAATAACCCATGTATGTAAGGGGTGCTGATGGTTAATAACCCATGTCTGTAAGTGATGCCGATGGATAATAACCCATGTCTGTAAGTGATGCCGATGGATACTAACCCATGTCTGTAAGTGATGCCGATGGATACTAACCCATGTCTGTAAGTGATGCCGATGGATAATAACCCATGTCTGTAAGTGGTGCCGATGGATAATAACCCATGTCTGTAAGGGGAGCCGATGGATAATAACCCATGTATGTAAGTGGTGCTGATGGATAATAACCCATGTCTGTAAGTGATGCCGATGGATAATAACCCATGTCTGTAAGTGATGCCGATGGATAATAACCCATGTATGTAAGTGATGCCGATGGATAATAACCCATGTCTGTAAGTGATGCCGATGGATACTAACCCATGTCTGTAAGTGGTGCCGATGGATAATAACCCATGTCTGTAAGGGGTGCTGATGGATAATAACCCATGTATGTAAGGGGTGCTGATGGATAATAACACATGTCTGTAAGTGATGCCGATGGATAATAACCCATGTCTGTAAGGGGTGCTGATGGATAATAACCCATGTATGTAAGGGGTGCTGATGGATAATAACACATGTCTGTAAGTGGTGCCGATGGATAATAACCCATGTCTGTAAGTGATGCCGATGGATAATAACCCATGTCTGTAAGTGATGCCGATGGATAATAACCCATGTATGTAAGTGGTGCTGATGGATAATAACCCATGTCTGTAAGTGGTGCCGATGGATAATAACCCATGTATGTAAGGGGTGCTGATGGATAATAACCCATGTCTATAAGTGGTGCTGATGGATAATAACCCATGTATGTAAGTGGTGCTGATGGATAATAACCCATGTCTGTAAGTGATGCCGATGGATAATAACCCATGTCTGTAAGTGATGCCGATGGATAATAACCCATGTATGTAAGTGGTGCTGATGGATACTAACCAATGTCTGTAAGTGGTGCTGATGGATAATAACCCATGTATGTAAGTGGTGCTGATGGATAATAACCCATGTATGAAAGTGGTGCTGATGGATAATAACCCATGTCTGTAAGTGGTGCTGATGGATAATAACCCATGTCTGTAAGTGGTGCTGATGGATAATAACCCATGTATGTAAGTGGTTCCGATGGATAATAACCCATGTCTGTAAGTGATGCCGATGGATAATAACCCATGTATGTAAGTGGTGCTGATGGATAATAACCCATGTCTGTAAGTGATGCCGATGGATAATAACCCATGTCTGTAAGTGATGCCGATGGATAATAACCCATGTATGTAAGTGATGCCGATGGATAATAACCCATGTCTGTAAGTGATGCCGATGGATACTAACCCATGTCTGTAAGTGGTGCCGATGGATAATAACCCATGTCTGTAAGTGATGCCGATGGATAATAACCCATGTCTGTAAGTGGTGCTGATGGATAATAACCCATGTCTGTAAGTGATGCCGATGGATAATAACCCATGTCTGTAAGTGGTGCTGATGGATACTAACCCATGTCTGTAAGTGATGCCGATGGATAATAACCCATGTCTGTAAGTGGTGCTGATGGATACTAACCATGTCTGTAAGTGATGCCGATGGATAATAACCAATGTCTGTAATTCAAGAAATGTCGTCAAGTGTAATGAGCTCAACACATACATGCACAATCTATGCATGAATATTTTGATCACGTGACTACTCACCCGAGGTCAACACTGAGAGGTTTTGGCAGCCTGAAACAAAAATGAAATAGAATTCATCATAATCATATAGGAATACTACATCCGGTGTTCCATAGAAATCATCATAATCATATAGGAATACTACATCCGGTGTTCAATAGAATTCATCATAATCATATAGGAATACTACATCCGGTGTTCCATAGAATTCATCATAATCATATAGGAATACTACATCCGGTGTTCCATAGAATTCATCATAATCATATAGGAATACTACATCCGGTGTTCCATAGAGTTCATCATAATCATATAGGAATATTACATCCGGCGTTCCATATAACTGGAGTATGAGAAATAGTGAAACAATGGAGTTTGCCAGAAATAGGGGTGGGGTGGATTCACTGAAAATTTGAAATACCACAACATTGTGAACACAAACCATATCAACAATATATCTATATTCACATTGGACGAGTAAAGATAATGCTTTCAGAATCGATACATAATAATGGTCATATCAAAACGTACCAAGAATTATGTCCCTTGATTTTCGACCTAAAATCTAATTTTTATGCACACAATTGTAAATATATTGCATTTTTAGACCAATGAGCACAAAAGAACAACAGTTTTTTTAAGCATGGCCACCTACCTATGTGTGTTGAAAAACCTGTCTTCCAATAGAAATATGAAGAAAAACTTCAAACTTACGCCGTTGACAATTCAAGAGAAAGTTTAATGCAGTCAACTGATGCAGAGGACATATTTTGGACGCTCAAAATTTACACATAAACTAGAGCCATTGTTGTACAGGAACGCAACTGCTTAACATAGGCGTTTGGTGAAAATCACTTGCACGTGGTTTTTTTAAAAACTCTGGGGCATTTTCTAAATTACACAAATTCATATATATCTACAACGTGAATAATGTCAGAACCTACTGGTATTTCATACTTATAAAATCACCCGTATGTAAACTTATGAGTCGTATTATTTTTCACTCAGTTTTAAATTCGCCCACCAATAGGTGCGCGAAAAATAGTACCTCGCGAATTTAAATACAAGTAAGGTAGTGTACTCACATGTATCCCTCATACTTTTTGATGTCGTGTTCCAATGGAACGACATGACAGCATTTGAAGTTTGACCGGCTGAAATTAACAAAAATAGTTATATCTATAACATATGGTGCGTGGTTACTCGCTGGTAAGGCCTGAGAATAGTGTGTCTGAACCCATATTGAGCCCCACATAGACTTAAGCAGACGACACTATGTAGTGCATGTTTCCAGCTGTGTGGGGCTCCCTGTGGGTTGTTACTCGCTGATAAGGCCTGATTATAATATGGTGCAGAATAAGGTCCCCATGCAGAGGGTGAATTTCGTGACGTTGTCCCGCACAACGGGCTAGTCTCACCAAATTCACCCACTGGGGATTCATTCTGCTTGGGCCTCATCTGCTTTGCTTTCATTAGACTTATTTACATATTCAACACGAACCAATCTAGATTATAAAGCTGAGCACGCTTATTGACTTGAATAATCATGCGTTCGGAAAATCAAATTGTTCAGAAGATATAAAAAAAAATTTAACTCTGGAACTAGAATGATCTGCCAATAACTTTGCACAATAACACTTTTTATGAAATATGCCTTGAAATAGGGTGTCTGTCATTTGCAGAATGAGGTCCCCAGAGGGTGTATTTAGTGATGCTACCCCGCATAGCGGGCTAGCATTACCAAATTCACCCTCTGGGGACCTCATTCTGCTCACACCTCAGCAGAATGAGGTCCCCAGAGGGTGAATTTGGTGATGCTAGCCCGCTATGCTGGGGACCTCATTCTGCAAATGACAGACACGCTATTTCAAGGCATGCCCATAAAATAGCGGAAAATTACCGAAACTGGATCGTTGTATTTATCTCTAGATAGCGTTATTTCACTGTAGCTTATCGACGGTTTACGCGGGCGAAAAAAATGAAGACAAATTCTAAAGCCGCGCGTTATATTATAGATCATAACCCATAACAAGAGTTATTTCTTATAATTTAATCCGTCATTTCACAGGCGAACCACCACAAGTAGAAGTCAGAAGTAAAACACGCGAAAAACTTTCCGAAGAAAATCATACCCTCTTGACATCGAATTATCGATTGATCATGAAAGTGTCGCCAGCTATTCGTCGTTATCGATTGATGATGCAAGTGTCGCCAGCTATTCGTCGTTATCGATTGATGATGCAAGTGTCGCCAGCTATTCGTCGTTATCGATTGATGATGCAAGTGTCGCCAGCTATATTCGTCGTTATCGATTGATCATGCAAGTGTCGCCAGCTATTCGTCGTTATCGATTGATCATGCAAGTGTCGCCAGCTATTCGTCGTTATCGATTAATCATGCAAGTGTCGCCAGCTATTCGTCGTTATCGATTAATCATGCAAGTGTCGCCAGCTATTCGTCGTTTTTGATTGGCTAGCCGCAACATTTGACGCACCATGCAGTTGTGCACGTGGGATTTATATATTTCGACAGTGGTTACACGGAGACTTGTTAGTTTCGATTCCGTGTTTCATTTCTTTGCGCGAGTTTTGTTGCATTATCTGGGTAATTGTGCACTTATGATTAGTAGGAAGTATTCTTCCGAGTATTGTTCAAATTGCTATATACTATTAAAGATGGATGATGATACCATATTGCGACATAGAGCACTGGGCTGTTCCTACAGCTACACATCGAAAGTCAAATATCACAGATTAGTTGTTTGTATTGTTTTGTTCCACAGATATAAGTGCTAATAAGTACAATTAACGTTTATTTGTGACAAAATTGTTACATAAACTTTCTGGTCTCTGTTAACGGTAACCAATATTGTTCGTTAGCTGAACAAACACACATTTTTAGACCAGAAAATATTCGAAATAAAAATAATATTAATCGATAGAAGCATTTCCGGACATGAGTCTTCGATTCAAATCTAATATTTTATACCCCGGTAACTATATATAATACATGTTTACAAAGAGATAATCCACCTTTAAAAGTAAAAATGCCGCATAACTTAGCAACTGTGAGCTTTAATAAGGTGAATATAATGAAAAGAATACCTACAGTGATTGTTTGAATACATGAAACATCTCATTCGTGTCTGGAAAGAAATATCTAATTTTCACTCGCGGCTTGCACCCGCTCTTGAAAATTCGATATTTCTTTCCGGACACTCGTGAGATATTTCGGTATTCAAACAAAAACTGTAGGTATTTTCAATATGTCACAGTAGTTATAATATATACACTTTCATATTCAATTAACTTCTAGTTGATGAGGACGCATGATTTTATGGTGTTTTACGACACTTTAGAAGTAAAAAGTAGAATTCTTGTCTATGATAAGACATTTTAGATTTGACGCGCGATTTCCACGACTTCGTAAGTCTCTGTCACTCAATATAGGGAGGATACGCCATCCGGCCATTCTTCATGATAAGGAGGATACGCCCTCAGACCATTCTTCATGATAAGGAGGATACGCCATCCGGCCATTCTTCATGATAAGGAGGATACGCCCTCCGGCCATTATTCATGATAAGGAGGATACGCCCTCCGGTCATTCTTCATGATAAGGAGGATACGCCCTCCGGTCATTCTTCATGATAAGGAGGATACGCCCTCCGGCCATTCTTCTTGATAAGGAGGATACGCCCTCCGGCCATTCTTAATGATAAGGAGGATACGCCCTCCGGTCATTCTTCACGATAAGGAGGATACGCCCTCCGGTCATTCTTAATTCATGATAAGGAGGATACGCCCTCCGGTCATTCTTAATTCATGATAAGGAGGATACACCCTCCGGCCATTCTTCTTGATAAGGAGGATACGCCCTCCGGCCATTCTTCATGATAAGGAGGATACGCCCTCCGGTCATTCTTCATGATAAGGAGGATACGCCCTCCGGTCATTCTTCATGATAAGGAGGATACGCCCTCCGGCCATTCTTCATGATAAGGAGGATACGCTCTCCGGCCATTCTTCATGATAAGGAGGATACGCCCTCCGGCCATTCTTCATGATAAGGAGGATACGCCCTCCGGCCATTCTTCATGATAAGGAGGATACGCCCTCAGGCCATTCTTCATGATAAGGAGGATACGCCCTCCGGCCATTCTTCATGATAAGGAGGATACGCCCTCCGGCCATTCTTCATGATAAGAGGATACGCCCTCCGGCCATTCTTCATGATAAGGAGGATACGCCCTCCGGCCATTCTTCATGATAAGGAGGATACGCCCTCCGGCCATTCTTCATGATAAGAGGATACGCCCTCCGGCCATTCTTCGTGATAACGAGGATACGCCCTCCGGCCATTCTTAATGATAAGGAGGATACGCCCTCCGGCCATTCTTCATGATAAGGAGGATACGCCCTCCGGCCATTCTTCTTGTTAGTCCCTGTCACTCGGGATGAGGAGGATACGCCCTCCGGTCAATCTTCTTGTTAGTCCCTGTCACTCAGGATAAGGAGGATACGCCCTCCGGTCAATCTTCTTGTTAGTCCCTGTCACTTAGGATAAGGAGGATAACCCTCCGTGAATTCCTCTTGTTAGTTCCTGTCACTCAGGATAAGGAGGATACGCCCTCCGGTCATTCTTCTTGTTAGTCCCTGTCACTTAGGATAAGGAGGATACGCCCTCCGGTCAATCTTCTTGTTAGTCCCTGTCACTCATGATAAGGAGGATACGCCCTCTGTCCATTCTTCTTGTTAGTCCCTGTCACTCATGATAAGGAGGATACGCCCTCGTGTCATTCTTCTTGTTAGTCCCTGTCACTTAGGATAAGGAGGATACACCCTCCGTGAATTCCTCTTGTTAGTCCCTGTCACTCAGGATAAGGAGGATACGCCCTCCGGTCAATCTTCTTGTTAGTCCCTGTCACTTAGGATAAGGAGGATACGCCCTCCGGCCATTCTTCTTGTTAGTCCCTGTCACTTAGGATAAGGAGGATACACCCTCCGTGAATTCCTCTTGTTAGTCCCTGTCACTTAGGATAAGGAGGATACGCCCTCCGGTCAATCTTCTTGTTAGTCCCTGTCACTTAGGATAAGGAGGATACACCCTCCGTGAATTCCTCTTGTTAGTCCCTGTCACTTAGGATAAGGAGGATACGCCCTCCGGTCAATCTTCTTGTTAGTCCCTGTCACTTAGGATAAGGAGGATACGCCCTCCGGCCATTCTTCTTGTTAGTCCCTGTCACTTAGGATAAGGAGGATACACCCTCCGTGAATTCCTCTTGTTAGTCCCTGTCACTTAGGATAAGGAGGATACACCCTCCGTGAATTCCTCTTGTTAGTCCCTGTCACTCAGGATAAGGAGGATACACCCTCGTGTCATTATTCATGATAAGGATGATACGCCCTCCGGCCATTCTTCTTGTTAGTCCCTGTCACTCAGTATAAGGAGGATACGCCCTCTGTCCATTCTTCTTGTTAGTCCCTGTCACTCATGATAAGGAGGATACGCCCTCTGTCCATTCTTCTTGTTAGTCCCTGTCACTCATGATAAGGAGGATACGCCCTCGTGTCATTCTTCTTCAAAACAATCCAATCAGAGTTATCTTACCAGGAACGGTTTCGAAAATAAAAATTACGACATTTTAGAATTAACGAACAATTTTCGCGGGGAATTTAAAACCCCACACGACATTTTATAACATGAATTTGCCTGTAAAACATCGAAAATGCCATTTATACTTTAAATATTGACAAGTTATCTGATGAACTTATGTAATCGAACCCGAAGATATAAATCGTGCCATGAATCTCTACTCTGGCTAACGCCCGTAGATATCGTATTCAACCAGTACAAAACCTTGGAACTTTATTATGTTTTGACAGGGAACCTTATACAGTTGAATAAATGACGCCTGGAATATATTTCTTAGTTAATTCCTGTGCCTTGATAATATATTTCACTGTAGGTGAAGGTCCTAACTAAAAAATTCATGATGTAGCAGGGGGGGGGTCTGCAAAAAAATTCCGTATATATAGGGGCGGGGTGGGTGGGTGGTCCAGAGGCGGAAAAATGGTGCTTGTAAATTTTTTCCAAAATGGGTTTTTTTCAAACAATTTACAAGTACTGACCATGTAATGTTGTTTGTAAGCATGTTAGTACCATGCTTGTTGGTATAGAGCTATATAGGCAGCTAAAGTGACTCTTTAGCCTCAGATTTAGCAACATTCTGGATTTCACAGTATCCCGGACCACTTCACAGTGGACCACCATATTAACGTTCAGGAAACTTATGATCAACGAAATAAATATTTAGTAACAAAATTAATATATTATCTGAATAAAAGTAATAAAACAAAAAAACTCACTAATTGGATACTACATGGTGAATACTCAATGATGACTACTAGTAGATATCATTAACCTGATTGTTGCATAACATGAAATTGAAAAGGGTATCTCTTAAATTTCTAATGTCTGAAATACTGTCTTGTTCTGGCATGTAATCAAATTCATTCCTTCTGGTTATTTCTCATCTTGAATGATTGCAAGTAATGTTAATTTGCAACAATTATCAAAATAAAACTGAATTGGTTATGATGAATGGCATTACTGTTTACTGCTCAGACAATCCCAAATGAAGGTGACGCTATTCTCATTGAATTTCCGAACTTCATCTGGGAGCTTTACTGCTCAACAAGACGAAACTAAAATACTAATTGTATACTGTTATCACTTACAAATAGATGAACTGAAATAATGTGATGCATTCAGATGCATTGAGACATGACAACCGACACTTAACTTATATTGCAAAAACTTTGTATGGACTGAATTTCATAAAGTCGAACAGGGCCCATAACTCTGGTAGGCATTGGTGGTCACAACCCGCGATATTATGCATATTCGTCCCCCATTTCTGGTCCGTCACCATGCCATAGGGCATCAAATATGACAACTGACTCTTGAGTTAAAATTCAAAATGTTTGTACGGACAGACGGCTCGAGACGTCAACTATATATCCGCCGACTAATATCGGGCAGTATAATAACCATATATCTATGTGTATACATAACCAAAAAACAATTCCCCTCCCACCCCATCCCGTTGGATAAGACTAAAGAGTTCTTTGATCATGCATATATAATTGTGGAACCCCTGACCTGTTTACCACTATTTACACTGGCCAGTGTTCTCTGTCAGACATAACACACTCGATATATTAAGGCTATAATGGGGTCTTGGGCAATTTGTGACATATAGTCTACCTGCAATGCTTAATTAATATTGTTGTTAGATACTGAAAACACCATGCAGGAAACACATGGAAATACAGTATATTTTTCGTTTTTCTGATCTGTGTTTACCAATTAGTAAGGCAGTTAACACAGTTATTGAAGAACGGCTAAAATAAAACCTCTGAAATTTTGATAAAAACATGAGAAACGGGGGGTGGGTCCCCAAAATTTTGGAGGAAAAAAATATTTGTTTTGCAAAAATGGGGTGGTGGGTCCCTCGAGGTCGGAAAAAAACTTTTTGGGCCCTATATGTGCAATTTTTTTCCAGACCCCCCCCCCCCCCCCCCCCCCCTGGATGTAGGTGACTTTCTGAGTAATTTTGGGTTGCGGCATTTCTCCTGGGTTAATTAATTCATTGTTTATACTGCGATATCGGCTGGCAAAAGTCACAGAACAGTATGCAATTTCGAGTTGGGACCTTCACCGACAGTGAAGTACATTATTAAGGAAAAGTTAATAACTAAGAGATATATTCCCTGTGTCATTTTTTTTCGACTGTATAAGGTTACCTGTCAAAACTTAAAAAAGTTCCAAGGTTGTGTACAAGTGGAATCTCTGCGGGCGTTAGAAAGAGTAGTTATTCATGACATGATCTCCCGAAGATACAGAAAATGCAATAAAAAATTTCGCGCCAAAATGGCTGGTAAGACCTTATAGAAGACGATATGTAAATGAGGTAACGAATGAAACCAGGGAATGTAAAGAAATATTTCAGAATTACCAAATAATCTATAATCGCTGTAAAAGTGCTATGGACGATTTATTTGTTTATATGAGTAGATAAATTACAAGCCGATGTGTCGGTATTCAGCGTTTAATAGCGAGTTTGCGATTTCAAACGGGTACGGGTACCGGTACGGGTACTGGTAGCTACCCGTACCGGTACACGTTTTGAAATCGCAAACTGTTTTACGGGTAGAATTAAGCATATCGACGGGTATAGTGTATGGTGAGCCAATTGCAGCACAATATATATGATATAGAGAAATTGTTATCCGCATTCGCTTTCTTGGCCGACGTTATACTTGCTGTTATGGTTATATGATGGACATCTGCGTGGATAATGGATTGCATTAACCAGGGACGAGGCGAAAGTGGAAGGGGTTGGCGTCTTTCTTTGACTCATTTTGGTAACATTTTCAATAATTAGCTTTCATAAGTAATTTCCCAGACCGTTCGAGTGTCGTCTAGAACAGATGGAATTTTCTGACTGAGAAAATATGTTATGATAGCACAAATATACAATTACGCTAATTTAATAATCCAATCATTATTCGGTGTAAAATGTGTTGGTTTAGACCCAGGGTCCAAGAATGTCCTATATACATGCATGCACTTTTAGTCAGATATAAGACCGAAATTGCCCCTTATATTAGTTGGGGAATATTTAGTCATATAACTGGTAATGGGTTGGAATCTTTCGAAGGGTCGGGCAAGAGAATATTCATCCCAAGAATATTTGTCTGCGTCTAAACCCGGATGTAGATAGAACAAGAGCTACGCTGGGCGTGCAAAATACGCCCTCTCTTGGGTCGGCGGAAACTGGTAAAAAAAGGGGCATAACTCTGGTAAAAATTGGCGGACGGAACTCAAATTTGAACTTGACCTGTGTTTTGGTGGGAGAAAGTAATATACCATATTATCATTGAATCCGATAAGCTCTAGTAAAGTTATCATCCGGACAACAAATTTCAGGGATTTTCTAAGTCAAATTACGTCAAATAAGGGGCATAACTCCGGTGAAAATTGGGTGGACGGAACCCAAATTCGAACTTGAGCTGTCTTTTCTCCTAATAAACCCACATACCAAATTTGATTGAAATCTGTTCACTCTAACTAAAGTTATCATCCGGACAACAAATTTCAGGGATTTTCTAAGTCAAATTACGTCAAAAAAGGGGCCATAACTCTCGCAAAAATTATCGCATTAAAACGACATTAGCTGTATTTCGATATATGTAATCCACAAAAAAACGGGTTTTGCGTATAAACATTCCAAACTCGAGTTATCATCCGGAAACCAAAAAACATAAGAAAAACATAATTTTCTGAGTCGAAAAAGGGGCATAACTCTGCCAAAAATGGTCGGACAGAACCCAAGTTCGAACTTGACCTATGTTTTGGTGGGAGAAAGTAATATACCAAATTTGGATTCATTCCGATAAACTATACTAAAGTTATCATCCGGACAACAAATTTCAAGGATTTTCTAAGTAAAAAAACGTCAAATAAGGGGCATAACTCCGGTGAAAATTGGCGGGCGGAACCCAAATTCGAACTTGAACTTACTTTTCGGCTAATAAACCCACATACCAAATTTTATTGAATTTGGTTCAATCTAACTAAAGTTATCATCCGGAAACCAGGTTAACGGACGGACGCCCGGACGTCCATACGCACGACAGGGTACTTGTGAGGTGCGATCTTTTGTTTGCATGACTTGTGGGGTGCACCCCACAAGTAACGTACGGAAAATCCAATTTTAAAGAGAAAATCCAATTTACAGACCAATACTATAATACGGCCGTTTTTTTCAAACGGGCGTATAAAAATCAAACTTGTTAAATATAAAGGGTGTTTAATGGTACACTATTCATTATATGGTTCGAATAAAGAGCGTTTGCTTCACGTCTATGCTAAACAAAGAAAACAGCTAAAAGTCGCTCTGCATGATGACGGTAAGATTGTGCCGAGTATGAGGTGTGTATATCAGTATGTGGTGTCACTATCGGCCACTACAATATACAACAGTCTTGGGGTTCAAATGCGCCATGTCCGTTCAAAAGTCAAATATCTATATTAAAATGAGAAATCAGTCACCACCACATAAGGTACAATAACTGAACGGTTGTATTCAATCGTGTAACACATTCACGGTGTACTTATGCCCATGCACAAAGGGTCGATAGGGGACGTGGCGAGAGGGTGGTGTATCACCCCAACTTTTGTCAACAGTTGGATATTGCATATACCTAACACACCAAAACATACGTTGAAATTATTCTGTCATTCAGTTTGATTTTCCAAAAATGTATTAGTGGGGATTTTTTTTTTATATAGTTTTAGACCAACATTTGCAAATATTCCTACTTTTGGTAGAAAAACATTCGGGCTATATGGTCAACAGCAGGTTGGAAATATCCAACAAATGTAAAGCTTGAGGAAAGTCAATAATTTATCAATTTTCATGTTCAGATTTCAAAACGTTCTCACAGCAGACCGAACCATGGTCGACCCGGTATGCCCTGGTCTAACCACATTCAGTGGCTCGTCAATACTGATCATTAATTTGTGAAAAACAAACCAGGGCGTGAATTTGCCTGGTGTTAGACCACTAGATGTTATGATTTTGCAATTTCCAGGTTCATATCTACAAAACTGTTCTCGTACTGCATGGTCGGCAAGGTGGACCTCCCCCCCCCCCCCCCCCATCACAGGACTTCTGCAACAAGACTACTGATCCATTTAGAACAGTCCACAATAATATTCAGGACAGTGAAGGATCAGTTGGGGGAAAAGAGCCCAACGGCGTGCACAATTTGAATTACGCACAAACCTCTGTTTGGTGTGGTTTAAGGGGGTGTATAGTTGGGAATTTGAAGGTGGACACCTTCTCAACGCGGAGACCCCCATATAACTACGTCCCTGTGTCGAGACTGCGTATAGCACCGCCAACTCACTCTCTTAATCATAACATGTCATTACTTGAGTGAAGACAGTTGTCAGTAAACAAACCGGCGTTCCATAGTTATCTTAGTGTTAGAAGCCGCCTCGATACTTTGAACATAAAACATGGCTTAAATGACAAATGTATCAATGAGATTTGGCAATGAAATCGTGCAATAAATAGATTAATGCATAGCTGACTGTTATTTCGTAGAACTAATGTACTTTTGAGTGAGAAAACTTTAGCGAAAGACTACCAGTCAATGGGATACATCTACCCGTTCCAAATCCCTATCGCTTTATGTGCTGCATTCAAAGTACGCAAATGACCGTGACGATTTTCACCGATCTACCTGGATCTACCGGTACCCGTACCCGTCCGACGGGTATCGCAAACTCGCTAATACATTAACTATTTAGTATTATTATAGCTTACGTGACTTTTTCGCGTTCTGATTTGGTGCACACTGCTATACCATTTTTCGATAGTATCCCAGTAGCTGGCCTACTCACATACTATTTTTTTCTATTTATAGTAACACAATAATTTCGCACAATCGGAATGACCCCTGAACACACGGACAATCTTAAACTATAGTGAACGTTACTTGTTGCATATCGGATATCATTAGGTTTATTGCATAGCGAGGGGACTGAACTCTGTTTTGCAGCTTGGGTCAGACATAGTGCAGCGAGGGGACTGAACTCTGTTTTGAAGCTTGGGACAGACATAGCGTAGCGAGGGGACTGAACTCTGGTTTGCAGCTTGGGACAGACATAGCGTAGCGAGGGGACTGAACTCTGTTTTGAAGATTGGGACAGACATAGTGCAGCGAGGGGACTGAACACTGTTTTGCAGCTTGGGTCAGACATAGTGCAGCGAGGGGACTGAACTCTGTTTTGCAGCTTGGGTCAGACATAGTGCAGCGATGGGACTGAACTCTGTTTTGAAGTTTGGGACAGACATAGTGCAGCGAGGGGACTGAACTCTGTTTTGCAGCTTGGGTCAGACATAATGCAGCGAGGGGACTGAACTCTGTTTTGCAGCTTTTTGACAGACATAGCGTAGCGAGGGGACTGAACTCTGGTTTGCAGATTGGGTCAGATATAGCGTAGCGAGGGGACTGAACTCTGTTTTGCAGTTTGAGTCAGACATAGCGTAACGAGGGGACTGAACTCTGTTTTGTAGCTTGGGTCAGACATAGTGTAGCGAGGGGTCTGAACTCTAGTTTGCAACTTGGGTCAGACATATTGTAGCGAGGGGACTGAACTCTGGTTTGCAGTTTGGGTCAGACATAGCGTAGCGAGGGGACTGAACTCTGTTTTCTAGCTTGGGTCAGACATAGCGTAGCGAGAGGACTGAACTCTGGTTGGCAGTTTGGGTCAGACATAGCGTAGCGATGGAACTGGACTTTGTTTTGCAGCTTGGGTCAGACATGGTGTAGCGAGGGGAATGAACTCTGTTTTTGCGGCTTGGGTATACTCACAATCTGGAGAAGTCGTCGTGTTTGTCCGGGAAGTCCCCATCACTCTGATCATACTCGCCCCAGCGTCTTGGTTGTCGACCGAATACATCCGGGTCATTCACTTCACTCAACCTTCAAAGAGAAATTGGTATAGAAAATCAAAATCACAGAGCACCTAATCTCCAATGAGAAATAGGAACACGTATACGAAATCAAAATCACACAGCACGTAATCTTCAATGAGAAATAGGAACATGTATACGAAATCAAAATCATAGAGCACGTAATCTTCAATGAGAAATAGGAACATGTATACGAAATCAAAATCACACAGCACGTAATCTTCAATGAGAAATAGGAACATGTATACGAAATCAAAATCATAGAGCACGTAATCTTTAATGAGAAATAGGAACATGTATACGAAATCAAAATCATAGAGCACGTAATCTTCAATGAGAAATAGGAACATGTATTCGAAATCAAAATCTCACCATCGCCGCATTCAATTCAGACAATCCAATTGTGAGTTCAAATCAGCGACATACCGACAGAGGGGGATGTATTGCCCATTCCCACCCCAAAATGTTCAAAATGGTCAAAATGTTCAACAGTTGGAAATTTCATACCTCACACAACATTAGTTGGAAATTCCACACCAACAATAGAATTGTTCTCTCAATATGATTTTCTAACAATTTATTAGTGGGAAATTTGTTGTGTTTAGACCAACATTTGCATATTTTGCCTACTTTTGATAAAAAAAAATTGAACTGAAATGGCCATAAGATGGAAATTTTCCAAAATTAGTGGTAGGTTACGTTGGAAATGTCCAACAACTGGAAAGCTTGAGCCCAGTCTGTGCTAGGATTTTGCAATTTTCATGTTCAGATTTCAAAATTTACTCACACCGGGCGGAACCATGTATGGTCGTCCGGTATGTCCTGGTCCCTCCCCAGTGGCCACTCAAATACTGATAATTAATTTAAGCAACACAAATATAGGGTGTGAATTTTCCTTGCGTTTGATCACTATATGTTAGGATTTTACAATTTTCAGGTTCAGATCTCAGAATGTTCTCATACTGGTCCAAATCATGGTCGGCCCACTGACTAGTGGTATGTGAGGGATCAGTTGGAAAAAGTCAAAGCCCAATGGTGGGGTGCAACTGGAATTACGTAAACTTGTGAGTTTTGTGTGGTTCAAAAAAGGGGGGGGGGGTGCAGTTGGAAAATCCAAGGTGGACACACCAACATAAATAATTTAGCCACGTCCCTGCTTCAAATGGTCCATAACCGCTCATTTTGTCACTGATATACATATATATTGACAAACTCAAAATATATATTGGCAAACGATATACATATGGCAAACGATATAAATATATTGACAAACGATATACATATATTGGAAAACGATATAAATATATTGACAAACGATATACATATACACACAGGTATTAGGCACAAAAAAATGTTTTTTTTAATTTAATAACAATTTCGGAAAGGTATCTATCTCATTTTTGATAGAGGTCAGCATTTTTCTCTACAAAAGCAACATTTTATTTTTTTATTGATCTGTAATTGCAGCGCTATGTGACCAAATAATCATAGTTTTCAAAAAAGTTTGGTTCGCCGTCGTATTTGAGATTAGTGAACATAGAAATCATTTAAAGGTACTCAACCCGTAAAGAGGGTCCCAATCTCAACAGATTCCAACAACAACAATCCGATCAGAGGGTCCTATATTACTATTTCTTTGGCTTTGGGGGTAAAAAATATTTGATTCGAGTCGAGGAACCCATCAAACAAAGCTCAGAGTCATTAGATATTGATTTTTGAAAATTCTTATGTTCTCGAGATGAGTACTTATAACTGCCGTCAATTTGGTAACATGCTCGAGATTTTACGCCAAAATTCTATTCAAACAGACAAGGATGGATAACTCTATAATCAAGTGGGTAATAATAACGAATTTTTTACTATCTTCTGGGCCAGAAAGAATTCCCGATAATGAAAAATAATAGATTTCTAAAATCGATATCTAACAAATCTGAGCTTTGATGGGTGACTTCCTCGACTCGAATCAAATATGTTTGACCCCCGAAGCCATTGAAATAGTAATTGAGAGGAGTTTTATCGGGTTGAGTACCTTTAAAGTTGATAAATCAAATTTATTTGGTTGGTACCCGAAACGTCCTTCAATGAAAAATAACAAAATCAAACAATCCAACCCCTAAATCACCGAAATCTATACTCTAATCAACAAACTAATTAGCCCTATTATTAAACAGACGTTGTTTCACGAAGGACGGCTAAATTTGGGTGTGGTACTCAACATACATGGAGTTTAATAACGATTTTTGTCTTTTTTTTCCGTCAGATTTACAGATTTATTTTCGCGGGAGGCCATTTTTAAAGTGCGAAACAAACTCGAAAAACGCTGCAGTAATTGACTCCAAAATAAAATAATTTTACATCGATAAAAAAAAATGTTTATCTAATTCCTTATCTAGTTGGTATTATATATCCACCGCATGATTTTTGTCATTAATAATGCCGGATATCAATTAAAAGAGAGATATTAAAATTAATTTAATAAAGTTCAAGTTAGTTTCGCTTTCAGTTTTGCAAAATGGCCTCCCGCGAAAAGATATCTGTAAAACTGACGGAAAAAAAGGACCTAAATCGTTATTAAACTCGATGTATGTTGAGTACCACCCCCAAATTAGCTGTACTTCATGAAACAACGTCTGTTTGACAATAGGGCTATTTAGTTTGATGATAATAGTATAGATTTCGGTGATTTAAGGGTTGGATTATTTGATTTTTTGATTTTTCATTGGACGGACGTTTCGGGTACCAAAAAATAAATTTCATTGACAACTTCGAATGATTTTCTATGCGCACTTGTTTAAAGTACGACGGAAAGCTAAACGTTAACCAAAAATATGATTACTTGGGCACATAATGCTAGAATTCCAGATCAATTTGATAAAATATTTTGCTTTTGTGATGATGAATTTTGACCTCCTATTTTCACTATCAGCCTTGATACTTACCATTATATATTTTTATATTTTTGTTTTTGGCCAATTTTTTTTTTTGCCAAATACCTGTGCATATACATATATCGTCGCTCGAGAATCGCAATGTGCCAACTCCGTTTTTCTGTTTTCCGAGAAAGTGGCGATTGAACTTTTGGTAATTACAAAATATCGTGATCTCGTTGTATACGCTCTTCAAAATCTGGATATATCTCTGTTGAGGTTAATATGATGACTAAACCACACAGGGTACACAAAACATCGAGTAAAATCGCAAGAAATGTTGTTTGGTGGCATTGTATTGTGCAGATAGAACTTTTACTATTTTGATTTCAGTTTTCTGAGATGAAACAGTATAGCCCTAACTATTTCTCGATTATTTCAATTTATCTCATGTCTTATCTCTATAGATATAACATTGTATATAATATAAGCATACATAACAAGAGCCACTACTTATATTATTCATGCATTGTTCTGGGAGTAAAAGCATGGCGGTCAGGGGTGGCGACATCAGTTGTTACGAACCCTGGATGATACGGACCCCGGTTGATACGGACACTGATGTATACGGACCCCGGCTGGTATTGACCCCGGCTGGTATGGACCCCGGCTGGTATGTAAGAACATCGCGATATGACTGAAATATGTTTTCTTGCATGTGTTTCAGAAATTTTGAATTTATAGTTCAATTCAATAAATAGTTTGAATAAATAGTTCTAGAATTCTAGAGCATTTATATAAAGAAAAAGAACCCCAGGAACCAAGATGAAGAACCAGTAGTTGGTTCTTCGTGCTTCAAAGTTCAAACACAGTTGTAGAACCAACATTACCTACAATACTGCTGTTTTGGTTCTTGAGAATTGAAAAACCAAAAGTGGACAGACGGATTATTTACAACTAAACTTCAATCATCGTCGTCATCATCATCACTGTCGTCGTAGTTATCATAGTAGCCGCTGTCATCATCATCGCTATCGTCGTCGTTGTCATCAACATCATCGCTGTCGTCGTAGTTATCGTCTTCAACGCTGTCATCGTCGAAGTCACCATCACCATCGCTGTCGTGGTCTAAGTCATCATCATCATCATTATCATCGTTGTCGTCGTAGTCACCATCATATTCATCGAGCTTGTCGTCGTAGTCATCATCATCATCATCATCGATGTTACCGTCGTAGTCATCATACTAGCTGTCCGGTATCATCATCATTATCGCTTTCGTCATTGTCATAATCATCGTCGTCATCATTTCATCTTCTTCGTTGTCATCATAATCACCTCCGCTATTGGCAGCAGCATCCTAATTATTACCATTATCATCGTCGATCGCCGTGTAGCAACATGATCAATATCATTATAACCATCGATGTCGACATCGTCATCATTATCATCATCATTATCGTCGTCGGCGACTTCATCGACGTTATCTGTGTCAATTACGATCACCGTCGAAGTTGTCGTATGTGTGACCCGCCATATCAAATACAGTCGTAAGTCGGGATTGTTTTTACCCTGTGCCAATGCATTCTCTTATATATGCGAGTCGACCATAGGTCGCCTCGCATATATAAGAGAATGCATTGGCCTAACAATTTTTTACAATTTTAATAATTTTTTCTTGTATTCTTTAACAATTTTATAATTTCACCCATACAGAGCCCCAGACAAACATGAGCAGACGACACTCTTCTATATGCTTCTATATATGTGTGGGGCTCCCTGCAGGGTAATGGATGTTTTTTATTTTATGTCCTAAAAATTGTAAGAAACATTTATTTAAAAAAAAATGATAAAAAATTGTTAGTCCAATGCATTCTCTTATATATGCGAGGCGACCTATGGTCGACTCGCATATATAAGAGAATGCATTGGCACAGGGTAAAAAAAATCCCGACTTACGACTGGATTTTATATGGCGGGTCACATATAGTTGTTGTCGTCGTCATCATCATCGTTATTATCTTCACGCATTAGTGCCGTCCTCGTTTTCGTCGTTATTGTCAACAACATTATTTATGTATTGCTTTGAAGACGACATAAATGATGATGACCAAGACGACGACAGCAATGATGATGATGACCAGGACGACGACAGCGATGATAATGATTACCACGACGACGACAGCAATGATAATGATGACCATGACGACAACGATGATGATGATGATGACTACGAGGGCGACAGCGATGATGACTACGACGACGACAGCGATGATGGTGATGACCACGACGACAACGATGATGATCATGATGATGATGACTACGACGACGGCAGCGATGATGATGACTACGAGGGCGACAGCGATGATGGTGATGACCACGACGACAGTGATAATATGATGACCGCGAAGATGACATCGATGATGATGATGATGGTGATGATGACTACGACGACGACGACAACGATGATGATGATGATGATGACTACGACAACGGCAGCCATGACGATGACAACGACGGACGACAGCGATGATGCTGATGACTACGACGACTGCGATTCTAATGATGACTACGACGATACTGGTGATGACGATGACTACGACGATAATGATGATGACGATGACTACGACGACATCGATTATGATGATGACTACGACGACAAAGATGATGATGACCACGGCGAGATAAAGATTATGGTGAAAGCGACGCGACGATGATGACTACGAGGACAGCGATGATGACTACGAGGACAGCGATGATTATGACGACGGCGACGACGACAGCGATGATTGTGACGACGACGACGGCGACGACGACAGCGATGATTATGACGACGACGACGACGACGCAAAGAACCTAATCGGTTCTTCGTTAGGATTCGATTTGGTTCTCCGTGAAAAGCCCGTCTGGTTTTTCTTCGCTGAGAACCAAGTTGGGCTTTTTGGTTCTTGGAATTGCCCCGGTTAATTAGGTTCTTCCCGAAGAACCAAGACAATTGTCCAAAATGATTTGGTTCTTCGTGATGAACCAAGAAAATTTATGTGGAACCAACTGGTTCTTGGGGAGAACCAAATAGCTTAGTTGGTTCCGCCAGTGGGACAATTTATAATGTTGTGGTAATTGTAGTAATTGCAACACAGTTGTAGAACCAACATTTTGGTTCTTGATAACAATTTTGGTTCTTCATTTGGTTCTTCAATGATGATGACAAACATATTTCTTATTTCGTTCTTCGTCAACCAAGAACCAATTGGTTCTTTGTTTGGTTCTTCAATAAATTGGTAAAGAACCAATTGGTTCTTCAATTGTGAAGAACCAACTCTGTTGCTTCCGCCAGTTGGGCAGTTTGTATAACCAACTAAGGTTATCTGGATCCCCACATTATAACCAACTAAGGTTATCTGGATCCCCACAACTAAGGTTATCTGGATCCCCACAACTAAGGTTATCTGGATCCCCACAACTAAGGTTATCTGGATCAAACTAAGGTTATCTGGATCCCCACATTATAACCAACTGAGGTTATCTGGATCCAACTAAGGTTATCTGGATCCCCACATTATTTGCTGTGTATACAGCTACTTCCTGAATGGCGCTGTCCACATGTTTTTCTAAATAATTGTTGAAGATTGTATATGAGCATTGGCCAGATTCGAAACCACATGCAAACTGTCATGTGAACTTTGGGATTTGCAATCAATATGATCAAATATGCATATCTATTAATAGAATGCCATCAGTGGATCATAATTAAAGATATAATTTTGACACTGAAAGTTCGTTTCATCTTGACCGCAGCAAAGTTGAGCAAACACAATCGGTAAATACATGTTTAGTTATTGAACACAAAGTGGCGATGTTTATACATGTTTAGTTATTAAACAAAGTGGCGATAATGTTTTGGAAGAGTGATTCACGGTGGCCCACTCAACCCCTAAATCTACATACGACATAATTATATGCTACATACATACGACATAATTATATGCTACATACATACAACATAATGATATGCTACATACATACGACATAATTATATGCTACATACATACGACATAATTATATGCTACATACGATATAATTATATGCTACATACGACATAATTATATGCTACATACATACGACATAATTATATGCTACATACATACGACATAATTATATGCTACATACGACATAATTGTATGCTACATACGACATAATTATATGCTACATACGACATAATTATATGCTACATATTCATACGAGGTTTGCTTATCGCACACTATTTACATATTGTATCCCGACCTTGAAATTAGTTTTTAATTTACCACTGTGAATTTGAATTGAACTGAACTCAAATTATTGCTCAATTATTGACGTTATTGTCTTCTTTTGTTGAATTCAGTACATTCAGTATTTTATTAGACAATGACACACAAAAAACCTACGTGAATTCTTCTGCACAAATAGCAGGTATCAACAAGTGGCCCCTGAATGAGACCACATATCGAAACCATATATTGTACATGAAAAATCTATTATTGCCCTCGCTCTAACGATTCCAACGATATCAATAACTCATTTATTTTCAAAAGTGCATGGTGGTTAGCACATTGCGATTCTCAGGCGACGATATATTGGCAAACGATATTCGCATATTAGCAAACGATATACATATATTGGCAAACGAAATGATATACATAATAATATTGACAGAGGATATATATACTTAAATTGGCAAACGATACACATAATAGTATATAGGAAGAGTGTCGCATAAGGCAGCTACGACGTTCCATACATAGGTCTTCATTGAGTATATATATATACTGTTCTATTAGACAACGAATTAGAGATGAAAACAATCCCAATAGGTTTGAATGCAATGCATATAATACACTGCGCCTCAACTACTAAGAATAGTGTATAATTTATAGACTTCAATGATAAACAAAAGTTCGGATTATTATTGAAAAATAATGAATCAGAAACATGCAGCAGAATCTGCAGCATGGTGCAGGAATTTTTCAAAAGAAAGATCAAGTTCACCTGATTTACGCATAATAAAGACAAGTTCACCTGATTTACGCATAATAAAGATCAAGTTAACCTGATATGCGCTTAATAAAGATCAAGTTCACCTGATTTACGCATAATAAAGACAAGTTCACCTGATTTACGCATAATAAAGATCAAGTTAACCTGATATGCGCTTAATAAAGATCAAGTTCACCTGATTTACGCATAATAATGATCAAGTTCACCTGATTTACGCATAATAAAGATCAAGTTCACCTGATTTACGCATAATAAAGACAAGTTCACCTGATATGCGCATAATAAAGACAAGTTCACCTGATATGCGCATAATAAAGATCAAGTTCACCTGATATGCGCATAATAAAGATCAAGTTCACCTGATATGCGCATTATTATGGTATATATGTTTTTTGTGTATACTGATTACATATTTGTTATTTATTGTTATATATTTGTTGTTATTGTGACGTCGGTCTCTTGTGGACATTTATGTCAATAAACTGTAATATACATGTACTAACCATGGGATGACTGTAATATACATATACTAACCATGGGATGACTGTAATATACATGTACTAACCATGGGATGACTGTAATATACATGTACTATATATAACCATGGGATGACTGTAATATACATGTACTAACCATGGGATGAGTGTAATATACATGTACTAACCATGGGATGACTGTAATATACATGTACTAACCATGGGATGACTGTAATATACATGTACTATATATAACCATGGGATGACTGTAATATACATGTACTAACCATGGGATGAGTGTAATATACATGTACTAACCATGGGATGACTGTAATATACATGTACTAACTAGGGGATGACTGTAATATACATGTACTAACCATGGGATGACTGTAATATACATGTACTATATATAACCATGGGATGACTGTAATATACATGTACTAACCATGGGATGAGTGTAATATACATGTACTAACCATGGGATGACTGTAATATACATGTACTAACCATGGGATGACTGTAATATACATGTACTAACCAGGGGATGACTGTAATATACATGTACTAACCATGGGATGACTGTAATATACATATACTAACCATGGGATGACTGTAATATACATGTACTAACCATGGGATGACTGTAATATACATGTACTAACCATGGGATGACTGTAATATACATGTACTAACCATGGGATGACTGTAATATACATGTACTATATATAACCATGGGATGACTGTAATATACATGTACTAACCATGGGATGAGTGTAATATACATGTACTAACCATGGGATGACTGTAATATACATGTACTAACTAGGGGATGACTGTAATATACATGTACTAACCAGGGGATGACTGTAATATACATGTACTAACCATGGGATGACTGTAATATACATATACTAACCATGGGATGACTGTAATATACATGTACTAACCATGGGATGACTGTAATATACATGTACTAACCATGGGATGACTGTAATATACATGTACTATATATAACCATGGGATGACTGTAATATACATGTACTAACCATGGGATGAGTGTAATATACATGTACTAACCATGGGATGACTGTAATATACATGTACTAACCATGGGATGACTGTAATATACATGTACTATATATAACCATGGGATGACTGTAATATACATGTACTAACCAGGGGATGACTGTAATATACATGTACTAACCATGGGATGACTGTAATATACATGTACTATATATAACCATGGGATGACTGTAATATACATGTACTAACCAGGGGATGACTGTAATATACATGTACTAACCATGTGATGACTGTAATATACATGTACTAACCATGGGATGACTGTAATATACATGTACTAACCATGGGATGACTGTAATATACATGTACTAACCATGGGATGACTGTAATATACATGTACTATATATAACCACGGGATGACTGTAATATACATGTACTAACCATGTGATGACTGTAATATACATGTACTATATATAACCATGGGATGACTGTAATATACATGTACTAACCATGTGATGACTGTAATATACATGTACTAACCATGGGATGACTGTAATATACATATACTAACCATGGGATGACTGTAATATACATGTACTAACCATGGGATGACTGTAATATACATGTACTATATATAACCACGGGATGACTGTAATATACATGTACTAACCATTGGATGACTGTAATATACATGTACTAACCATGGGATGACTGTAATATACATGTACTAACCATGGGATGACTGTAATATACATGTACTAACCATGGGATGACTGTAATATACATGTACTAACCATGGGATGACTGTAATATACATGTACTATATATAACCATGTAATATATACATGTACTAACCATGGGATGACTGTAATATACATGTACTAACCATGGGATGACTGTAATATACATGTACTATATATAACCATGTAATATATACATGTACTAACCATGGGATGACTGTAATATACATGTACTATATATAACCATGTAATATATACATGTACTAACCATGGGATGTTGCTCTTATGATGCTTGTGGATATCGATATAGTCTTCTCTGTTTAATGGTGTGACTTGAGACTGTTCGTTGAATTCCAGTGGAGGAAGAAGCGAGATCATCGGTTGATGGTTCTAAATGAGGGGACGATCGGATCCTGACGACTGAGCAATGTGTATCAGAACATCGCTGGTATATGTGACCCGCCATATCAAATCCAGTCTTAAGTCGTGATTTTTCCCCCCTGTGCCAATGCATTCTCTTATATATGCGAGTCGACCATAGGTCGCCTCGCATATATAAGAGAATGCATTGGCCTAACAATTTTTTACAATTTTAATAATTTTTTCTTGTATTCTTTAACAATTTTATAATTTCACCCATACAGAGCCCCAGACAAACATGAGCAGACGACACTCTTCTATATGCTTCTATATATGTGTGGGGCTCCCTGCAGGGTAATGGATGTTTTTTATTTTATGTTCTAAAAATTGTAAGAAACATTTATTTAAAAAAAATGATAAAATATTGTTAGGCAAATGCATTCTCTTATATATGCGAGGCGACCTATGGTCGACTCGCATATATAAGAGAATGCATTGGCACAGGGTAAAAAATCCCGACTTACGACTGGATTTGATATGGCGTGTCACATATCCGCACGCATCCTCGTACCAACTCTAGGTAGAATTCCTGGTCGCCGATGAATTCCTGGTCGCCGATGATATTGTTCCAATTGCGAGTTTAATATTTGGGTGTTGAATATCTGTAATGTTGTGTGAGCGTTGTGTTATTTGACGTGTGGTGTGTGTGGTGCGTGTGTTGTGTATATGGTGTATAGTGTGTGTGATGTGGTGTATTGTGCTGGATTGTGATTGTTTTGGACGTAGTATCGAAGGAAGTGACGTGCACAGTAACATAACGTCACAGCGATATTTGCTAAACATGGGTGATAAAATCAAATCGGTCCGGGGTTCCGTCTCTTCTAACATTCACTTTACTCACTTCATCGCTAATTATTCAGATATGAAATATATTAAAATGTTAAAAGTAAACATATACATAATATACATGTATAACAGTCAAGAATGCTAGCGTATAACTATACCCTACATTTGAACCTTGTTTAAATATAACTTTTCCATCACTTTCATTTTCCCATATTTCTATCTGTTCTTCTTTAATTGGAAGAATAACCGGATCATGTTGCACATGGACTGTATCATCATTTTGTCTTCGTTTTTCATATTGAAAATGAATTTATCATCATCGTTCATGTTTATAAAGTGTGTGTTATAATATTTTGCAACATCGCGCCATGCTTCCCTCAAGTCAGTGTATGCAATGCTTTCCATTATGAAATGCTTTTCAGTTTCAGCTATTTTCTCATCACACATGAGACAAATTATATCTTTTAATAAAGTCTTTGACTGCGTTTGTCGGCCTTTTTCTATAGCTAATATATGGAATTCATAAATATTCAAAAGATCCATATATGGAATGCTCGAACGGGGCTGGATGGATCGAATATGGTAGCGACTCAGTGGTCTCGCTTATACATGTAGGAATCACTGAACGACAGTGTTAACGTTTCAGCCAAATTCACTGAATTAAAGCCTGCAGACCACTCCGGTGATGTTTATCCAACTATGTTGACACCAGGTGATCACGAAAATGCAAGAAAAATCATAGTTCGCGTGCTTACTTAAAATAATTTCCCAAGTGTACGACGGGGCTATCCGTAACCAAATTTTACCTGGAAAAACCCAGAACTACAGCAGCTAGTTAAATAAATTTCCCGCTGACAAAAAACCATTCCCTCACTAATTCACCAGTTTAAAATATTTAAATATGATGTACAAATCAAATAAACAATATTTCATCTTATAATAACGTGTCACATGTATCAGGTGAAGGCCATTCTCCAGTGACCTTTAGCAATTCCACGGTGCACTCGCTCCCAGATTCCAATAATGACCAACACCACTAGTCATCCGTTTAACTCAGGATATAAATTATTCCGTGTTTTTATTCTACAAACTGCAGTAGCATGAAGTAATGTTACGGTTCATGGTGGGGTTTCAATATGTACTAATGTTACGTGTGTCCAGTTACCTGGTCGATTGCCAATTAATTTAATTAATACCCAGCCCGTATAACGGCCTGAATAAGTGATAGTGCATGGGCTATAAATAATACACGTATAATGGTGTATCAATAGACAGGTTCAGCCAGCCGTACGGGCAAATAATATATGATCATGCATGCGAATTAACGAACAACGCGTTTAACCCTTTACCCAACAAACCGACAAAAAACGGCCAAATAAAGCTGCAACAGCCTAAATTATCTTGGGTCTGTCTCAATAAAACCATACAAATATGGATATCATTGGAACCGGCTCATTGACCACATTGTGATGGTTACAGTTATGCCCTGTGCCAATGCATTCTCTTATATATGCGAGTCGACCATAGGTCGCCTCGCATATATAAAAGAATGCATTGGCCTAAAAAACACTTAACACTTTTTACCATTATTTCTTACATTCTTTAACAATTTTATAATTTGTAATGTGTTAAGCCAATGCATTCTCTTATATATGCGAGGCGACCTATGGTCGACTCGCATATATAAGAGAATGCATTGGCACAGGGCCGTTCTGTTGGGTAAAGGGTCAAGACAATTTTATGCCACGATCGCCTATCTTACTATATAAATAAAGTAATAAAGCCATCTGTTTAAATTTTACATTTAATCAACACCTGTTGATTAAACGTGCCTACTGTTGATTAAACTTCGCAGAGTGGAATAAACTATACAATTTGAACGGAAAAGTGTTTATTCATCGCATTGTAAAGATCGTGGCATAAACTTCACAGAGTGGATTAAACTTTCTCCATACAATTTGAACGGAAAAGTGTTAATCCATCGCATTGTAAAGATCGTGGCATAAACAAAATATACACATAGTGTTTCTGAATAACAAATTTAATCCACTCGTGGGATTGCCGATTTCGAGTGACTCGTCGCCATCCATATCACAATTATGTTTTAAAATTATACTTGTCAAATCGGCAGTTGGAAATACCGATGTTCTGCAGCTAATAGTACGTCGGAACACATGTTCTTTTTTTCAGAACACCGGTTCCCTTCACACGATTCTTGGAAACAAAATGACGATATCCATGGATGGCGACGAGTAATAGTGGTGAAAAATGTTTCAAACTCCGTTAATTTGGCATCCGGAATGAGTATGTTATTTACAGGAAACAGTTGAAATATATATATATATGCCATGTTTTTTTTAGTGTTTAACTTGATTCATTTATATTAGAATACCGATTTATAAATTCGATTAAAACCTTATTTTTGGGACTTTATCAGTTTATGTTCAGTAAAGTTCTGTTTAAAGTAAAGGTAATTAAAATTTTGCCTTTAATTTGAGGTTTGAAGATACTCGGAATTATATGTGTAAGGTTGCCAATGTTACATTCGGAGCAGGCTACTAGTTAACTGTTATTATTTCTGTATCATCCACTCTCGTTCCACCGGCCATTTAATTTATTCGTAGTCGGGTCACACTGTTTAGTGTTGCCGTTTGCCGTAAGTTTTAGATATTTTATCATTTTAAAGAAATCGTACAGATACTCATTTCCAGGAAGAAAAATATTTAGACATTACGCAATTTTCTCTTCAACTACAAGAACAAAAGACATGGGTTCAAACACAGCTTTTGCGCTTCGTTGATCTGGCTATATTGGGACGAGTGAGAAATGTACGACTGAACATTCGATCAATCGATGAGATTATTTTTATGGAAACATTTGTCTATTTTAGGATATAAAATATAGGTCGAAACAGTTTTCAATTTCATGATGATTTGTGAAAATCAGAAAAATAGAGGTATTAATTAAGTACAAAACCTCGATCATGGTTTTTTTGAGATGATGTGACCACTGGTCAAAATACTAACCCGGCATATAAACTTACTATGGCACAATTAAGCCTTAAGGGGAAATACTTGTTTGTTGTTGGCATCATATTCATAATCATCTGTAGCTGATTAATGTCACTGGTGCTTTAACTGCTGGTGCTGTATTCACTAGGTGCTAATGCTATACTCTGTATGTGTGACGTCTTCTATCTGGTAAGGGAGAGTTATACAGGTCAGGGAGAACCCAAAATTGATGTACTAAACCTTGATTTGTGTTAAAAACCTTGATCGAGGTTCTTCGAGACCATGTGAGTGACCACTGGTCAAAACATACACCCATGATATAAGGGGAAACACTCTAAACCAAATATGATACTAATGGAAGTAATCTGTATCTGTAGTTGTTACGTCCTAGTGACCAAAGCTGGCTTTTACAGGACGGTGTGAGGTAATGTAGTGTAAGTGATATAGGCTACGGTAGTGTGGAGTACATGTATTTCACAGTGTTTCATCTTACACCTATGGGAGGCCAAATTCACATTTAATAATTAATTGTGCTTGAGCGCTATCAAGCACAATTAATTATTAAATGTGAATTTGGCCTCTCATAGGTGTAAGATAAATTACTCTACACTACCGGTACCGTATATCACCAGTGGTCACATGTTCTCGAAGAAACTCGATCGAGGTTGTTTACACAAATCGAGGTTTAGTACATCGATTTTGGGTTCTCCCTGACCTGTTATATACATATATAATATCATTGTTTAGACACTGATGCCTGAAGATCTGACAAAGTTTTGTGTGAAATACTTTTGACTTAAGTGAACTTTCAGAAGACGACAATTCAATTATAAGTGGAGGAATCGGGTCCGACAAATTCATGAATAGTTTGTTCACACAATTTTGCGATGTTGTCTCAGATGAGGATATCGAGGGTTGTTCTTAGGCCATAGTTAACCACGTGATTGACGGCCCCGCGCGAAGTCGACCCCATACGAAGACGACCCCATGCGAAGTCGGCCCCAGAGAAGTCGGCCCCATTAATTAGAAGGGATTAAATCGGCTTAATTTTATTGAGATATTGTTTATTTTGTCTAATTGTGAGGTTCCCAACTAAAATTTGGTTGAGTTAGTGTAGTGTTTGTGTAGGCTAATTGTGAAGTCCGCAATGTTTTCTTAGTTCTAATAACAAAATGATCTTCACTTATGGGCAGTCACTGACAGCGGCTCAGTTATAAAAATATGATAGTTGCCGACATACAATGAAAGAAAGCGCTAAGTACTGTTGATTGCTGCTTAGCGAATGAAGCCATTAGCTCATTATTCTCACTTCGGATTTATAGACGTATATAAGATTAGCCCAGCTATCCGATTTCCATACGGGACAAATTTAGGGAACACATAAACTTAAACATTAGCAATACAGAAATTAACACCCCAAATGACATACATGTAGAAATGGCAGCCAAATCAATAGATCCGACATAAATAAGGATGCCATTGACACAGCATGCCCAAAAAAGAAAATAAAGCAAAATACATGGAGAGTATCACGGGGAAACATTAGAATTAATTCACCTCAAACGCAAAACATGCAGACTAATGCAAAAACTCCCCAGGTAAAGACATCGAATACACGTACAGGCCTAACTATGTATAACAGCGACAGTGATAGCGACGATGACGTTGTTTGAATTTGTTAATTGAATTTGTTATTATTATATTTGTCATTATCATTATTATCAGTTTCATATTTCATATCATAAAATAAATAAAGAATGATTTTAAACAATGGTTCTGTTATATATGGGGCCGACTTCGCGTGGGGCCGTCTTCGTATTGGGCCGACTTCATGCGGGACCGACTTCTCCTGCATTCGATTGACTACGCTACACTTTAGTTCATGTCATGAATCTCTACTCCAGCTGACGCACGCAGAGATCATCGTCACATCGATCCACCAGTACAAAACCCGGGAATAAAATAAATATTTATCGTGGAATCGGGTCTCAAAAGTCACGTAAATAATGTAATCTTGAGCTGGGAACTTCATGTACCGATGAATAAATCATTAAGCAAAAGGTATGAACAAAGAAATACATAATTCCCCGCATTATTTTTTCGACTTTATAAGATTCTCTGTCAAAACTTTAAAAAAGTTCCGGGGTCTTGTACTGGTGGAATATGATCTCTACGGACGTCAGCTGGAGTAGAGATTCATGGCATGATCTACGCTACACTTAAGCTTTCCATCTATATTTTTTACGTATGTATACACACGACTCCTATTCCATCACAAGTGGAGCTGATGGGGTCGTTGTCATAACGTTTTCTACGTAGATTCACACCGTGTGCATTCCTGTACCAGTATACATAAATGCACACCAGCCTCATGTAATGTCACGTGATAGGGGTCATTGCAGTGTTTTCTACATAAATGCACACACACGTGACACGGTGTGGATCATATTTGTAAGTTCATGTTCTTCTGTTCATTGATCAAACAACCATGCAGTTCTTGCAGTCCCTGTTTAATACTAAGATCAATATGACCAAAGATCAATTTTATCACCTTGTGACCAATGAACAATTTTATCGCCTTGTGTTTCATCCTTGTGCTAAAAGAAATGTATGCCTTTATCAGAATTTCGGAAGTTAGTTTCGAATTTAAGCAGATAGCAATTATTTATGGCAACATTTCAATCTCGCATTGACTGAGACTGGTGTGCATTTATGTATACGGTACATAAATGCAAACGGTGTACATTTATGTATATCAAATTATGACAACGACTCCATCAGCGAAAGTGGAGGTAACCAAGGTGAAGGATATGCCACTATTTCGCATCTAAATTGAAACAGCGCTTGATATTAATTTTTTACTCGCGATCTTGCTGCGAGCATGTGCAGTCCAACTACCGGTTACTACCCAAGAAAAGATTTGTCCCTGCCGAATCTTACGATTGAGTAAACAAATAAATCTAGAGCACTTGTTTAATCGATTGAGGCTGAATGATGACTTTCCTATAGAACACCAATCTGACGATGATGATTTTGAACTCGATCCATGAATCTCTGATCTAGCTATACCATACTAGATGAATCTCTGATCTAGCTATACCATACTAGATGAATCTCTGATCTAGCTATACCATACTAGATGAATCTCTGATCTAGCTATACCATACTAGATGAATCTCTGATCTAGCTATACCATACTAGATGAATCTCTGATCTAGCTATACCATACTAGATGAATCTCTGATCTAGCTATACCATACTAGATGAATCTCTGATCTAGCTATACCATACTAGATGAATCTCTGATCTAGCTATACCATACTAGATGAATCTCTGATCTAGCTATACCATACTAGATGAATCTCTGATCTAGCTATACCATACTAGATGAATCTCTGATCTAGCTATACCATACTAGATGAATCTCTGATCTAGCTATACCATACTAGATGAGTTCAATGAGAAAATAAAACCAATCTTTGATCTAGCTATACCATACTAGATGAGTTCAATGAGAAAATAAAACCAATCTTTGATCTAGCTATACCATACTAGATGAGTTCAATGAGAAAATAAAACCAATCTTTGATCTAGCTATACCATACTAGATGAGTTCAATGAGAAAATAAAACCAATCTTTGATCTAGCTATACCATACTAGATGAGTTCAATGAGAAAATAAAACCAATAAGCCATGCTATAACAACTTCCATGATTCATTTCAACATACTCGCTCTCTCTCTCTCTCTCTCTGTCTCTTTGAAAAACATGGACAAATTAGCCAATTTCCTATTTAATTGCAGGCGATTTTTTTGTTTAATATGTGTATGCAGTTGTTTGAACTTATATCTATGATTTTGGAAATTATTTGTTCCTGTCATTTCTGAATCTAAATTTAATGAATCGTATCAGCACCCCCACTAAAGCTGGGCTTAAAATCCATAAATTTTAGGAGAATTAAAACTTCGCGTTTCTACAAGGAATCAAGACTTTTTACAAGGATCAAAAGATTCTCATCGAAATTTAGGAAATGGGCCAGCTCGTCCCAGCGCCAACCTGGTCCAGTCGACCTGGGCCAGCTCGGCCTGAGCCAGCTCGGCCCAAGGGATAATGTCTTATTTAAGTTGTTTTTTCTTGATGTCTTTTTGCTTGCTTTCTCTCTTGCTCTTTTGTCACCTCTCTCTGAGCCAAAGGATTAATTCAAAAACAAATGAGTAAATAAGCAAGTCAGTTAAAATATTCGTTTTAATAAAAAATGACAGTAGAACAACTTATAATATCTTAGTTTTGCTGCATTTGTATACTATATGTTTTGCGTTATGGTCTCCTAGAAAGCTCCAGTTTTAAATTTATCTTTATAGTATTTGAAAGTTGTATGGGGAGGTGTTTTGCACGGTGGAACATATAGGAAAATTATAGCTGTTTTTCTGTTTCAATGATGTCAGAGAGTTTGGAGTTTGGGTTTGGGAAGATCCCCCCGGGAAGATTTGAAAGGGCTGTAAGCCCTCTCCTACAACCCACGGTTGAGTGATATAGTGCCGCTGAAGAGCGTTTGTTGAGTTTGGTTGTGAGTGTTTTCTAGTCGTTTGATGCTTGCTTGTGGAGTTTGGGTTACATGCCACCCTGGCAGGAAGCAAAGCCCCCCCCCCATTCCAAAAGCGGACCAGCGAGAAGACTTACCTTGATTGTAATACGAGTTCTGTTTGTTTAACTTAGTTGATATCTTTTTATTTAGTGGTTTGTTGTAAACTAGTGTCCAAGTTGGTGCATTCTTGAACTCCGTTGCCTTAGTCTGTTGTATTCAGGGCTTATACTACGGGCTCAACTCTAGGAAGGGTGTGCAATGCCGGCCGGTTGACTTAAGGTCGGTCGGGGCTCCCCAACTCTCGGTGGTGCAATGCCCGCCTTACACTCCTGTGTGAGTCTCAGAGCCCGTTGACCTGGTTGTGTTGTTGCACAGATGAGGACGCAGCTGAGGCCAGACTGTTGGTGATATGTCTCTGAAGGTTGGGTACCGAATGTTTTTGCTAGTATTGTATCTTCGTGTATGTACGGGTGTGGTTGAGAGCATGTGTTTAAATTTGTATATGTGGTTGTAAGTCAGTTGAGGGAGATTATATTGATAGCTTATACTGCGACCACACAGGCAAACAACTAACAACGCATAAAGGCAGGCTCGGAATATTCTTGTGCCAGCCTGTACACATTGTATTTGGTGTGCGGGGTAATTCAATAAGTTTTATATTAAAGAGTTAGCAGATTAGTCATTTTGAAAGAGATAATTACTCAATGGCTTATAATACGGCCACCAAAAGGGTATCTATGCCGCCCGAGGACATTCATCAGCGCCCAAGGAGCCATCTAGGGCCGGAGCCCGCTGCCCTACGTTTTAATATTATGTTAGTCTTGTTAGACGGTCGATATTGCGGATGTTGCATACATGGGTTAGTACATACCCAAAAGGTTGTTTAAGCTGAGTATTACCAGTGGGTTTTATTGAGGGCTTGCTTTACTGCAGAGAGGGCGTGGCCAATTCACTGTGATATCCTGTCGATGAGCAGTACATCTCATCGAGCCCTGTTGAAACATAATTCATAATTACATGTCCTCCTGGTGGGGCTGACTCGATAATGTGATGTCTACTTGTATACTTACTTTCCTTTTGATTGAACTGGGTTAGTAACTTAATCGACCTAGCGTTTTATGAGTTTTATGAGATAAGTCCATTTATTTATGTTGATTGGGAAATGTTCGTTGAATTGGGGGAGTGATGGCATGACCATTGAGGGGTTTATTCCGGTGAACCAGAACCAACTTCGCCTCGCCGGCCAGCTGCTTTTGTTTTGTCTTTGGTGAGTAATGTTTTCCTAAGTTCTAGTTCGTCGACTAAAGTACTGCCTTGTAGTCTTATAAGACTGTTTGCGGCTAGTACTTGTAATCTGACGCGGATAGTTGGTATATCGGCTGTATCATGTAACGTTCTGATGGGGGTACGTATGTTTTCCTGAAGGGCCATTTTTAATGTTTTATTCTGTATAATTTGGAGTTTGTTGAGTGTGGATTTGGGAAGATCGGCTATTATTATGGCCCCATATTCCATAATTGGTCGTATAAATTGCTTATAAAGTTTAATCAGGGTTTCTGGATTGAGTCCCCATGAGGTGCCCCTGAGCATCCTTAATAGCCCAATTCTTTGGGAGGCCCTGGTCGAAATGTTTTAATATGGGGGTGAAAAGATAATCTGTTGTCGAGGGTTATGCCTAATAGAGTTGCTTCCTGGGTTTGTTCGAAAGTTTCCCCAAAGATGGACAAGTTTTATAATAGTTTGCTTTTAGTTTTTTTTCTACTAAATACAATTAACTGAGTTTTTTTGGCATTGAGTTTGATGCGCCATTTGGAACACCATACTTCCAGGTCATTAAGTTGTTTTTGTAATCTTAATTCCAACGTTTTGGGGTTCCCCCCGGTGGTCCAAAGGCCCAGATCGTCGGCAAATTGTGATATTTGTATGTTATGAAGTGGATTGTGGGGGATGTCATTGACGTATATTAGGAAAAGTAGCGGGCTTAGGACCGACCCTTGAGGAGTACCTGCTTTGAGATCAACATTGTCTGAGATTTCGTCACCCACCCTAACTTTGATAGATCTTTGCATGAGAAATGATGATATGAGTCGTAACATTTTGGTGGGTATGTCGGTGGTTGTTTTTAGTTTGTAGCGAAGGCCATGATGTCAGATAATCATGGCACTGCTTATATACTGTTAGTGAAAGTGATTATCTATCACACGTTCTGAAGCCACCTCACCCTCTGATGTTAGTGAAAGTGATTATCTATCACACGTTCTGAAGCCACCTCACCCTCTGATGTTAGTGAAAGTGTTTATCTATCACACGTTCTGAAGCCACCTCACCCTCTGATGTTAGTGAAAGTGATTAGCTATCACACGTTCTGAAGCCACCTCACCCTCTGATGTTAGTGAAAGTGATTATCTATCACACGTTCTGAAGCCACCTCACCCTCTGATGTTAGTGAAAGTGATTATCTATCACACGTTCTGAAGCCACCTCACCCTCTGATGTTAGTGAAAGTGATTATCTATCACACGTTCTGAAGCCACCTCACCCTCTGATGTTAGTGAAAGTGATTATCTATCACACGTTCTGAAGCCACCTCACCCTCTGAAGTTAATGAAAGTGATTATCTATCACACGTTCTGAAGCCACCTCACCCTCTGATGTTAGTGAAAGTGATTATCTATCACACGTTCTGAAGCCACCTCACCCTCTGAAGTTTGAGGTGTGATTAGCCGACTGGTTACTGTGTAAACAACCTGCTTCTATCAAGTTGTTTTAATAGGAATAGGGACAATAATGGCTTCTAAGGGTTTCGCAAAATTAACCCAGAGAGAGAATAAGAGATAGTGAAAACAGTTGATTATTGTTATTTATGAATTCGCCGGTTTCTCGTTCAAACCGACTGGGTAAATATTATCTTTGTAAACAAACGTGCCTAAAGTAGTTTAAATGTCAAAATTGATGGACATAACTCTGAAAATATCATCATCTGAACTTAAGAAATTAGTATATTAATATATATTGACTTAACACAAATTTAATACCCGGGCCCTGGGATGAGCTGGCCCGGATAAAAAATTTAAGGCATTTAAAGTCAGGGTCTGTATGAAAATTTCAAGAACATATTGTATCTTTGAAAGTAGTTTAATACTGTCTGCGCTGGAGTTTTCATAATGGCAGGAATGCATGTACATCAGTGTGTCGAAACAACAAGCTAGCATATTAGCAAGAATACTCATTGTGGGGTCCCATTCCTTTAGCATGTTTCAATCTTGTTTTATTTCAGTCTTAATTTGTGCAATATATATATATAGGGTTTCAATATTCTCTGAGAGCCAAACCGAGGCGGCAATTTTTATACACCCGTTTGAAAAAACAGTTGTATTATGTAAATGGGTTATCCGTCCATCTGTCCGTCGTCCTCCGTCCGCTTTTAGTTTCCGGATGATAACTTTAGATTGAATCAAGTGAACTGAACCAAATTTGGTATGTTAGTTAACACACCAAAATACAGATCAAGTACGAATATGGGTTTCGTCCGGATGATTTTGACTGAGTTATGCCCCTTTTTCGACTAAGATTTTACCTGATTTGCAGTTTCCGGATGATAACTTTAGATTGAATAAAGTGAACTGAATCAAATTGGTATATTAGTTTACCACACCAAAATACAGATCAAGTTCGAATATGGGTTTCATCCGCAATATTTTGATCATTGAGTTATGCAGTCCTTTTAATTAGGAAAAATACCCCTAGGCAAAATTTTCGTCCTAGGCAAATTACCTAGGCAGTTTTGAAAATGCTTTAAAATCATGTTAGTTACATCGTGATCAGGTGAATATCTTGAGGACACAGTCCACTACACACAGCAAACTGCATACATTTATGATAATTGAATGTATAACTTGTCAATTTGTCTAACATATGATACTATGTTTGATTATTACATGCATTTTAAAATTTCATATACTTGAGTTGACTTGTATCATGATTCATCACACCCACATGATCCCACATGAACATAATCCCATTTAATGCTTTCAGTGTTTTTATTTCTTGTAAATTATGTTCACATTTCTTTAATCCTTAATATTAAGGACAAAACTGATGCCATTGTGAAAACATCCAGATGATATCGCGAATCGAGATCGATAAATTCAGCACCCAAAGAAACGTACATACATGTACTACGAAAAGCGTGTACCGCCAAACATCCGGTCATTAGAAACTTACTATTAAACCGCGTACCGTTTTCGCCGATTCGTGGTATTGACGATCGGTGATTTATTTCTATTTTTGCCGGCGGGTCAATAAAATGTTTAGGGTTACATGCAAAATATAGGATCGGTCTGGAAACCCAAACCAAAAGACTTTTTTTCTTTGGCCTGATAAGAAATGTCGACACTCACCTCGAAAGTTGAAAACTTCTCCCTCGGCAAAAAAAATGCCGATGCAAAATCGTAATCTCCTCGGCTCGTCCTCGGCAGTGCCGAATGCCGAGGGCTAATTAAAAGGACTGGTTATGTATAACCCTTTTTCGACTTAATTATAGATCATATTTTGCGCTTAAGTGCAAATAAAAATTCATATGCATTGATCCCCCCCTGAATTAATTTTAAATGGCACAGCCCTAAACACATCACTCAAGTGTATACAGGCCCACCATATGAGGGAATCGATCCTCCAGTAACCCCTAATTCCCTTTTTATGGCCATGGAAATGGTATATATCTCTGCAGGAGATGTCCCTTTAATAAAATATACTAGATCTATGGGAGTGAGGCACCAATTCTTGGGACACCAGGGACAGAGATGCCGATATGCATATGGAAATATAATTTTTCTTCAATTTTAATATACTATGAGATGGACTCAATCATTCACAATCAGAGAGAAGTAAGGGAGTGTCAGGTATTTGCACTTAAGCGCAAATGATTTACGCTTAAATGCGAATGATTTGTGCTTAAGCGCAAATAAATTGATAGTCATATATTTGCGCAAATGATTTGTGCTTAAGCGGAAATTATTTGCACTTAAGCACAAATGAATTACGCTTAAGCGCAAAAAAATGCCCTTAAGTGCAAATAAATAATAAATGTGAAAAGGGTAATAAGTTTAACACTTTTTATACTAAGCATAATTGATGAGTAGTTATCCCATAGGAAATGTTCAGATAATAAGTTTAACCCTTTCCATACTAAAGCATCATTGATGAGTAGCTATCATATAGGATATGTTCAGATAATAAGTTTAACCCTTTCTTTACTAAAGTATTATATCTGTCATCTGCTTGTATTTCCTGAACACCCCTCTAGATATATAACAGACCAATCGAATGTAACCTCCAGATATATAACAGACCAATCGAATGTAACCTCCAGATATATAACAGACCAATCGAATGTAACCTCCAGATATATAACAGACCAATCGAATGTAACCTCCAGATATATAACAGACCAATCGAATGTAACCTCCAGATATATAACAGACCAATTAAATGTAACCTCCAGATATATAACAGACCAATCGAATGTAACCTCCAGATATATAACAGACCAATCGAATGTAACCTCCAGATATATAACAGACCAATCGAATGTAACCTCCAGATATATAACAGACCAATTAAATGTAACCTCCAGATATATAACAGACCAATCGAATGTAACCTCCAGATATATAACAGACCAATCGAATGTAACCTCCAGATATATAACAGACCAATCGAATGTAACCTCCAGATATATAACAGACCAATCGAATGTAACCTCCAGATATATAACAGACCAATCGAATGTAACCTCCAGATATATAACAGACCAATCGAATGTAACCTCCAGATATATAACAGACCAATCGAATGTAACCTCCAGATATATAACAGACCAATTGAATGTAACCTCCAGATATATAACAGACCAATCGAATGTAACCTCCAGATATATAACAGACCAATCGAATGTAACCTCCAGATATATAACAGACCAATCGAATGTAACCTCCAGATATATAACAGACCAATTAAATGTAACCTCCAGATATATAACAGACCAATCGAATGTAACCTCGAGATATATAACAGACCAATCGAATGTAACCTTGAGATATATAACAGACCAATCGAATATAACCTCCAGATATATAACAGACCAATCCAATGTAACCTCGAGATATAGAACAGACCAATCGAATGTAACCTCCAGATATATAACAGACCAATCGAATGTAACCACCAGATATATAACAGACCAATCAGTGTTCGCGCTGTCGGTAGCCAATTTAGCCAATGGCTAATCTTTTTCGAATTTGGCTAATAAAAATTTCATTTGGCTAAAATTTTGGCTAAACTTTTTTTGCCCCAAATGGAGACCGAAAGCATAGAGTCGTAAAGCTAATTAATACGTAATCAAACTTCACGGGACGGGTAAGCTCTAACATTTAACCAGCCTAATCGTCAATACGCATAAGCTGTACACTGGTTATGTAATTGATTAAGCCGTCTTGATAAGATAAAACACATAAATCCTTTGTTCATTATAGAAGAGCAGTTCTTAATCAATGGTTGCGTAATCTGCATCCCGTTTAAAAAACTGGCTTCTCACCATAAAAGTGTCAACGACATAGAGTTATTACAATTAGCTTAGCAGATTTATGCAGGCTTTTTTGCGTATTGTTCGATGTGAAATCCCGTCATATTCTATATTAATTTTTATGAATTTTATGAAGCAAATATTTTTGTCATTAATTGTGAACCGCCCAGAAAATGAGGATTTAATTTGGCCAAAAACATTTAGCTAAAGTTTTTTTCATTTGGCTAATAAAATATATTTCGGTCCAGCGCGAACACTGAGACCAATCGAATGTAACCTCGAGATATATAACAGACCAATCGAATGTAACCTCGAGATATATAACAGACCAATCGAATGTAGACTTGAATAACTCTGGCAGCAAGTGGAGCGAACAAGTCAGATTTCATTTGGCTCAATTAGTTCCTTGTTGTCAGAGCGTCAACACGAGTGAGTTGTGCGGTCGCGACATCGGTTGTAACTGCCCTGGTGGGGACGCCAGACTGAGATGGTTTTGGATTAGGCTCAGGACGGATTATGGAGCTAATCCCTGACGCCGCGTTGGCTGCTATACAGAGAAGCCGGTTAGTGGACGCTGTTAGTTGGTCTCTCCAAGCTAACAGGGGCTCTCTGGTTCTCTGTGTAGAATTCCGGACAGAAGAAGCTGGCATCCAGAAGTCTTCTGCCGAGAACAGGAACGCCAAGACCCGCTGTACCATGAAGAAGGGGCCTCCCAAGAGAAAGACACCCTCACAGAAAAGAAGGGACGCTGCCAGACGGGCTAAATGGAAGAAGCAGAAGGGGGTGACTGTAGATCGGCCAGTCGCCCCTCCCCGTGTGGCTCAGCCGTCCAGAGTCATAGCCGGCAGGCCGGAGTTGTCTGAGAGACGCCCAGACGACCCGACCTGCATGGAGACTGACGACATTGAACCAGCTAGCAGGGACTCTGTGGATCTGCCGGAGGTCCCTGCTGTCGTCGTCAAGGCTAGCGGAGACAGGGACGTGGATACCACCCCAGATGTTCCTGCCGCCAGCTTCGACGTGGAACTGGATAGTTTTACACCTCGGACACCGGATTACCAACACATCCCGGTGTCCCCCAGCTCTACCACCAGCGACAACACCAGCACAGCCACCACCTGTTCAAATGAGGAGATAATCTTAGGCCGAGGCCGGAAACAGTTTTTGACCACCTTTTTTGCATTTTTTTTTCATTGACATATTTTCAACTGTTTTAAACATATTTGTTTATATGTTGTAGCTTGTTGCAATATGAGAAACACTAATACATTCAATATTGTTATAATTACCCCCATAAGTTGATATAAAATGGAAAAATAGTGAATATTGTGGGGGTGGGTCCCAAACTTTTCATTGATTTTGTTTGTGCGCAAATTTTTTTTATTGTGTCTGTTTCAGTTTGCTTGGCAGTTTTTATATTGAAATTTTTCTAGTTCACGGTGTAGATCAATAAAAAAAATACTTCAGATAGCTCTAGGGTAGGGTGAACTTAATGCAGTCTGACAATATCAGCTGACAACTCATAACAGAATATTACAATAATTATTATAATTCATGACAGTCTCTTTACTCATACAGTTAGTTGATGCATGAGTGTAATGTATGAAATAAGTATTTGTATCAGTGTTTGTATACTAAATTGATTTTTAAATATACTTTTGTCAAATAATTATTTGAATTGTCAAATTATTAGTTTCAGTGTTGTTGACAACCATCAATAAGTAAATAAGTAGACATGAAATAAAGTTTTAATAACATTTATTGAAAGAAAAAAAAAAAAAAATTCCTTGGATAGTCTTCTGAAAAGTATAAAAATATTATTTAAATAGATGTGAAGAGGGGCCAGGACACATTACAGTTTTGTTCACATTGTAATTATTACATGTATATCCTATAATTACCTGCATATACTACAATGTAAATGACACGTAATATCTAATTCAGGCTAATTTGAAAATTATCAAAGAAGGAAAATTAATTTACTTAATTATTGTATATTTATAAGATGATGTGCATGCAAGGTGGTCTAGTTTGAAGGCACACATAAAGGTCATGTACACAATGTGTGTGAATTTCTTATTGCACATGAATTCCATCCAGCACATGACCGAAGTTCAGCTCTGATTGTCCAACTGAATCTCAGTAATATACATCCATGTATATGGATTTGGTACTAAATTGACGATCAACGTTCAAACTCAAAGGGTTAAGCCATTATTTTAGGCTAAGTTCTAAGTCGTAATGCGAGGTCGGGTCGGTGGTCATGCAGGCATACATAAAAGTTAATTCGTACACTGGTTCATATGCACATTTTCCTTTTTGGTATTACTATAGGCTCTAGGCCTATTAGTTGATGCTGGTTGATGTCTGAAAAAAAGATAAATTTAATTTTGTGTAATTTTTTATTCTACTGTAGGCCCTAACACTGGCCCTAGTTATTTTTTGTTGTCATTCCAGGGGATTCAACATATTTTTCATCTACTTACCAGCTGTACTCACACAGATGAATAGGTTGGGTTATAAATTTACCAATATAATCACATCATATTCTACCTTTGTTGATTGCTTAGAGTTAAATTTTGCACATGTTTGTTAACAGGAAGTAACATTTAATTTGGTCTTTCAAAGAAGGGACCATTATAGAGCGGTTGGTCGTTTTTACAGAGGGGGACCAACATAAAGCTTTGATGTTTTGGGGTGGGTGTCTAAAATTTTATGAAAAAATAATGCAAGAAAGGGTGGGTGGGTGTAAAAAAATGGAAATGTAAAAAAAAAGACCCCCATGTCTCGCAACTTTTTTACGGCCCCCCCCTGATTTGATTCCAGTCGAGGAATCCACCCATTCAAGCACAGAGTTATCAGATATCAATTTTTGAAATCGGTTATCTTTCACCACCATGAATATTTGGCGGCCTCTCTCTCTCGCATTTTAAGAAAAGTTGTTGTTGTTGGAATCTGATGATATGGGGACCACAGAATTGGGTTGTGAACCTTTATTATGTAAACAATTTGTTTCCAAATAAATTTTTTTACCTTTTCGGTAAATTCCCTCCATGCTCACTGATGCAAAAGATTTTAAATAATTATGTTTCTTATCTTTTTATGTTTCAATACTTACACTCTTGCTTCATTTCTAGTTTTGTTTCTTCTTTAAATAGGGAACTTATCAATTTGGATGAGGGCAAATAAAGATGGCTGAAGCAATACCTGAAGAGATCAACAAGAAAAGGTAAAGATAACACTCCTGTATGGAGCCTCTAACAGACCCAAGCAGACAACAGTCATCAGTGCATCATTCTATATGTCTGGGGCTCCAAAGAGGTGTCGTCAATGACATAAAGGAACTACATTACTACTTTTGTATACAGTCAAACAGTTTTCATCAAATTCCCGTGATCAAAGCAGATCTTTTGCAAGTTCCATTCTATAGCACCTAAGCACAGTTTCATTGTTGATTGCAAATAATCATGATAATGATTATGATAATGTCAGAAATGATGACCGTGATGATGTTGTTTATGATGATGCTGATGTTAAAGGGGAAGGTAACTCTCGCATAATGAAAAGGCATGTGTGTTATTTACCAGTAAATGGTGTATCCATCCATCATATGTGCTGTCAGATCGGTCAATTCGGTCAATTTGTTGTAGGCCTTAAAATAAAGACCTTTTATTATTTCCTCTGACCGACCCAATTTATACCTTTTATTGGGATCTGTAAATTTAAATGGCAGTTTTTAGCTCACCTGAGCTGACCTGAGCTGACCTGAGACGACCTGAGCTCACCTGAGACGACCTGAGACAAAGTCTCTGGTGGAGCAATAGTCATCACTCCTCGTCCGTACATCTAATTGTCTGTCCATCTGTAGACACTTTACGCATGGTGCGATAACTAAAATATTTTCTGTAGAATCTGAACCAAAGCCCAAAATACAGATCCAGTTCGAATATGGGTTTGATCCTATATATTTTAACAGTTATGGCCCTTTTTAGCTCGACTCTACTTTGTAAAGTTTGAGCTATTGCCATGGCTTGGTATCCGTCGTCCGTGTGTGTGTGCGTGATTCGTCAACAATTTCCTTTGGTCGGATCATTCTGAAATTTGTCATGGGCATTGACATTGAAATGTAGATGGGAACGAGTGATTTTGAGGTTATTTTGAAAAAAAACATGGATGCCAGCAGCCATCTTGGATTTCAAAATTCAATCCATTAGCACGGGCTACAGGTTGTACTGTTTGTCTGATCATCATAAAATTTGTCATGGATGTTAATATTGACATGTAGATGGGAACGAGTCATTTTGGGGTCATTCGGCAAAAAAATAGGCCTGAGTGTTTGTCTGATCATCATGAAATTTGTAGTAAAGTTAATATTGACATGTAGATGGAATGAGTCATTTTGGGGTCATTACATGTAAATGGGAACAAGTCATATTGTGGTCATTCAGCAAAAAAACATGGCTGCCAGCAGCCTTCTTGGATTTTACTCTTTGCATAACTAGAACTTTCAACTTTCCACATTCCTAATCACTCCATTGACTGTAACACATGAAATTATTCCCTTTCCAAGTTGAGCTACAGTGTCATTGACACTTTCATTTGACTTAGAATTCACGCATGCTATGATATCTCAAACATTTTTCATCTGATCAGCACCAAATTTTGGTATGTGAGTTTCTCAGCCCAAAATACAAATAGAGTACGAATATGGGTTTTATCTGATTTTTTACGGAGTTATGGGCCTTTGAATAATCCAGATCTCTTGAGGTCAACTGATTATAACCCAAGAAACTGATCATTCCCCACTGTGAATAAGGAGAACTCTTATCATGTATGGAGCAATGAATTATTGGTTATCATTGAGTTATTATACCCCCACTTTCAAAGAAAATGGGGGGTATACTGGATTGACTGCGTCCGTCCGTCCATCACGCTTTCTCCGTCCGTCCGTTTGTCCGGACGTCCGTCCGTCCGTTCGTGCGTCCATCTGTCCGTCCGTCCGTCCGACCGACCTCATAACTCGAACAACTATGAACCGATTTCAATAATTTTTTGTATGCAATCTCCTTAGGACGGTCTCTCCGCATGATGCTTTTTTTCAAGTTACGCCTCTTTTTCGACTTATTTTAACTTAGAAAATTCTTTCCGACTTAATAACTTTAACAAATATGAACCGATTTCAATAATTTTTGGTATACATGCTTCTCACAATAGCCTCTCTACATGATGCGGCTAGGGATTGGCTCAGACTGTTTTTCGTAATATTAAACCTCATTTTCGACTTATTTTGACTTAGAAAATTCTGTCTGACTTAATAACTTTAACAAATATGAACCGATTTGAATAATTTTTTCTGTACAAGCTTCTTGTGACACCATATCGATATTATTAGTCTGAATTTTTCTTTAAAGTTAAAAATCTTTTTGGTTGTGTTTACGGATAATGCGGGTTGAATTTGCCACGGTGGGGGTATGCTAGCACTCGAGTGCACACCTCTTGTTTTTAGTGGAAATAAATAATCTACCAATACTTTAATAGATCCATGGCACAGGGCCCTTCTGTTGGGTAAAGGGTTAATAGATCCATGGCTGTTATGCCCAATACTTTAATAGATCCATGGCTGTTATGCCCAATACTTTAATAGATCCATGGCTGTTATGCCCAATACTTTAATAGATCCATGGCTGTTATGCCGAATACTTTAATAGATCCATGGCTGTTATGCCCAATACTTTAATAGATCCATGGCTGTTATGCCCAATACTTTAATAGATCCATGGCTGTTATGCCCAATACTTTAATAGATCCATGGCTGTTATGCCCAATACTTTAATAGATCCATGGCTGTTATGCCCAATACTTTAATAGATCCATGGCTGTTATGCCGAATACTTTAATAGATCCATGGCTGTTATGCCCAATACTTTAATAGATCCATGGCTGTTATGCCGAATACTTTAATAGATCCATGGCTGTTATGCCCAATACTTTAATAGATCCATGGCTGTTATGCCCAATACTTTAATAGATCCATGGCTGTTATGCCCAATACTTTAATAGATCCATGGCTGTTATGCCCAATACTTTAATAGATCCATGGCTGTTATGCCGAATACTTTAATAGATCCATGGCTGTTATGCCCAATACTTTAATAGATCCATGGCTGTTATGCCCAATACTTTAATAGATCCATGGCTGTTATGCCCAATACTTTAATAGATCCATGGCTGTTATGCCCAATACTTTAATAGATCCATGGCTGTTATGCCCAATACTTTAATAGATCCATGGCTGTTATGCCCAATACTTTAATAGATCCATGGCTGTTATGCCCAATACTTTAATAGATCCATGGCTGTTATGCCCAATACTTTAATAGATCCATGGCTGTTATGCCCAATACTTTAATAGATCCATGGCTGTTATTCCCAATACTTTAATAGATCCATGGCTGTTATGCCCAATACTTTAATAGATCCATGGCTGTTATGCCGAATACTTTAATAGATCCATGGCTGTTATGCCCAATACTTTAATAGATCCATGGCTGTTATGCCCAATACTTTAATAGATCCATGGCTGTTATGCCCAATACTTTAATAGATCCATGGCTGTTATGCCCAATACTTTAATAGATACATGGCTGTTATGCCCAATACTTTAATAGATCCATGGCTGGTATGCCCAATACTTTAATAGATCCATGGCTGTTATGCCCAATACTTTAATAGATCCATGGCTGTTATGCCCAATGCGACATTAATTAATTATGTTTGTCAGCATCCAGCTGTGTATGTTTATTCCCTAACTTTTGAAATGTAATTGATGTAACTATGAACCATTTAAGTGGCAAACATGTTTATAGTCCCATCATATCATGTTATTGGAATGACTAACCCTGTCCACACATCATATGGTCTTGGGATATTTTTCATTTGATCATGAATTCTCCTATTCTATGTCCAGATTGATGGTGATCCACTTTTCACTTGCATGGAATTTGGGATTAAAAGAAGGCAGATATTAAATTATTCATTCCACTTTGTGCCAGGTTGAGTAATGAATTCTGTAAACCACCAATTGAATATTCTTATATCATTAGAGGAAATGTATTGTTTTGAATTTGAAATTCCCTCAATTGTATTTGTGATTCTGGATAATAAGAACAGTGCTGGTATTCATTGAGACTGACTTATTTTATGGGTTTCTAAATCCAATGACATGCTTTTTATAGACTATTTTGTGTTGATCAGTTCATTAGTTTGGGTAAGATTAACCCCTTACTATCTGATTTTATAATTCAAATATTTGTCATTCATTATACCCCCACTTTCGAAGAAAATGGGGGGGTATACTGGATTGACTGAGTCCGTCCGTCCGTCTGTCACGCTTTCTCCCTCAGTGTGTCCGTCCGTCCTACCTCATAACTTGAACAACTATGATCCGATTTCAATAATTTTTTGTATGCAATCTCCTTAGGACTGCCTATCCGCATGATGCTAATTGCGGTGTGGTCCGACTTTCTTTTTTTAAGTTACGCCTTACTTTTCGACTTATTTTGACTTATAAAATTCTGTCCGACTTAACAACTTTAACAAATATGAACTGATTTCAATAATTTTTGGTATACATGCTTCTCACAACACCCTCTCTACATGATGCGGCTCAGGGTTGGCTCGGACTGTTTTTCCTAACATTACACTTCATTTTGACTTAGAAAATTTTGGGATTTTATTTTTGTGGATGCTATCAAATTAGGATATTTTTCGGAAGTTTCTTCTTGCGACACCATATCGATATTATTAATCCAAATTTTTCTGTAAAGTTAACAATATTTTTTGTGGGGTTTACGGATAATGCGGGTTGAATTTGCCACGGTGGGGGTATGCTATCACTCGAGTGCACACATCTTGTTGTGTTTATATTTCATGGCACAGTTTATGATAATACCCCCCTGAGTCCTGACCTGCATACTGAGGGTCAGTTGATTCAGTTGTTTCATGATTTCAACTTGAATTTCCTCTATTTGATAACCCATAATATCAGATAAATGTATTGCCATACTTATAGCCATGGTATTATTTCTAACCCATAATATCAGATAATTGTATTGCCGTACTTATAGCAAAATATGTAATGGTATTATTTCTAACCCATAATATCAGATAAATGTATAGCCATACTTATAGCCAAATTTGTAATGGTGTTATTTAAGTTCTTCATGGACACTATTGAATCTCATCAATTTTGTGAAATAAAAAGTTATACATGTATTCTATATATATATTGTTCCTCTACAAAGAGCATAACACATACCCTTCAAACTTTTTCAATGACCTTTACAACAGTGGCTGAACAATAAAATAAAATCTCCTGTTTATCAGGCTGATTTTTAGCTCAAACTTCGGGGTGAATTCTGGATGGGAGCCATTGACTATTTCCCAATTTCTTGAAAAAAAAATAATAATTATATTCTTTAACTCTTTCAGTACCAGACTTATTTTGTAGGTTTAGTGCTAGGGAATCTTACGTTTTTCATGGGCATCAAAATTATTACTATGAATACTTGGTGATAGTTTTGAGTTATAACATTATAACAGGATTATGCTATCACAACTCTCTCAACCTGCACTTTCGTGAATGACATTACAACTGTCACTGCAAGCCAAAACTGAGCAAACACAAACAGATAATGAAAAGGTAATACAATAATACATATAATAGGTTTTATCCAGTTTGTTTTTAAATTCGCTATAGCATGCTTAAGCATACCCAAAAAAAATTCAACCCCAAAAACATTTGTTTTTGGATTTTTTATTTTTTTTAGGGCCTAGGGCCGATGAGATCGCCCCGTGGCACTGAAAGAGTTAATGCCAACCCAAGTTGAGCTACAGTGACACTTTCATTCTTGTTGGGAGCTTTTTATAGGGCAGATAGTAAGTGGGCAAACAAATAAAATATTAATTTTGGGTCTTATTTTCCAGGGTGAAGAAAGTTCCCAATGATACAAAGTTGTTTGCGAATGTGAGAGAGTCACAATGGCCGATCGTCTATGGTCCAGAGTACAACATCAGCTTTCTCGGAATGGAGAAGTTGCACCCATTTGATGCCGGAAAATGGGGCAGGATCCATGGCTTCCTGAAAGGTAAGGACAAAAATAAATTAAAAATCTGCCGAGAATCAGAATCATGATACTTAGTTTGATTCGCGTTAAAGCAGCTGATTTGCTGTAGAAATACTATATTTTGATTCTCGTCAACATTTTATTCATTTTAAGGCCGGAATAAACCCATCAGAATTGGGTACTGACAGGATCCATTGGCTCCTGATCAAATACCAAAAATCATCGGAAAGATAGATCATTTTAAGATTCAGAAATATATTGGGCTTCTGGAATTTGGAAAAGACATTTAAAATTCATGTAAATGATGTCCATATGATGGTTAATGGCCAGATTGACCAATGGCCAATCTTTTTGGAAAATGGCCAAATAAATTTTAATTTCTCCAAACTTTTTGCAAATAGTTTCAAGGTTACAGTTAGCAGAGATGGGCGGTACATTTGTATTGTAATTTCAATCTCAGTATCGGTATCAGTAAATTTTCGTTGATTTACCTCGGTAACGGTACAGTAATCGGTATTGGCTCTTAATTATAAGACCAGATTAGAGATTCCCGGTAAATTGTGGTAATCCAAATTTATTACTGAACAGTATATGCCCACGGTCCACGGATTTACTACATTCCTGACTGCAGCTAAATTACGCAACAAATGACCTACACAATTAAGTGATATTCACACATCTCTTTGATGATTTACACGCACGCCGTCGCACAGCTATTGAAAAGAATGAGAGAATGCATCAATGCATGGTTGCAATATATATACGTGTCAATTTCGTCACATTACATTTTCGTGAATGGATAAAATTGTGAGTAGTAATCAGTGATTAAATTCACAAATCGCAATAAATAGTCCCAACAGCGAAATAAATCCGCAATGCAAACACAGCATTATGAATTTGAGCAAAACACGTTGTATAAAAGAATTCTTAAATAATTTGATGGATATGTTCTATTTTTAGAAAGTGAAAGTAGATTTCAGGGAAATTTAGACCCCGTACTCCCATGGAGTATTCAGGATATTGGGCAATTGCGACACGCGGATTTTGTATCAATCAACATTATTTGCCACATCATATAATTGACTATTTTTGCGTTAATGATTTTAACATGATTACTTATTAGCTCAACTTTACTTTGTAAAGTTTGAGCTATTACCATGGCTTGGTATCCGTCGTCCGTGTGTACGTGCATGTGTGCGTGTATTCGTCAACAATTTCCTTTAGCACGGGCTACAGGTTGTACCTTTGGTCATATCATTATGAAATTTGTCATGGCTGTTGACATTGACATGTAGATGGGAACGAGTCATTTTGGGGTCATTCGGCAAAAAAACATGGCTGCCAGTGGCCATCTTGGATTTCAAAATTCATTCCATTAGCACGGGCTACAGGTCGTACTGTTCTTCTGATCATCATGAAATTTGTCATGGATGTTAACAATGACATGTAGATGGGAACGATTAATTTTGGGGTCATTCGGCCAAAAAACATGGCCACCAGCAGCCATCTTGGATTTTACTCTTTGCATGACTAAATCCTTTGCCACGTGTTACAGGTGGTAGCTCTGGTCGGATCTTCATGAAATTTGTCATGGATGTTAACAATGACATGTAGATGGGAACGATTCATTTTGGGGTCATTCGGCAAAAAAACATGGCCGCCAGCAGCCATCTTGGATTTTACTCTTTGCATGACTAAATCCTTTGCCACGGGTTACAGGTGGTAGCTCTGGTCGGATCTTCATGAAATTTGTCATGGATGTTAACAATGACATGTAGATGGGAACGATTCATTTTGGGGTCATTCGGCAAAAAAACATGGCCGCCAGCAGCCATCTTGGATTTTACTCTTTGCATGACTAAATCCTTTGGCACGGCGTCAGGTCCTACCTTTTGTCGGATCATTATGAAATTTGTCATGGCTATTGACATGTAGATGGCAACGAGTCATTTTGGGGTCATTCGACAGAAAAACATAGCCACCAGCGGCCATCTTTGATTTCAAAATTCAATCCATTAGCATGGACTACAGGTTGTACTGTTCGTCTGATCATTATGAAATTTGTAATGGTTGTTAATATTGAAATGTAGATGGGAACGAGTAATTTTGGGGTCGTTCGGCGAAAAAACATGTCCGCTAGTAGCCATCTTGGATTTTACTCTTTGCATGACTAAATATTTGGCACGGGCTACAGGTTGTAGCTTTGGTCGAATCATCATGAAATTTGTGATGGATGTTAACAATGACATGTAGATGGGAACGAGTTATGTTGGGGTCATTGGGACAAAAAACATGGCCGCCAGCAGCCATCTTGGATTTTACTCTTTACATGACTAAATCCTTTGACACAAGCTACAGGTCGTATCTTTGGTCGGATCATCATGAAATTTGTGATGGATGTTAACAATGACTTGTAAATGGAAACAAGTCTTTTTGGGTTCATTCGGCAAAAAAACATGGCTGCCAGTGGCCATCTTGGATTTTACTCTTTGCATAACTAGGCCTTTCCACATTCCTAATCACTCCATTGACTGTAACGCATGAAATTATTCCCTTTCCAAGTTGAGCTACAGTGTCATTGTCACTTTCTCTGCAAGATTCCCTGTCATGCTCGATCAAATTAGGACCGTGAAGCCACTGCTCCATCTTTAACTATTGAAAAGCCATGATTGTGTATTAGACTTGAACATATTTAGGTTCGTAAATCTTTGCGGGGGAAAAATCGCTTATGCCAGTTAAAAGTTGCACAATTGCATGATGCCGATGATGATCAATTAATAGAAAGGTACCAACATAGCATGCTATAAATATATCCTACACAATTAGGGAGTGTTAACTGATAAACTTTACTCAATACAAAGACACACAAGTTGGCAACACATAAAATTGATGAATAATTTGAGTACCGAAAATTCGATATTTTTAGTTTTGATTCGTTACGGTAAATCGATATTACGCTGCTACCGATATATACCGCACGGTAAATACCGAGTACCGCCCATCTCTAATAGTCAGTAATCACCTTTCAAATTATCTCCCTTAATTTGTTCAGATAATCAACAGTTACTCCCTGTGTATGAATAACAATTTATCAAAAGTCGTGCATGCTTACCTATCAAACAATGCATGATTAGCTGCTAGCGCGGTGATCTTTCTTAATCAAGTCACAATAGTTTACTGCGTTGTCTTTCAGTGTAAGTGCCGAAAAGGATAAACATGGCAACCGTTTAGGAAGTCATGAATCAAGCGCTTCCGGTGTCAATTCAACCTTTCCAAAATGTGGGAACTCTTTGTTAAAGTTCAAAATTATCTATTTTGGCTATTCAACTTTACTTTGGTATGTACGTTCAAAATTTTTTTCAAAATTTTTGTAAACCGCTCCTGGATCATGCCTCACAAATCTTATATCATGATGGACGGGGAAACCTGTATCTGTACAAATTGGGCAACAGAACCATAAACCACCCCCAGATCTTTAATATGCTTTACAGCTACGTTCCTTTTCCATCATGATATACACACACCCGTTTTATGCACGTATCACGTGAAAAATTATATTTATATCGACAGAATTATCAGTCATTTTACTATTCTATATCCTTTGTTGACTTATAGATAGCCGAGGGTTAGCCCTCGGTTACCAGTCGATCCTCCATACTAGTTTTTTCCTGCTAGTCCGTGGGGTCGGTGTGGTGCAGTCCACCCAGTTTGTAGATTACTAGGCCTTGACATCACCTTTGCCATTTGGCATAAACCATAAAACAAGCCTGGATATAGTGTGGTCCCCAGAGGGTGAATTTAGTGACGAGGCTATATTTATTTTACATATGTATTTTTAAAATATCGCGGTTACAAGCAGTGACTATTTCCATGAATCGTGCCCAATAAAATCGAATATTCCTGCTCGGAGTGCCTCTTTGGATCATCTGAGGTCCATGACACTCTCCCTGTCAAATTACCTCTTCTGCGCTAATAATAAATGCTTTTCATTGATCATCTATGTTAATATAATTAATTAATCCCCGTTTAAGTCATCTGAAGTCAAAGGCTCCTATCCCATGATATTCCCTTGGTCAGGTGACCCTTGTGTACCAATTTTCCTGCATATCGTCTAAGCTGATAAGGAATGCTCTGTCAACACCACCTATCCCATGACTCTCAGAAAACCGATATTACATTCTGAGAAGAGAACCAGTTTTCTTGGAACTCAAAACATTCTTAGCAGGTCGAGGTCGAACGAACCAGAGAGTGCTATATATAGACATTGAAAGTACATTCTTGATACCAGAACTAGTGCAGGTACCGGCGCTTCCAATAACCACCCGCTGATTAACTCACTTATTTTGTTATTCAAAAATCTGATGTCAACGGCACCTATCCCATGACACTCTCTGGGTCAATTGACCCATGTGTACAAATTTTCAGCTTTGAGGGTCCAGCTGTTTTGTCGCCCATAGCCAGACAGACAAACAAGCAGACAGAATTGAGGTTTATTGGTATAGATGTAACATCACTTTGTATTGAGTTGTATTGTTATACATGTGACATAACTTTTTATTGAAGCTGATGGTATGATAACCGACGAGACGACTGTGCGGCCCATGGAAGCATCAAAGGATGATCTCTTAGTAACTCACAGCGAGAGATACCTCAACAGTCTGAAGGTCAGTGACAGTCTATTCTGGGCTGAATTTCATGTGTATTGGGCTATATTGCTTCTGATATAATCAAACCTGAATTTAGTGTGTCTGACATTTGCAGAATGAGGCCCCCCCCCCAGAGGGTAAGTTTAGTTAAGCTATCACGCATGGTGGGCTAGCATCACCAAATTCACCCTCTGGGGACATCATTCTGCTTAGGCCTCATAATCTGGGAAGTATCTATAGTCTCAAATTAACATTGTTTTAGTTGCTTTTTACCTTCTGTTCAGTTTCTATATCCCATAATTTGCAGACGATAAAATACATAATCGAGGTGACTAATGGGTGAACATCACCAACTTCAACTGGGTAACTTCAATCTGATCCTAGATACTCTCATAGCAGTTGAGGCCTAAGCAGAATGAGGCCCCCAGACTGTGAATTTGGTGATACTAGCCTTGGGGTTCAAAATTGACAACAGGTATTAAATCTCCATGTACCCCCGATACAATTAAAATTAACACTATATTCTATAGATGTGGATACAATTATTAACACTATAGTATATAGATGTGGATATAACTATTAATACTATAGTCTAAATATTATTAATGAAAATTAGGCGATGTTGATCCCCCAGGGAGGTAACTCAACCACTTGAATATCCTGTAAATTGTCTAGTGCTTTCGCTAAATTGTATCTTCATCAGGACCAGGGTGGCGTGGGCAGATGTGGATTTTTCCTGTCCTTTTTTACTCTAGGTTGGTTGAGCATGGATTTGATCATCAGTGGGTAGATGTCAGGGTGTTATAGACACAGAAGAGGTCACGGGGTTGAATGCGGCTATATTTTGGGTATGTTGTCCCTTGGTTCCCGTTAGTCTATGTGGGTAATTTGTGCAGATATATTGTTGCTGCCCAGTCACTTTAGTTAAGCGTGGGTAATCGTAGCAGGTATGTTGGATACAGTGCTACAAATAACATGGTGTGTCCAAGTATATGATTTGTAACCTTGACCGATATGATCCAAAGTGGTGCAGGTTTGTCACATTATTTATCAGAATTTGTACCAACTGCTGATATATATATCATGTATAGAGAGAGAGATAGCGCGGATCTTCACACTCCGACCCTACAAAGTGTACATGTAGGCACTAACAAGAAGGACTTTAATTAGTTGCCTCCCTTCTCTATATATTAATTAGTTGCCTCCCTTCTCTATATATTAATGTTGGTGTTGGTTTCTTGACATGATTTCTGTATTTATTTGTTAATTTATCATTTTGCTTATTTCTCATCAGATATAACCTATATTTGCTTTTATTTAGACTGCACTAACACTTGGTATGTGACTTATATAGACCACACAAACATGGGTAGGTGATTATGGGACACTTTGGTGATTCGGGTAAACAATTAGGAGAAATCCTGCTTAATTCACAAAATGCTCTGAAATTTTGAGTGCATAAATTTGTTGGCATATATTCAGTATTAGATTTAGTCTTCTCGGTCCACAACAGTATAGGATGCTCCATTCGCTACTGTACAGCGACATAAATGTTGCTCCATTCTCTAACTCTACGGCGAATTAAATGTTGTTCGACCCACCACAGGGTTAAAGCAAGGATAAATCATTCAACCAGGCCTGGAAATAGCAGACATGTAGAATGAGGTACCCAGAGGGTGAATTTAGTGATGTTATCCCACACAGCAGGCTCGCATCACCAAATTCACCCTCTGGGAATCTCATTCTGCTTAGACTTCAACTGCATTTAGTATGTATCTGTTGACTGTGATAGACATGCGCTAGATAATCCTGTAGTGAGCCTCACATAGATAGAAGGATCTGTTCCTGAGTGTTGTCTGCTCGTGTCTGTGAGGGGCTCCATACAGGTGGCATCAGTATGATCATGCCATGAATCTCTACATTGGCTATGCACAGTGATATCATACAGTGATGCCCTAATTAATCCACCCCTTAACCACAGAAGAATTATGGGTAACTTTTCAGGATTTAGTCGGAAATATGGCTTGTTGCCATTCATCAGATAGCTCTCCCCGAGAGCTTTCCGATGAATGGCAACAAGCCATATTTCCGACTAAATCCTGAAAAGTTACCCATAATTCAGCTGTGGTTAACCCTTTACCCAACAAACCGGCCAAAACCGGCCAAATTAAGCTTCAACAGCCTAAAATATCTTCGGTCTGTCTCAATAGAACCATACAAATATGGGTATCATTGGAACCGGCTCATTGACCACATTGTGATGGTTACAGTTATGCCATGTGCCAATGCATTCTCTTATATATGCGAGTCGACCATAGGTCGCCTCGCATATATAAGAGAATGCATTGGCCTAAAAAAAATCTTTTTTTAACACTTTTTACCATTTTTTCTTACATTCTTTAACAATTTTATAATTTGTAATGTGTTAAGCCAATGCATTCTCTTATATATGCGAGGCGACCTATGGTCGACTCGCATATATAAGAGAATGCATTGGCACAGGGCCCTTCTGTTGGGTAAAGGGTTAAGGGGTCGATTAATTAGGGCATTACTGTACTCCACCAGTTCAAAACACGGGAATCTTTTTAATGTTCTCACCATGCTGCCTGGATTTAATGTGTATATTATTTGCAGAATGAGGTCCCCAGAGGGTGTATTTAGTGATGCTATATTGCACATCGAGGTGACTTATGGGTGAATATCACTAACTTCAACTGGGGAACTTCAATCTGATCCTATGACTCCCATAGCAGATGAGGCCTAAGCAGAATGAGGTTCCCAGAGGGTGAATTTAAATTTGGTGATGCTAGCCCTCTGTGTGGGGTAGCGTCACTAAATTCACCCTCCGGGGACCTCATTCTGCAGATTTCAGACAAACTAAATTCAGGCCTGGTCTTACAGGGAACTTTATAACTTTGAACAAACAATGCAGGGAATATATTTCTTTGTTAATACTTTACCTTAATAATCTATTTCACAGTAGGGGGTGATCCCTGCTTGAGATTGCATGAAGTTTGTGACTTTTGAGCTGGTATCGCAATAAACCTGAATTGATTACCCGGGAGAAATTCCATAATTGTAAGTCTACAGTAATGCCCTAAATAATCGACTTCTTTGAAAACAGTAGTAGCAAAGCTCACCTTCGTAACTGGTATTCTTCACCGGGCCCATAGTCTACCTTCGTAACTGGTATTCGTCACCGGGCCCATAGTCTACCTTCGTAACTGGTATTCGTCACCGGGCCCACAGTCTTTTGCTGTCCTCCATTACTTTGATCCCTGTTCAGTTATTTCGTTCTACTCCGCACAAAGATTCAAACCGACTGACGTATAATCTTCCACTTCCGCTCTCACTTCCGGTATGTACATATTGCTGTCAAAGAGCAATAACTCTATCTCACTTATTCACAAACAGTCTCGCCATATAAGTCAAACATGTAGTTAACATTCTTAACCACAGCAGAATTATGGGTAATTTTTCAGTATTTATGGCTTGTTGCCATTCATCGGAAAGCTCTCATTGAGAACTTTCACCTAAGTCATGCAATCTTAGGTGGGACCTTGACATACTGTGAAATACATTGTTATTAAAGGAACTGTTATTAACCCTTTCAGTGCCAAGTGCAATTTTTGTATCAGCCCATATTTCCTTGATCATTTTTCAAATTTATTGATTATAATAATGTTCAATGTTATAAACTTCCCCACATCATAAAATCAATAACCTCCCATGTTTTGAACTGTTATATTATGATCTCTATGGGCGTAACCAGAGTAGAGATTAACCCTTTACCCAACAGAAGGGCCCTGTGCCAATGCATTCTCTTATATATGCGAGTCGACCATAGGTCGCCTCGCATATATAAGAGAATGCATTGGCTTAACACATTAAAAATTATAAAATTGTTAAAGAATATAAGATAAAATGGTAAAAAGTGTTAAAAAAAGATTTTTTTATGCCAGAATGCATTGGCACAGGGCATAACTGTAACTATCACAATGTGGTCAAGGAGCCGGTTCCAATGATATCCATATTTGTATGGTTCTATTGAGACAGACCAAAGATATTTTAGGCTGTTGAAGCTTTATTTGGCCGGTTTTGGCCGGTTTGTTGGGTAAAGGGTTAATGACATGATATAGATACCCCCTTGTTATTAGTACCTAGCACACTTTACAAGCTTTATATATTATCTCCAAAGGAGTAACATGTTTGATATATTAAATCATTTATTACTTGCCCTTTACAGCTTTCCAGTATAATAGAGGGAATTGACCAGGTATATGTATGAAAACTCTTTTTTCCTTGGATTATGCCAGTCAGTTAATTTAATTGACCTTGGATTATGCCCGTCAGTTAATTTAATTGACCTACAAAATAAATTGTCCACAAATCGTCACTTTAACCGGAGAGTTAGGATGTTACATTCTATTTCCATATTCAACCCAAGAATGAAAATTTATCGTTTAAGTTTAAGCTATTGCCACGCGTTGGCATCCATCGTCCGCGTGAGCGTGCATCCTTCAACAATTTCTGTTAGCACTCCCTACAGGACAAATCTCTCATCCGATCATCACCAAACTTCATTTGGATCTTTGAGGTGACATCTAGATGGGAGCCATTTTGTTTTCCTTCATTAAAAACATTGCCGCCAGCAGCCATCTGGGATTTAATTTGGATCCATCGGCACACCCTGCACTGCTTGCAGGCTGAATTTATTAGAGAATTGTTTCGAAAATTTACAGTAATGTTTAGAATCATCTCTAAATGGCAGCTGTTGAATTAAAAAAAAATGATGAAAAACATGGCCACTGGCAGCCATCTTGGTTTTTACTCTGTGCATGAATAAATCCTTTGGCACACCCAACAGACCACATCCCTCATCCAATCATCATGAAACATCATGGATCTTTTGGTTTACTAGAGATGGGAGCCATCAAAATTTTCCTAATTTCATTTAGAAACATGGCCTCCAGCAGCCATTTTGGATTTAAAATTTGAATCAATTGGCTCACCTTGCAGCCCGCATTTATCAGGGAATTGTTTGAAAATTAATAGACATGTTTAGGGTCAACTCTAGATGGGAACTATCAAATTGATTTCTTTTATGAAAAACATGGCCGTGCCATCTTGGATTTTACTTTTTTCATGACTTAATCCTGTGGCACACCCTACAGACCACATCACTTGTCCAATCATCACCAAACAAATAGATTTGAATCCCTGCAGCTGAAAATTTATACATTGTTGGTGAACTGTTTTAAACGATATTCAATCAAAACATGGCAGCCGTCTAAGATTTTACTCCTTACATCACTAAATACTTTAAACTTTAATACATTTAAACTATATGCATTCCATAAACATTTAAACTATCCACATTCCTTAAACATTTAAACTATCCGCATTCCTTAAACATTCAAACTATCTGCATTCCATAAACATTCAAACTATCTGCATTCCATAAACATTTAAACTATCCACATTCCTTAAACATTTAAACTATCCGCATTCCTTAAACATTTAAACTATCTGCATTCCTTAAACATTTAAACTATCCGCATTCCTTAAACATTTAAACTATCCACATTCCTTAAACATTTAAATTATCCGCATTCCTTAAACATTTAAATTATCCGCATTCCTTAAACATTTAAACTATCTGCATTCCATAAACATTTAAACTATCCACATTCCTTAAACATTTAAACTATCCGCATTCCATAAACATTTAAACTATCCGCATTCCTTAAACATTTAAACTATCCACATTCCTTAAACATTTAAATTATCCGCATTCCTTAAACATTTAAATTATCCGCATTCCTTAAACATTTAAACTATCTGCATTCCATAAACATTTAAACTATCCACATTCCTTAAACATTTAAACTATCTGCATTCCATAAACATTTAAACTATCCACATTCCTTAAACATTTAAACTATCCGCATTCCTTAAACATTTAAACTATCTGCATTCCTTAAACATTTAAACTATCCGCATTTCTTAAACATTTAAACTATCCACATTCCTTAAACATTTAAATTATCCGCATTCCTTAAACATTTAAATTATCCGCATTCCTTAAACATTTAAACTATCTGCATTCCATAAACATTTAAACTATCCACATTCCTTAAACATTTAAACTATCTGCATTCCATAAACATTTAAACTATCCACATTCCTTAAACATTTAAACTATCCGCATTCCATAAACATTTAAACTATCTGCATTCCATAAACATTTAAACTATCTGCATTCCATAAACATTTAAACTATCTGCATTCCATAAACATTTAAAATATCCGCATTCCATAAACATTTAAACTATCTGCATTCCATAAACATTTAAACTATCCGCATTCCTTAAACATTTAAACTATCCACATTCCTTAAACATTTAAACTATCTGCATTCCATAAACATTTAAACTATCCACATTCCTTAAACATTTAAACTATCTGCATTCCATAAACATTTAAACTATCCACATTCCTTAAACATTTAAACTATCTGCATTCCTTAAACATTTAAACTATCCACATTCCATAAACATTTAAACTATCTGCATTCCATAAACATTTAAACTATCCACATTCCTTAAACATTTAAACTATCCACATTCCTTAAACATTTAAACTATCCGCATTCCTTAAACATTTAAACTATCTGCATTCCATAAACATTTAAACTATCTGCATTCCATAAACATTTAAACTATCCACATTCCTTAAACATTTAAACTATCCGCATTCCTTAAACATTTAAACTATCTGCATTCCATAAACATTTAAACTATCCACATTCCTTAAACATTTAAACCATCCACATTCCTTAAACATTTAAACATTCTGCATTCCTTATCGCTCCATTGACTGCAAGCCTGCAAATAGTGTGTGAATTTAGTGAGCTACAGCGTTATTGACACATTCATTGGTAGGGACTAAATCATTCGTTTATCTGTTTGTAATTAAATACTTCATATGGATATTCAGGGCGACCACTATTTCCAAATGTCGCAAGTTATTATTGTAGAATTAAACCAAATTCACCCTCTGGGAACCTCATTCTGCTTAGGCCTCAACTGCTATGTGAGACCTAAGATCAGATTGAAGTTTCCCAGTTGAAGCTGGTGATATTCACATATTAGTCACCTCGATTATGTATTTTATCTTCTGCAAATTAGGGAATATCGAAACTTCCCAGAAGGGAAAAAGTATGTAAAAACAATATTAATTTGAGACTATAAATACTTCCCAGATGAGGCCCAAGCAGAATGAGGCCCAGTGGGTGAATTTGGTTATGCTAGCCCGCCGTGTTGGATAGCATCACTAAATTCACCCTATGGGGACCTCATTCTGCAAATGACAGACAAACTATTTGCAGGTTTGATTGACTGTAATGTTGAACAATGTCGCCTCTCCTAGTTGAGCTACAGTTTTATTGACACATTCATTGGTAGGGACTAAATCATTCGTTCATCTGTTTGTAATTAAATACTTCATATGGATATTCGGGGTGACCACTATTTCCAAATTTCGTCTCCATAATTTATAATTAACCTTTTGGCGAGGAGAACGACATATGTCGCCGTACGGTTCGCGAGTAGAACGACATATATGTCTTTTCAGGAAGTGTCATTTTATGTAGACATAACTTCAATAAATCATCTGATTTATAAATGATTTGTATAGGAGATATTTTGAATAATATAATATCCCAAATATATAAGTGCAATCGATTATGATAACACACGTTAACAGAAAATACACATAAATTAAAATGAATTATTGGACCCTTTTGACCCGAACTTGTTAATAATTATTGCTATGACATTGATGTTAGATTTACTCATGACGTCATGTATAAGATGTTACAAATACTCTCCAAAGGTTAAGCAATATCCATGTTACAGTAACAAAGTGCCCCAAAATGGTTACTCAGTGACAAGTCCCTTCAACCCTTCCAGATCAACGAGAGGAGAAACATGCATGAAGTCAGACACACAGTAAGGCTCTAATTAATCAACTTCTTAACCACAGCAGAATTATTCGTAACTTTTCATTGTTGTCATTCATTGGCAACAAGCCATATTTCTGACTAAATCCTGAAAAGTTACCCATCATGCTGTGATTAAGAAGTCGATTAATTAGAGTTTTGAGGTGGTGGTTCAATGTCACAAGTTATTATTGTAGAGTTAAACTACCTTACTATCCAAACTTCTTTGATTAAAGTGACGATTAATATGATGCCTTGTAATTTAAAAATTGCACAATTTCCTGTTGTCATGGCAATATATCTATGTATTTTTTTTTATATGCTTCGTAAAGACAAACATTGCCGACATTTCCACTGTTGTCATGACGATGAATATATAATGCTTTGTAAAGATGAGCATGCCATATCCATGAACACATGATTCCTTCGTTGTCACATTATTGTGCTGTTTATTTGTATTTATAGACATTGCATGTTATACTAACAATGGTCGTAGCATTGTGAGCATTGGGATGCATGTGGTACATGTAGACCTGGTAGGCATGTTGTCAGCATTCTCACAATCAAATGAGCCATTCTCAGTACTTGAACCCTTTATGGAGCCCCAGACAGAGAAAACAATGCACTGATGACTGCAGTCTGCTTGGGTCCTTGTGAGGCTCCATACGGAAGTATTATATATCCCTTTCATTTAGAGAGCTGTATGGAGCCCCAGACTAAGAAAACAATGCACTGATGACTGTCGTCTGCTTGGATCTGTGTGAGGCTCCATACAGGAGTGTTATAAAGCCCTTTCATGATGGGAGCTGCACTGGTGCAGCATTAAATACCCTGTGCCAGTGCATTCTCTTATATATGCAAGTCTCATATAGGGAGCCTCTTATATATAAGAGAATGTACTGGCTTACAAGATCAAGGTAAATATTGTTTGACCAATGCATTCTCTTATATATACGAGGCCCACTGGGGCGACTCACATATATAAGAGAATGCATTGGCACAGGGTTTTCTAATATAATCAGGCAGCTCCATTCATCGGAGGGTTAAAGAAGTCTTATGACCCCTATCTGACCCCTATCTGACCCCTATCGGATTCTACATCAAGTTAGTCAAAAATTTCTGTTCGTAATACATGTACAAATGAAAAAAATGTTAATTACATGTGGTTCAATATCATTTGTAACACAGTAATGCTGTAAATAATCGACCTCTTAACCACAGCAGAATTATGGGTAACTTTTCAGGATTTAGTCGTAAATATGGCTTGTTGCCATTCATCGGAAAGCTCTTAGTGTGGTTAAGGAGTTGATTATTAAGGCATTACTGTATGTGTCATGGAGACCGAACGAAACAGTGAAAAGAGCATAAAACTCTCAATTGAAGATGCCTGTCCGATTTAACACTTATAAATTACTATTTATTCAGTTTTGGGGGGGGGGGGTGGGGGGGGTATGGGGGTGATAAATACAAGTCTTGAAATAGTGTGTCTGCCATTTGCAGAATGATATCCCAGAGGGTGAATTTAGAGATGCTACCCCACATAGCGGGCTAACATCACCCCACATAGCGGGCTAACATCACCCCACATAGCGGGCTAACATCACCCCACATAGCGGGCTAACATCACCCCACATAGCGGGCTAACATCACCCCACATAGCGGGCTAACATCACCCCACATAGCGGGCTAACATCACCCCACATAGCGGGCTAACATCACCCCACATAGCGGGCTAGCAGCTTGTAGACCTCATATTCTGTGAAGTATACCTGTAGTCTCAAATTAACATTGTTTTTAGTTTATTTTTCCCTTCTGTTCAGTTTCTTTATCCCCTAATTATCAGAATATAAAATGAATAATGGAGGTGGCTAATTGGTGAACACCACCAACTTCAACTGGGGATATTCAATCTTATCCTAGGTCTCCCATGGTAGTTGAGGCAGTTTAAAGTTACATGCATCGAATGGGGCAGTTTAAAGTAGCATGCATCGAATGGGGCAGTTTAAAGTAGCATGCATCGAATGGGGCAGTTTAAAGTAGCATGCATCGAATGGGGCAGTTTAAAGTAGCATGCATCGAATGGGGCAGTTTAAAGTAGCATGCACTTGCACTTGCACGACACTGACGATATGGTGCTGGACATTTGCATAATGAGGTCTCCAAAGGGTGAATTTATTGACACTACCACACACACAGCGTGTTAGCATCACCAAATTCATCATCTAGAGACCAATGCTTTGGGAGATCTAAACTCAGATTTAAGTTCTCAGATAGTGAAGATTGTGATTTACACCCACTGGGCACCTCAATTTTGCAACTCTGGAAACTTAAATCTGAGTCTTGATCTCCTGTAGCAGATGCGGAATGCAGACTGACCCCCCCCCCCCCCCCCCCCCCCCCCCCCCCAGAGGATGAATTTGGTGATGCTAGCCTGCTGTGTGGGTAGCATTGCTAAATTCACCCTCTGTGGACCTCATTCTACAAATATCCGGCACCATATTGGCAGGCCTGTATGACACATTTCCTCACTGATGTTATCCCACCCTGTTGTTGCCTCACTGCTCCGATGGTATCCCACCCTGTTGTTGCCTCACTGCTCCGATGGTATCCCACCCTGTTGTTGCCTTACTTTTATGATGTTATCCCACCTTGCTGTTGTTTTGTTTGTTATTGTTGTTACCAGTGATTTTCAACCATATGTATTGTATGATTATCCATTTCATGACCCATAGAGACCCCCACATAGAATGCAGAGACAACACTCCATAGTGCATGCTTCCATCTGAGTGAGGCTCCCTGTGGGTTAAACATTTAATTTTATATTATCCCTATCATGACAGGAGCCTCGCTGGTGCAGCATTAAACATCCTCTGCATTCTCTTCTATATTAAAGTCTCCCATAGGGAGCCTTTCATATATAAAAGAATGCACTGGCTTACAGGGTTAAGATAATTATTGTTAGGACAATGTATTCTCTTATATATGCAAGGCTCCCTATGGGAGACTCGCATATATAAGAGAATGCATTGGCAAAGGGTTTTCACATAATTTCAAGAAGATCCATTCATGGAAGGGTTATTAGACACTACAAAGAAACGAGAGAATTCATACCATTACCTGGCATATACAGTAATGCTCTAAGTAATCGACTCTTTAACCACAGCAGAATTATGGGTAACTTTTCAGGATTTAGTCGGAAATATGGCTTGTTGCCATTCATCGGAAAGCTCTCATAAAAGTTACCCATAATTCTGCTGTGGTTAAAGAGTCGATTACTTAGAGCATTACTGTAGTTACAATCTCCTAGCTAGGCCCCTGCAGATTACAGTTAAATCGAACCTGGCATATAGTTACAATGTCCTAGCTAGGCCCCTGCATATTTGGGGTTTACAGTTAAATTGCACCTCCGATCAAACAAGGATGACATTTATGACAAATCGAGTCTCGAATAGTGTATACATGTATACATCAGCCCAAACCGGTCCTCAAAAAACCAGTTTCAGCAAACCTGGGTAACATTATAAATACCAGTTTTGTGAACCTGAAAAATTTAGTGCCCAAAACTATTGGATAAAGAATGACCAAGTGAGCAGCATTATTATGGCTGATGGGGTCATTGTCACAAGACGTCGATCACAATCGTAGCCAGCTTTTTAAGTCGATCACAAATGTAGCCAGCTTTTCATGCGAGCCTCAATGAACAAAATTAGGTTAATCTCATTTTTTCTGAATTGATGGATGAAAAATAACTTGAATTTTAATTTGATATTGATTCATCTAATAACCTGAGGTTTCCGTTCAATGATGTTAGAATGCTCGTATTATATTCCAATATAAGTTGATAAACAAAGTAAGTTTTGGAGCATGACATCGACATTTTAGTCACGAACACGATGACGTCATATTTCGTGCCATATAGAGGCTGGAGTTAGAAAAGCTGGCTATGAATGTGATCGCCAGTGAAAAGATGGCTACATTTGTGATCGATTTAAAAAGCTGGACTGGAGCCTTGTGACAATGACCCCCAATGGCATTATTATGTGGGCAAAATGGGGTATGCAATTACAATGGTGTTGGTTGGAGGATGGATCATGTTGCAACGTGTAAGGCCCACTGGCGAACTGCTGGAAGTTTCAGTTGCAAATAATCTTCTCATCTTCAAATTATAAAAGTTGACACAGTTTGTGTTTCGAAAATTGTGAAAATTATAAGCCTGCAAGTACATTTCAAGATCAATTGGCTAGACGAATCGAGAATTGTTCATATTCGTAAAATATGACTCTGTACATTTGCGTGATTGGGTGATAAATACACGTCGTTCGATGGTATAGAACAAATCAATGCAACAAGACTAAACCAGTGAGTTATGCTAAAATTTCAGGCATTATTCTAATACTAGAAGTTAGATTCAATCAGTCCATGACTGGAACTTCCTGAAATTTTGTTGACAAAGTAACCCTTTACCCAACAGAACGGCCCTGTGCCAATGCATCCTCTTATATATGCGAGTCGACCATAGGTTGCCTCGCATATATAAGAGAATGCATTGGCTTAACACATATTAAAAATAATAAAATTGTCAAAGAATGTAGAAAAATATTATAAAAATTGTTAAAAAATGTAAGAAAAAATTATAAAATTGTTCAAGAATGTAAGAAAAAATGGTAAAAAGTGTTAGGCCAATGCATTCTCTTATATATACGAGGCGACCTATGGTCGACTCGCATATATAAGAGAATGCATTGGCCTAACAATTGTTTATCATTTTTTTTAAATAAATGTTTCTTAAAATTTTTAGGACATAAAATAAAAAAACATCCATTACCCTGCAGGGAGCCCCACACATATATAGAAGCATACATAAGAGTGTTGTCTGCTCATGTTTGGCTGGGGCTCTGTATGGGTGAAATTATAAAATTGTTAAAGAATACAAGCAAAAATTAAAATTAAAATTGTAAAAAATTATTAGGCCAATGCATTCCCACATAGGGAGCCTCGCATATATAAGAGAATACCGGTACATGTACATTGGCCTAACAATATTTGCCTTGATCTTGTAAGCCAGTTCATTCTCTTATATATGCGAGACTCGCATATATAAGAGAATGCACTGGCACAGGATCTTTAATGCTGCACCAGAGCAGCTCCCATCATGAAAAGGTTAAATCAATATTTTAATAGAAAATTATGACTCTTTTGGTTATAATAGATGCATTTGAATTTAGGATGAATTTTAAAATACTGCCTCTTTATTTTCTTTGTATTTTTAGTGGAGCATCAATGTTGCCGGGATAACAGAGATTCCACCAGTCGCCCTTCTCCCAAACTTCGTCGTACAGAGAAAGGTGCTGCGACCCTTCCGCTATCAGACCGGTGGGACTGTACTGGTAAGGCCAAAACAAACAATTATTTGAGACTGGTACATTTTTATGTTTACCCATACCATAGTATGGTAAACATAGTGTCGTTGTCAAGTTAAATGAATTTAAATCCTGCTATGCAATATGCATGGTGTATGCTTGGACATGTATATGAAGCCACCAAACAGGCATAAACAACCATTATTCGGTCAGATAACAGAAACAAACTTGTGTAAGTTTGAGACGATACATTATATAATGTAGACAGTAGGCCTATTATGATTTTAGCGACGTGTACGCAACACGATTCATATCGGATCAAGGCCAGGTGTGTATATGTATTCCCACTTATTGTTTACACATAAAAACGACATCCTTTTAAATAAAATAATAGTTTGTGCTTCGAAGTCACCTAGCAAGGTGCATTTAACAAGATATCGCCGTATAAATAGTGTTATATGTGGTGCTAGTCATTACTAGTAAATATGGAAATAAAATATGCGTGATAAGTCTCAAACGAGCACGAAAATACTGGTCAAATAATGCGAAAACTAAATAAGTGCAGATTCGGAACTGGGGCATGATCAAACCGATGCGAACCCAAATGCTAACAGTTGACCGGAAGGGAACTGTGACATTTTCGGGTCATTTTAAGATTAATTTTTTGTGGCATACAAGTATAATACTAAACTTACTTGTGGTTTGGGAGCTAGGAAATGTATGTATCTAACATTGAGCAACAGTATACTCAAGCGTAGCTTCCAGAATTGCGGTTAATCACTCATGGAAATTGGTGGAATATTCCATTGAAAATGCACTTGGAAATAATGACTTTTGTAAACTTGTAAAATAAACAAATCTTATCGCATAATACTCCATAAAAGCTACTGATTCGATACTAGTAATCATTGTGGAGTATGCATTGTGTGTTATATTCTGCATTAACTCACCTTTGTCGCTGTTTAATTCAATTTTGGAGCCGACCCTGACATTTATGACCGGAAGGGCGCCGAGACATGTGCGATTTCGCGCTGGATCGTCTGCAGATTTCGAACCTATTCTCGTGGGGCACATGACGCCCCGTGTTAATTATCTCCAAAAATTGACATTGTACTCAGTAGGCTCCTGCGAACGTTCAAGATTCGATTTGATGTGAAATCACGGATATGTTGAATTTGTGACTTTCTCTAATATATAAACAAAATGTCTTAAAAATATTGTTGTTAACCCTTTCATGACAGGAGCTTCCTGAATTTTTGCGAAAGCCCTGTATGGTCGCCTCACAAATATAAGATAATGCATTGTCCCAATAAATTTTATATTATTTTTTATAATTAAAAAATTTAAGAAAAAATGATTTAAAAAATGTTAATGAGAGCTTTCCGATGAATGATAAAAAAACATATTTCTGACTATATCCTGAAAAATTGGCCATAATTCTGCTGTGGTTAAGGAGTCTGATTATTTAGGGCATTACATGTACATGCTTTTTTAACCACACATTCGTCTTGTTGTCTTGCAGTTTATAACTGTGTTTAAAGTCTAACTGACATGCAGTTCAAAAGGGAGCCACCCCGGTTCGATGAGTCATTTATGTAAGGCAGTACATTACCTGTCCCATGGATTTTGTTAGCGTGCGTTTGTTGTATTTATAGTATACATCTTTGAGCAGTTGAGTCGATTATGTGACACCTGGCTTCACAGTGACATGTTTTCGCTCATTGTCATGACGCGGTACCCCATTCAAAATTTGTTAACCGACCAGCAGCTGATGAATCAAAAACTAAAGTTAGAAATTCTCGACCAATCAGAATGTTTGTTTCAGAGACAAATATTCAAATTGAATTATAATGATGTATAATACTTATTTAGACCAAGCTCTTAATTTAAACCCCATTAAGTACCCCACAAAAATAGCAGCATGTACTGGTGAGTGTCATCTGCTCTGCTGTGTCAGGGGCTCTGTATGGGAGTCAGTCAGTCAGTCCAAAAAAATAAAACTCTGTAAAAACATTGCCATTGAGAAAAAGTAAATTGTTTTCATTTTCGCCGTGAACATAATGAGGAAATTCCATAAACAGTAGAGGTGCCTAATAAACAGATCAACCTTGCTCTTATATTCATTATTGATAGTTCTCCAATAATGAAATTTTGTGTGTTGAAATCATTGTTAATGTAAATAAAACTCTTACAGCAATTTGTCAACAAACATCACTAATCATGTAGTAATCGTGTAGTAAGTAATGATTTTCAGAATATTTTTCGATTTGACCTTTTCCAATGTTTACCATCAAGTTTTTATGAAACTTTGGTAATTTAACTTTTATTGGTAATTCCACTGTAACAGTAATGTTTACATAACAATAGTTTTGACATACAAAATCTCATTTTTTATTGGAGAGTTATTAATAATGAAAATAAGAAAGTCAATCTATTTTATCATGTACTACAGTACTTATTGATGATAGTATGTTATACAGATTTTTATGTTATTTTGCATGAACCCCACTTCACGTGAACCCACTTTACATAAACACACTTCAAATGAACCCACTTCACATGAACCCACTTTACATAAACACACTTCAAATGAACCCACTTCACATGAACCCACTTTACATAAACACACTTCAAATGAACCCACTTCACATGAACCCACTTTACATAAACACACTTCAAATGAACCCACTTTACATAAACACACTTCAAATGAACCCACTTTACATGAACACACTTCAAATGAACCCACTTCACATGAACACACTTCTCATTAACCTACTTCACTTTAACCCACTTTACATGAACCCACTTTACATGAACCCACTTCATATGAACCCACTTCACATGAACCCACTTCACATTAATCCACTTTATATGAACCCACTTTACATAAACACACTTCAAATGAACCCACTTAACATGAACCCACTTCAAAGACATTGAGTCTCTTCAGGCCTGAAAATATCTCGCTGGACATTTGCAGAATGAGGTCGCCAGATGGTGAATTTAGTGCCGCTACCTCGCACATCTATCTAGCATGACTAAATTCACTTCCAGGGACCTCATTCTGCTTAGTTCTCATTTTTTCTGTAAAGTGTCTTTATTATCAAATTAACAAGTTTCTGGCGAAACTGCTTTTGAAAGTTTCTTTTTCTTTTTTAGTTTAGTTTCTCTAAATCCCCAAATTGGCAGACGATACAATGCATAATCAAGGTGCCCAAAATTTTAACCATAAGGGAACTTAAATCTATCGGAGTCTACATCTCCCATAGCAGATGATGCCATGCAGAATGAGGTCCCCAGAGGATGAATTTGGTGAGGCTAGCCCATGTTTGATATACATGTAGCATTAATAAATTCATCCTCTGGGGACCTCATTCTGCACATGTTCGGCGTGGGATAGTGTTAATAAATTCATCCTCTGGGGACCTCATATCTCTGCAAATGTCAGACACACTATATGCAGACTTGCATATAAGTGAAATAACTCATGAATGTTTTATAGGTAACCCACAGGGAGCCTCACACAGAAGGAAGCATTCACTATGGAGTGTTGTCTGCTCCATGCTATGTGGGGATCTCTATGGGTTATATGTAACCCACAGGGAGCCTCACACAGAAGGAAGCATTCACTATGGAGTGTTGTCTGCTCCATGCTATGTGGGGATCTCTATGGGTTATATGTAACCCACAGGGAGCCTCACACGGATGGAAGCATTCACTATGGAGTGTCGTCTGCTCCATGCTATGTGGGGATCTCTATGGGTTATATGTAACCCACAGGGAGCCTCACACAGATGGAAGCATTCACTATGGAGTGTTGTCTGCTCCATGCTATGTGGGGATCTCTATGGGTTATATGTAACCCACAGGGCGCCTCACACAGATGGAAGCATTCACTATGGAGTGTTGTCTGCTCCATGCTATGTGGGGATCTCTATGGGTTATATGTAACCAACAGGGAGCCTCACACAGATGGAAATGGAAGCATGCACTATGAGTGTCGTCTGCTCCATGCTATGTGGGGATCTCTATGGGTTATATGTAACCCACAGGGCGCCTCACACAGATGGAAGCATTCACTATGTAGTATCGTCTGCTCCATGCTATGTGGGGATCTCTATGGGTTATATGTAACCCACAGGGAGCCTCACACAGAAGGAAGCATTCACTATGGAGTGTCGTCTGCTCCATGCTATGTGGGGATCTCTATGGGTTATATGTAACCCACAGGGAGCCTCACACAGATGGAAGCATTCACTATGGAGTGTCATCTGCTCCATGCTATGTGGGGATCTCTATGGGTTATATGTAACCCACAGGGAGCCTCACACAGAAGGAAGCATTCACTATGGAGTGTCGTCTGCTCCATGCTATGTGGGGATCTCTATGGGTTATATGTAACCCACAGGGAGCCTCACACAGAAGGAAGCATTCACTATGGAGTGTCGTCTGCTCCATGCTATGTGGGGATCTCTATGGGTTATATGTAACCCACAGGGAGCCTCACACAGAAGGAAGCATTCACTATGGAGTGTCATCTGCTCCATGCTATGTGGGGATCTCTATGGGTTTTAGGCACCATATTTTCTGGCCAGGTTTCTTGAATTTTCTTACAATATTTGCAGGCTGCTGATCTGGCGATTCGGCGAGGATGGGCTGTTAACATTGGTGGCGGCTTTCACCACTGTTCGTCAGACTCGGGTGGTGGATTCTGTGCATATGCTGACATCACGCTGGCTATTAAATATTTATTTTCTCGTCACTCAGAGATCTGCAAGGCGATGATTATAGATCTTGATGCACATCAGGTAAGCCAAGATGTACACAGTCCTACCCCAAATGATTTGGCTAAAAAAAGCCTCGGATTTGCAAATTGTATGCTCCAACAGTCATCTAACATCAATTAATTTCCAATTAAAAACTTTGGTTGGATCTGACCATCTGGTTTCAATGTTCTCAATTTTACAAATAGCCCACTGAATTAGGTTTTCCAATTCGTATATATTTGAATTAGCCTATTCTTTCCCATTTATGGGGACAAACAACTAAATTGTTTATTTATAGAGCTCAATTGATGGGGCAATTGACGCAATGTACCTTGTTTTCACGTCCGGAGGTCTCAACGGTGCTGCATTAAGCTCTGCCAGTGAATCAGGGATTGGCGCTTCGTATGATGTAATTTTGAGTTTTATCTAGACTAGTTACGCGATTATGTCCAACCGCAGTTCCTCAGCCATTCGCGGATATCAGTAAATTCTATATAGTATATAATTTTATATAGTTTGTGTTAACTTGCCAATTAGGTGTGTTTTGTATCATAACTATACTAGTTGCATATTAATACATTTTAATCCCCCCACACTTAATATCCAATGATCCACCTATAATAACATGTTATGATGGTCCCTCACATAAATTCATTCCGACCGACAAGCAAGCCAGGTAATGCCATCTTTTATTAAATTCAGGGATAAAACACACATGATTATTTCATAGAGTTACCTCCGTCAAACAGAATGCATTTTTTACAAGTAGACATCTGGGTACTGATACGTTGGGGAATGCTCATTGATATGCCTGCCATTGTGTATGATACAGCATACATCAGTCCTGAAATCCTTGGAATACAGTCATAGTCAATGGCGACTATCAAATTAATAAATAGACAAAAGTTAACTGTCATCAGCGACGAACGAAGTTTCTCCTCTCGTGAGATGCGCAGGATTATTTTTCACGAGGCGTTAGCCGAGTGAAAAATAATCCTCGCATCTCACGAGAGGAGAAACTTCGTTCGTCGCTGATGACAGTTAACTATTGTGTTTATTATATTTTCCACAACAGTTTGTCACGACACAACTCTAATAAAATGCATTGAGAAGATGTTCCGATTCTGAATATTGACCTAAATGTTTCCGTTAAATTACGCGCAATGATAAGATAACAACCCAAATAAGGTAAATCGATTACGTCACTCATTCATGAATTTTTTACTATAGCCGCGCGCGCCATAGTATTTTACCCCGTATAAGGAACGTGACGTCATTTCATTGACTGATTTCTCCTATTGCCACCAACTTCAAAGGGGATTTTTCGGAGGAATTTTTCAAACAAACAACACACTTTATTGATTAAATTAGTAACTGTTTGGAATGTCATTGTGTGGATAAGCGTTCCTAGTTCTATGAGATATCACTGCTCACTTTCATTTGGAATATGCACTCGAATATCAGTGGAATTTGAAGTGGAACTGCTTGAAGATACTGAAGTGGATCTCAACACTGTTTTCATTATCTTGCTGCGAATGCACTTGTGGGAACAATTGTTTATCGCGATTTCGATCTTTGGATTCCGAAGTGTAGCGTAACCAAAAATGTTTCCCAGTTGGTGTTGATCCTGCAAATTCACTGAGCTGGAATTTGATGTCGATAACACATTGGTGGTCTGTGTTTTGGTGATGTATTTTGTGTTATCTGACAATGCACTGGAACTGAGCTGGAATTTGATGTCGATAACACATTGGTGGTCTGTGTTTTGGTGATGTATTTTGTGTTATCTGACAATGCACTGGAACTGAGACAATTATTTTGGTGTAAGGGGAGTAACCCAAAACGTGCACTTTGAATTACATAATTCGGAACGTGCGAGGTTGGGATAAATAGTCCGTCATCGCTGGGAGTAGGATAAACCTCTGGGAGTAGGATAACATCGTGGCACTTCCGGGAGTGGGGATACGATTATTATTTTTGCAGAAAAAGTTACTGAAAATATAATAAACACTATTATATGTGTGTTGAGTAGTCAGGTAGTCGAGTATTGTATCTTCAGTAGTAATTATTCATTTTATAGTCGGTGTCAAGGTTTGTGCTTACTGCTTAGTTGACGTACATGTCACGTGTTATACTAAGTGATATATAGTTTTGATTTTCGTTTAACATAAAGTTGAGAACTCTGTCAGTCGCCAAATGTTTGACTGTGAACTCTGTCTTGGTTCTTCGTTTCATATTTGAAAACATCTCAGCTTTTATGACAAAATACGTGAACAATAATTAGAATGATAGCGATAGTCAGCTATGATTTTTCGCCATCCTGTGCTTGTCCCGATTTGATTAGGTTTCCATGTCGACAGCAGACACCCGATTCGATTCGGTTGCTGAATTTCCGATTTGCATGGCCCTACCACCGAATTCACCATGCCAATTAACAAGGCTGCTTACCATCATTCGAGAATCGCGATTCTCACTTTTGATTTCATGAAGCACTTGATGCTATTTACTGGGTCTATATGGTTCAACTACAAATAAGAGGTATTTAGGGATCTGACAATGAGAGCGACTGCGTTTTTATGTTTACCCATACCATGTATGGTAAACATAGTGTCGTTGTCCGGATTGACCACTCGTCGTTCGTCCGTCCGTCCGTCCGTCTGTCCGTCCGTCCGTCCGTCTGTCCGTCCGTAGACACTTCACGTGTAATGCGATAACTCAAACATTTTCTATCCAATCAGAAGCAAATTTTGTATATGGGTATATCAACCCAAAATACAGATCGAGTTCGAATTTGGGTTTGATCCGAGTTTTTGTTACAGAGTTATGGCCCTTTTTATACTTAAAATTCACACATTCTGCCATAACTCAAATTTATTTTATCTGATTGGAACCAAATTTGGTATGTGAGTTTCACAGCCCAAAATACAGATCTAGTTCCAATATGGGTTTGATCCGATTTATTTTAAAGGAGTTATGACCCTTTTTCGAAGAAAAAAATTGAAAATAAAATCGATTTAAAAAAAAAAATATTTTTAACTTTTATAATACCGGGTAATAATAAAAAAAATGTCATTGACATTGTCATTTGTTTTCATTTAGATATTGATGATTATGATACAAGTTGATAAAAAGATTTCCAATGTGTCCCTTTAATTTTTTTAAATAATTAAAAACAATTATAACTCTGCCAAGGGTACCCCGAATCACCACACCAAATTTGATTAAATCGGTCATTTGGACTACTTACTAGTAGCTATTGATAAAGCTATATTATTTTCTGATGTCTCTTATGCCAATGTGCAAATAATCTGATAAAGTAGCCTGTGGTATCTAATTTAAAATAAAGATTCAACAATAAACATCACATGATATTAACAGTAGACTTGGACATCTGTGCTGCAGAGTTATATCTTCAGATGGTCTGATATCATTATAATTGTTATTGGTTTAATAGAGGTCAGTGTTCAACATAAACAATTCCTGTGATTTTTTGACAGCTGTGCTATATAATTGATATTAATGGGTCAGTGGTGAGGTTGCTTATCTGTATACTAGGACACATTATTATTGTAAACTTAAATTGGACTCTCTTAACCCAAGTATTCCATGTCCAGGGCACACCTACACATTTAACCCACGGACTTGCTGGCTGTGGCGGTTTAGTATTACAGATCCTGTACCAGTGCATTCTCTTATATAAATGCCAGTGACCCATAAATTCCAATAATTTGTGTTATGTACATTTGTCTATAATAGTACATAACAGTATACTCTATAATTCAACACCAAAACTCTCATTTATCCGATCATATTAAATTTTTATCGCCAAGGGATGGGTTAACATCTGCCGATCGTGATCGGCCTCTCGTTTACCTGAGTTTTTCTACCATGTACATGTAGTTCAGTGTGTAACATATCTTTGCCAGGAATCAGGGTTCGCGCTGCCACTTGCCAAATTTGCCAATGGCAAAAATAATTTACATTTGGCAAAAAATATTTTTTAAATTCTCAACAACAAAAAAAGCTATTGGTCACTCGTGATATTAATTTCAGGAAACCATTGCAATTAGCTGCGGTCTATAAGGTTAGAAAATGTTAACAACTTTATCAAAATTCAGGTAATCTGATAGCATTAGTATAGATGATATTACTATATTATATAATTTATTGTTGTGGTGTTTACATATAGATAATCCTCTTTTCTATTTGCCCTTCTGGTGAAGCAACCCTTCAACAATCGTATTGTTCGGTAATTGGTTTGTTGTTCTATGATAAACCAGAGTAGAGAGGCGAGAATTAATAATTAACTGCTTTCCTATTGATAACAAAAGTTTTCCAAACAGCGCTTATAGAAATATAAAACTCGATTTTGCAGAAAGTGATAGCATTTGGCAATTTCTAAAAGAATTTGGCAAAAAATATTTTCATTTGGCAAAATATTTGGCAAAAGTAAATTTCAGTCCAGCGCGAACCCTGCCAGGAATATAACATTTTCAATGGAAAATTACATATTCCCTAATAAGACACTTATACACTGAACTCGCATATCCCTCCCATTTGTCCCGCTGCTCGATCACCCTCCTTGATTCTTATATGAGAGGGAAAAAGAGAAAATTAGAATTGTCACTGTCTGCTTATATACCAGCTAAATGACACATCATCAGTGACCTCGCTGTGACCTTATGATTATGCATTATGTTCAAAACCTACTTATGCTATTTCGTACCGAAATAATACAAATTAATATTAAGGGTCTTATAGATCCCCCCTTTGTGAATAGAAAGGAATATACCATGTAGTTCAGTGTGTTAGTATCACATTAGGGACAAAATATTTTCTATTGAAAATGTTATTATTTCACTGGTGAATATATACATAGAACGACACGATGTGTAAATGGGTTTGTCGATACGGCACGAGTGCTGTCGCGGAAGAATAGAACGAGAGGCGCTTGCTCCTCGAGTTCTATCCTTCCGCGACAGCACGAGTGCCGTATCGACAAACCCATTTACACATCCTGTCGTTCTGTGTTTATTACACGCTTCGCGTCCTAGAATCCGTGCATTAAAAATACAGGATTAGAAGGTATATTTAGGCTCATACAGTGCGTGTTTGTCATGTGTGCTGATTCTTTTATTTAAATAGTTCCAGTTCCGTGGTTGAGGCGAACGTCATGTACGTCATTTTACGTCAACGGGATGCTTTCTATATGGATTTGTAAATATGGAACAGCAATAACACTGTACTTCTAGGAACAAGCGTGTAATAAAGATTTATTTCTATATGGATATTATTTATTTTCTCTCTAGGGTAATGGACACGAGAGAGATTTCATGGGTAATGATGATGTTTACATTCTTGATGTATACAACAGAGGAATTTATCCTGGAGACGGCTTCGCAAAACGTATGTACTCTCAAAATGTGATTATCATCTGGCCTATATATATTATTTTAATTTTGAGGGCGACTATATTTTATCTCTTTTTATTATCAATCACTATTTATTTATTATTGAAAATAAACTAGGAATGCCTTCATTAATTCATCATTCAATCAGATGTAATAGAAACCACCAGCCTGCCGCAGGCAAGCGTGGTTGTTTATACCTTAGGCGCAGGTGAATGACGTCATATTTTTTTCTATATCCATCAGTGATTTTTCAGATCGCGGGTATGGATTTTGGAGAAATTGTCATGTGCCTTCCGGTTAGCAACTGTGTGGAGATTACCAAAATGCGGAATCTGGAACGGACCATCATGATGATAATTAAATTAGCTACTCCAAAAGTTACGAAGAATTCCCATGTGATTTCGGATTATTAGTTTCATTTGGACCAATTTCGTTGGTTAGCTTATTGAAAACCAGCGAAGACGTCATGACAAGGGTTCTGATGTCATTTACGTCATTTTGGATTTGTGGATAGGATTGCATAATCCACGACAATTTTTGTCATGGACTTTGTCATATTGTCATTCCATCCCCACACAAAGGACTATTCGATTTTGTCATTTTCTCTCTGCAGGAGCTATTAAAAACAGAGTGGAACTCTCTCATTTCACGGAAGACAAAGAATATCTGGACAAAGTGTTCAGGTGAGAACAGTATACAGGTCAGACACATAATATAGTTAACTACTATAGGTATATTTAACTATTAAAGTTACGGTATATTTATAACTTTCTTGTCAGTTTTTGCATGTTCGGTCATGTAGGTACCCATTATAGGTATAGTTACGGTATATTTATAACTTTCTTGTCAGTTTTGGCATGTTCGGTCATGTAGGTACCCATTATAGGTATAGTTACGGTATATTTATAACTTTCTTGTCAGTTTTTGCATGTTCGGTCATGTAGGTACCCATTATAGGTATAGTTAACTATTATAGTTACGGTATATTTATAACTTTCTTGTCAGTTTTTGCATGTTCGGTCATGTAGGTACCCATTATAGGTATAGTTACGGTATATTTATAACTTTCTTGTCAGTTTTGGCATGTTCGGTCATGTAGGTACCCATTATAGGTATAGTTACGGTATATTTATAACTTTCTTGTCAGTTTTTGCGTGTTCGGTCATGTAGGTATAGTTAACTATTATAGTTACGGTATATTTATAACTTTCTTGTCAGTTTTTGCATGTTCGGTCATGTAGGTATCCATTATAGGTATAGTTACAGTATATTTAACTATTTAACATAGTTACGGTTTATTTAACTATTATCAGGTCAGGCACATCGTGAATTCCACTATTATAGCGATATGCCACTGTTATAGTGATATTTGACTATAACATATTCATGTTTCCTTTATTTGCGTCGGGAATAGAAGACGGCGCATACCAGTGCACAGCCAAATGTCACTCATAACTATATCGCAGCGAATGAACAGTCTTCCGACAAAATTCGTTGTGCAATCTTTTGCGCCAGCTTTGATATTCAATAATATTATACTATTACTAATATATCCCGTTCTAAATGACAATAGCAGGATGACTCAATCGCTCCTTCATTACAATATTTCAACTAATTACATGCTAATTGAGTTGCTTATCGTGTGCCGTCATGATTAATAATTCTCCTGGACAAACTATATGCATGGTATCGAGTTAGTGCGATCTGATTTTGAATAATATTTGTGGGAAATATGATTTTGGATTATCCCTCTTTTATCAAATTAACAAAACGGTAATGGTCAAATACCACTATAATAGTGGAATATCACTATAATAGTGGAATATCGCTATAATAGTGGAATATCGCTATAATAGTGGAATATCGCTATAATAGTGGAATTCAGGATGTGCCTGACCTGATTATAGTTACGGTATATTTAACTGTTATAGTTACGGTATATTTAACTGTTATAGTTACGGTATATTTAACTGTTATAGTTGGTATATTTAACTGTTATAGTTACGGTATATTTAACTGTTATAGTTACGGTATATTTAACTGTTATAGTTACTGTATATTTAACTGTTATAGTTATGGTATATTTAACTGTTATAGTTCAGGGCTCTCCACTATATATTTAACTGTTATAGTTATGGTATATTTAACTGTTATAGTTCAGGGCTCTCCACTATATATTTAACTGTTATAGTTATGGTATATTTAACTGTTATGGTTACGGTATATTTAACTGTTATAGTTATGGTATATTTAACTGTTATAGTTATGGTATATTTAACTGTTATAGTTCAGGGCTCTCCACTATATATTTAACTGTTATAGTTATGGTATATTTAACTGTTATAGTTATGGTATATTTAACTGTTATAGTTATGGTATATTTAACTGTTATAGTTCAGGGCTCTCCACTATATATTTAACTGTTATAGTTATGGTATATTTAACTGTTATAGTTCAGGGCTCTCCACTATATATTTAACTGTTATAGTTATGGTATATTTAACTGTTATAGTTCAGGGCTCTCCACTATATATTTAACTGTTATAGTTATGGTATATTTAACTATTATAGTTCAGGGCTCTCCACTATATATTTTTCAGAGGAGTGACTAAATCATTACAGGAGTTCAGTCCAGATGTGATAGTTTATAATGCTGGAACCGACATACTCGAGGGTGATCCACTCGGAAACTTATCCATTACACCTGAGGTAGGTGATGCCTGTACATAGTAACTTACTAGTATATAGGTGGTACATATCTGGTATAAATTGAGTAGGTGGTACATATCTGGTATAAATTGAGTAGGTGGTACATATCTGGTATAAATTGAGTAGGTGGTACATATCTGGTATAAATTGAGTAGGTGGTACATATCTGGTATAAATTGAGTAGGTGGTACATATCTGGTATAAATTGAGTAGGTGGTACATATCTGGTATAAATTGAGTAGGTGGTACATATCTGGTATAAATTGAGTAGGTGGTACATATCTGGTATAAATTGAGTAGGTGGTACATATCTGGTATAAATTGAGTAGGTGGTTCATCAATCACTACCTGAATCAGTTCTCACCTATACACATGTACAGGGCTTCTTCATTTTCTCAATACCATTAGATTGGGGTAGCTTAACAAATGGCACTCAGTAGGAATTCCTCAGTAGGATTTTTTTACCCTGTGCCAATGCATTCTCTTATATATGCGAGTCGACCATAGGTCGCCTCGCATATATAAGAGAATGCATTAGCCTAACAATTTTTTACAATTTTAATAATTTTTTCTTGTATTCTTTAACAATTTTATAATTTCACCCATACAGAGCCTCAGACAAACATGAGCAGACGACACTCTTCTATATGCTTCTATATATGTGTGGGGCTCCCTGCAGGGTAATGGATGTTTTTTATTTTATGTCCTAAAAATTGTAAGAAACATTTATTTAAAAAAAATGATAAAAAATTGTTAGGCAATGCATTCTCTTTACTTATATATGCGAGGCGACCTATGCATTGGCACAGGGTAAACAAATTCTGACTTATGACTGGATTTGATATGGCGGGTCACAAATATAGATTAGAAATTAAATGTCACCGATCAAGTTAATGTACAGTTCATGCGGGCAAAACTTCTAGAAATTGAGTATGATACTCAATCCTTCTTTTTCTATTATAATATACTTATAATATAGAGAGTAATCACTTGATTGAACTGGTGACGTGAAATAATTCATGAGAGGCAGGGACGTTATATAGCGAGTAATCACTTGATTGGACTGGTGACGTGAAATAATTCATGAGAGGCAGGGACGTTATATAGAGAGTAATCACTTGATTGAACTGGTAACGTGAAATAATTCACGAGAGGCAGGGACGTTATATAGAGAGTAATCACTTGATTGAACTGGTAACGTGAAATAATTCACGAGAGGCAGGGACGTTATATAGAGAGTAATCACTTGATTGAACTGGTAACGTGAAATAATTCATGAGAGGCAGGGACGTTATATAGAGAGAAATCACTTGATTGGGCTGGTGACGTGAAATAATTCACGAGAGGCAGGGACGTTATATAGAGAGTAATCACTTGATTGAACTGGTGACGTGAAATAATTCATGAGAGGCAGGGACGTTATATAGAGAGAAATCACTTGATTGAACTGGTAACGTGAAATAATTCACGAGAGGCAGGGACGTTATATAGAGAGTAATCACTTGATTGAACTGGTGACGTGAAATAATTCATGAGAGGCAGGGACATTATATAGAGAGAAATCACTTGATTGAACTGGTAACGTGAAATAATTCATGAGAGGCAGGGACGTTATATAGAGAGTAATCACTTGATTGAACTGGTAACGTGAAATAATTCATTAGAGGCAGGGACATTATATAGAGAGAAATCACTTGATTGAACTGGTAACGTGAAATAATTCATGAGAGGCAGGGACGTTATATAGAGAGTAATCACTTGATTGAACTGGTAACGTGAAATAATTCATGAGAGGCAGGGACATTATATAGAGAGAAATCACTTGATTTAACTGGTAACGTGAAATAAATCACGAGAGGCAGGGACATTGTACAAACATGAGAGCGCATTGCGTTAATATGCTCAAGTGTTTTACAAAATAGTCCCTCTCTCGAATGAATTATTTCACATTACCAGTTCAATCAAGTGATTATTCTGTTTATTATATTCCACTATAGACATTTAATTTACCAGAAATCCAACTAATATCACCATTATACCAATGGTGCATCAATTTCGATAGCACATATGAATACATAACATGCTAGGTAAAATTTTCTCATGAAATTATCATTCATATATTCATAATCACTCAAGAAATCATTGTAAATCACACATAGGAATGTACTAAATATCCCTAACAGTGCTAGGCCAGATGTGTTGGAAACTATATATAACAGTTTGGGCAGGCATACATATCCTGCATTCAGTGGAGGTGGTAGCACAGAAGTGCCAGGTCCAATTTTTGTATTACCCATATACCCTGTGCCAATGCATTTTCTTATATATGCGAGTCGACCATAGGTCGCCTCGCATATATAAGAGAATGCATTGGCCTAACAATTTTTCATCATTTGTTCTTATTTTTTACAATTTTAATAACTTTTTCTTATATTCTTTAACAGACTTATTTTGTATGTTTATTGCCAGTTACAGTCATGATGGCATAAAAGGGTTAAACTATGAAATTGGACCAGTTTAAGTCGATGCCAAAGGGGCTGGAGCCCATAATTGTGCACATTCTACACTGCCCTTGACTGGATTATATCTGGGTTACAGAACAAATACCAGCGATATACTTACATAGTCATGAAATTAATCTAGCCTCTATATTCCCCCACCCCAAATTCAAGGGGGAAAATGATATACCCAACAAATGGAATTGTGTCAAGAGATGAAGCATAGATATATGAAGCATGGATGAAGCATAGATGAAGTGTAGATAGATGAAGCGTAGATGAAGCTAAGACAGGTGAAGCGTAGATGTAAATGAAGCATAGATGAAGTGTAGATGAAGCAGAGATGTAGATGAAGCATAGATAGATGAAGCGTAGATAGATGAAGCATAGATGTAGATGAGGCATAGATGTAGATGGAGCATAGATGTAGATGAAGTGTAGATGAAGCGTAGATGAACAGAAGCGTAGATGAAGCGTAGATAGATGAAGCATAGATGTAGATGAAGTGTAGATGAAGCGTAGATGAACAGAAGCGTAGATGAAGCGTAGATAGATGAAGCATAGATGAAGCATAGATGTAGATGAGGCATAGATGTAGATGGAGCATAGATGAAGCGTAGATGTAGATGAAGTGTAGATAGATGAAGTGTAGATAGATGAAGTGTAGATAGATGAAGCGTAGATGTAGATGAAGTGTAGATAGATGAAGTGTAGATAGATGAAGTGTAGATAGATGAAGTGTAGATAGATGAAGTGTAGATAGATGAAGCGTAGATGTAGATGAAGCGTAGATGTAGATGAAGTGTAGATAGATGAAGTGTAGATAGATGAAGTGTAGATAGATGAAGCATAGATGTAGATGAGGCATAGATGTAGATGGAGCATAGATGAAGCGTAGATGTAGATGAAGTGTAGATAGATGAAGTGTAGATAGATGAAGTGTAGATAGATGAAGCATAGATGTAGATGAGGCATAGATGTAGATGGAGCATAGATGAAGCGTAGATGTAGATGAAGTGTAGATAGATGAAGTGTAGATAGATGAAGTGTAGATAGATGAAGTGTAGATAGATGAAGCATAGATGAAGTGTATATAGATGAAGTGTAGATAGATGAAGTGTAGATAGATGAAGTGTAGATAGATGAAGTGTAGATAGATGAAGTGTAGATAGATGAAGTGTAGATGAAGCGTAGATAGATGAAGCATAGATGTAGATGAGGCTAAGATAGATGAAGCATTTGGAACGTGACCGTATACTACAATTATCTTAATTCACTGCACATGCTTTATAAAATTGTATCGATTTTCCATGTTTTCCACAGGGTATTGTACATAGAGATCAGATAGTATTTCAAGCAGCCCTACAGAGGAATATACCGATTATAATGGTAACTAGCGGCGGCTACCAGAAAACGACTGCCAGAATCATCGCTGATTCTATACTAAATCTTTACAACAAGGACCTCATCGGGTGTGAAGCGGCCAAGATGGCACAAGGTATAGCATGCTGTGGTTAAATGTGGTCATGTTTGTTTTGTTGAATTGTTTAGTCTGAAACATCTTTAAAGTCATCTGTTTAATGTGATGTGAAACACTCCAGTATGGTGATCAAATAGAAATGGTTAAAGTGATGTGAAACACTCCGGTATGGTGATCAAATAGAAATGGTTAAAGTGATGTGAAACACTCCGGCATGGTGATCAAATAGAATGGAGAATAATCTTAAAGTGATGTGAAACACTCCAGTATGGTGATCAAATAGAAATGGAGAATAATCTTAAAGTGATGTGAAACACTCCAGTATGGTGATCAAATAGAAATGGAGAATAATCTTAAAGTGATGTGAAACACTCCAGTATGGTGATCAAATAGAAATGGACAATAATCTTAAAGTGATGTGAAACACTCCGGTATGGTGATCAAATAGAAATGGAGAATAATCTTGTTCAAAGCAGTAATTTTTACAAGTAGTATATACATATTGACAACACACACCGTCATTCTTATATGTGAATTAAATGCAGTGACTCTCGATGGCGAAATCGTTTTCGTTAGTTCGTCACCGATAGATGCGCCCCGAATCAAGTAGTAAATATTTACAATTGAGCGTAGTTCTCACGTTGTTTTCTATGGAGTGATACGGTCCATTTGCTTCAAATTTTCGGCGATGTTAGTAGAATGTTACACTCCTCCAGTTGTGATAGCGCCTGATTCTAACTTATCAGTTTCACGCAATCGAACAAGTACATATTACATGTCTTTAATAAATCTTCAATTTTCATTTGCAGAATTGAAAAAGGGCATTCCAAGAAGCAAAAGTGAAAATTCTGGATTTTTTACCAAAGTTAAAAAAGTATGTACTGTATCTAGGTCATCGACACAAGAATTTCAATCCAGTGCCGATCAAACTGAGGGAATAGTAAGAGATTCAGAACAAACTGTGACGAGTGAAACGACGAGGAATTCAGCTCAAACTGATGCAAACGAGACTGCTGATAAACTCACAGATAGGGAGACGTGAATTATGTGGCCATGATATTGTGCTTTTTCCAAAGATGTTCCAAGTGTGAGAGCAGAGATAGATAGTATGTTCCAAGTGTGGGAGCAGAGATAGATAGTATGATACAAGTGTGCGAGCAGAGATAGATAGTATGATACATACACATTATCGGTACAGTGAAGTGATATGGGCTGCAGTATCACACCGAGTTGACAATGTCAGATCGATGTATCAGACGAGCTGCCACAGGCAGCGAGTTTGATGCGGCGATCTGACATCGTCAACGAGATGTGTTACTGCAGCCCGTATCACTTCACTGTACCGATAAAGCGTTTATTATATGACACATGTTTGGTTCATACCATGTCACAAAGGGCAAAAGTACATCGTTACACCATCCCATGTCATCACCCGGGCAAAAGTACTCCATTGAACATTCCCAACGTTGAACCCTGAACGGTTCCGCACGGTATCCGCCACACAAAAAGTTATTTCCGGTTGTCAGTTTATACGATAATGCGCAAGCGCAGTTGGTCAGGATACACGCGTGACAATAGAACAGATCTGTTTACGCTTCAAACGAACAGACCTGATAAATATTTACCAACTTCTGGTGACCTAATTTCACGGGATACTGATACTGAATTCATAGAATACCGATACGGCTCACGAGCAGACAAGCATTTTCCGACTGCTCGGAATTTATCGCCAAACAATAGTGGTATTTGTAAGGGATTAGTGTGTACACAAGCCTGTATATAGTGTGTCTCACATTTATAGAATGAGGTCTTGTCCCGTAGTGTCTTCTGGTGAAGGTAGAGTGGCCGCGTACGGGAACAAATGAAGAGTCCAGAAGATTTGATAACTATATATTTTTATAAGTCTCTGCCGATAAGCACAATAGGTGGATGAACAGAGGTGTTGGTGGTAGCAAGGTTCCAGGATAAGTCAAATCCTCGCTACCGAGAACGGGTAGTTATTTTCTAGTGTCGGTGGTATCATGTGTCCATATAATATGATACCATGATACCCTTGTCTATGACGTGTATCATACTATTGTTTACTATAGAATGATACTGGTTTGATTCTCCCTCACTTATGCAATGGTTGATACCAGTCATAACCAATTAAGAATATGATCTTGTTAATTATGCTTGTGTGCTCTTATACTATATCATTTACATCTCCCATGTATTGTGCTTATCTATACAATTAACCCTAGCAGTTACAATCACTGGGGAAGGAAGTTTATCCTAGATCCGGGAACACATATAACAATAACTACTATCTTATGTACTATCGGACAGTCTCAGAGGGTGAATTTAGTGACACTAGAGGTTGTTACTTCGTTAGTTTAATATCAGTCGAGATATCAGCCCAAAGGTTGAAAGCTGATATTAAGTTACGGAGGTCTGATAAACCTCGGCTGATATTCATCTTACCAAGTAATAACCTCATAACCTCAAGTAATAACCTCATAACCTCAAGTAATAAGCCCATTATTAATTAGATCAACTATACGGTAATAAGATTACTATCTATTCAATTGTCAGTTCATCACTGTAAACATAAGATTGAATGGACAGCAAATTTTGCGAAAACCCTGTGCCAATGTATTCTCTTATATATGCGAGTCTCCCAAAGGGAGCCTCACATATATAAGAAAATGCATTGGCCTTACATTATTTACCTTGACCTCATAAGCCAGTGCATTGTCTTGGCTGCCGCGATTATGATGCATTGCATTTTAAAGTTCACGATGCAATGTATCGTATTGGAGGGTGCGATGCAAAAAACAATTCATGTTTGCAGAGTTATCAATAGTCAGAGATCCAAACTTTTCCACTCAAAACTTCCCATCTGGAGCTGATAAAATGGTAAAAATTTAACCTTGATGAGGGTCATTGTTACTGATAAAATAGTAAAAGAACCAGGAGTGATGGCCATCACATTTATCCTTGATTTGAAACATGCAGATTTTTAATAAAAGTAGTGTGGATACAATATTGTCATTAACTCATGGAAATAATCTAACCTCCGTCTCAAAGTGAGCAAAATCAAACTTTATTCCTAAGGGTTGGTGCTCATACCCCGGTATGCCATAAACATGAATTGGAATATAAACCTATGTCTTGTTAGATGGTGATTTATTTTGGTACATTTTATGTGTTGTCAACTTTTATCATAAAGACTTCTGTCCAATCACATTGGGATGTGAGCAGTATTTGTGTATTTCCTTATTTATGACATGTCATAAATTGCTTGAGTATCAGGTATTTTGGAGACGAGGCTTTCCACGAGGAATGAACTACTAAGAATTTGGTTTATCTGGCCTTAACCCTTTCAGTGCCGATCTCATCGGCCCTAATTTACGGTCTGTAAAATCGGCCCTAATTTACGGTCTGTAAAATCGGCCCTAATTTAAGGTCTGTAAAATCAGCCCTAAAAAAATATTTTAAAAAACTTGTTTTTTTTTATAGATGTTTTTGGGTTGAATTTTTTTTGGGTATGCTTAAGCATACTATAGCGAATTTAAAAACAAACTGGATAAAACCTTAGGGGCATGTTATAACTCAAAACTATCACTAAGTATTCATAGTAATAATTTTGATGCCCATGAAAACTAAGATTCCCTGGCACTAAACCTACAAAATAAGTCTGTTAAAGAATATAAGAAAAAATTATTAAAATTGTAAAAAATTGTAAAAAATAATAACAAATGATGAAAAATTGTTAGGCCAATGCATTCTCTTATATATGCGAGACGACCTATGGTCGACTCGCATATATAAGAGAATGCATTGGCACAGGGTATATGGGTTGATACAAAAATCGGACTTGGCACTGAAAGTGTTAAAGGCCCATTTAATTTTTGAGCCACTGATTTTTGTTATAGTGCCTTGATATACGGTTTTAATAAAATCTATGACATAAGATATGATTAAAATACTACAGTTCATCAATTCATCACCATTTGAAATGTCTGTCTCAGAAGATGCCCATAGAGAAATAGAAAACAGCTGAAATCATAGAAAGAGCCCCCCCCCCCTTATGGTTCCCAGGATGCAACATAATTCAGAACTAAACAAAACAGAACTTAAAATTTATTTTCAATGGAAGGGGAATAACTCTATATCTTAAGATATAGAGTTATTCCCCTTCTATTGAAAATATTGAAACATGAGCACAGAACACCAAGTCTATATCTCAACAAAAACAACATGTTCACAGTTAATTACACTGAATAAGATGATAATACAATGTTTTGGAGTTTCCTCTTTCTAATCTCATATATATTTTGAAGACCTCTGTCTGTTTGTCTGTTTGTCTGTTTGTCTGTCATTTATACAAATCTACGATTCTTGACCGATCGGGACGAAACTTGGTACGTGTGTGTAGTTTGACCAGGCAGTGGACGTTGTCGTATTGGCGAGCCCGTGCGGCGCCCGCTTCGCGCATGCGCAGACGAGATCTCGGAAACGGTGGAGCTATCGACTTGAAATTTGGTATGTGAATGTATCTTGCCCAGGATACGAATTTTATCGGGTCGCCGAGCCCGTGCGACGCCAGCTTCGCGCATGCGCAGACGAGATCTCGGAAACGGGTGGAGCTATCGACTTGAAATTTGCTATGTGCGCATGCGCAGACCAGATCTCGGAAACGGGTGGAGCTATCGACTTGAAATTTGGTTTTTGAATAGCCCGGACAACGTCGGGCTCATCGGCTAGTGGTATATAATATGGCATATATGTCATATAAAATTATCTGGGGGTTCGAAAATTACGTGGGCCTTTAATGGCATAATCACTATACTTAGTACTTTGTAACTCACATAATGACTGTACTCAGTAGTATTATGTAACTCACATATAATCACTACTTGGTACTTCTAACTCACATATAATCACTGTACTTAGTACTGTGTAACTTACATATAATCACTGTACTTACTACTTAGTACTGTGTAACTTACATATAATCACTGTACTTAGTACTGCCTAACTCACACATAATCACTGTACTTAGTACTTTGTAACTCACATATTTATGCGCATCTATGTATTCAGCAGATCAGACACATCCTGAATTTAACTGTTATAGTGCCAAATTCCTTAATGACATATTATGTACTTGTTCGGGTGCTTGAAACTGATAAGTTAGCAGTCATGTGCCATGCCCACTGGGGGATGTAACATTCTACTAACATCACCGAAAATCTCAAGCAAATCGACCCGTACCACTCCATAGAAAACATTGTCCGAAATTACGCTAAATTGTAAATATTTATTACTCGAATCGGGACGCTTCTTTCGGCAATAAACTAACGAAAACGATTTTGCCATCGTCAGTCACTGCATTTAATTAATATATAAGAATGACGGCGTGTGTTGTCAATTTAGATATAATATTTGGAAAAATAACTACTTTGAACATGATTATTTTCCATTTCTATTTGATCACCCTACCGGAGTGTTTCACATCTGACACTTTAATTCCCTGTTTTGTGGACACATCCCAGTGTGCAGACAAATTGCACTCATAACAATGTTAACAGCACTGTAATGAACAACAAACGAAGTGTCTCTCAATAAATTAGTTTTGCTACCTTTTGGTACTCAGACATTTATGTTAATGTATGTCTGTATGTATGTATGTATGTATTCACCAAACATCCAATCTGCACTGATTTACAGTGTTACTGTACTGTGTAATTCAGACATTTATATTAGTGTATGTATGTCTGTCTGTCTGTACGTCCCATCTGCACTCATTTACTTTAGAAATTACTTGAAGATCGATTGGGGTCATTGGATTATGACTGGCAAAGTAATTAAACAAATTATGTGAATTCACCCAAACTTTGTTAATTACTCTGCCTGCCAAAACCAATGATCCCAATCGATCTACAATGATCCCAATCGATCTACAATGATCCCAATCGATCTACAATGATCCCAATCGATCTACAATGATCCCAATCGATCTACAATGATCCCAATCGATCTACAATGATCCCAATCGATCTACAATGATCCCTATCGATCTACAAGTCATTATACATTGTGATCTTATAATCATATACCATTTATACATTTTAATAGAACATAAGTAACATTAACAACTTTTCAAAACTACCAAATCGATTGTAAGTAACATATTGTTCAAATTCCAACACAGTCTCCTAACAAGATGTACGCTGTCGCGTGGCGTTTGTCCCCGACCGTAGCAATTCGGATTATTTGCCCCCGACCGTAGCAATTCGGAATAAGCATGGTCCGGAAACCCAAAAACAATCATCACTTCTAGAAATTCCAAAAAGAAGCGATCCAGAAACCCAAAAAGAAGCGAAAATTCATATTTTTTAAGTTGAAAAAAGGGCCATAACTCTGGCAAAAATCATCAGATCATACCCAAATTCGCACTTGACATGTATTTTCATATAACTGATCCACAAAAATACGGGATTTGCAATCGTACCACCAAAGCTCACGCTATCATCTGGAAACCCAAAAAACAAGAGAGAAAATTGAATTTTCTAAGTAAAAAAAGGGCCATAACTCTGGTGAAAATGGGTGGACGAAATCTGCGCTATGCATGTAGTTGTTCCCCGATGCTGCTCTATCACCATACCAAATATCAGCTAAATCTGCCCAGCGGTTGCTGAACAATAATGCAAAATGTTTGTACGGACGGACGTACGTACGGACGGAGACGTCAACTATATACCCGCCGACTTCAAGTCGGGGGCATAATAACACCCAGCAAGCATGTGAACATGATCAGCTTGAATTAAGTGACCAAGGGAAACATTTGTGTAAACCGTTGGTGATTTGTACTGATTATTACGGGCGCTAATTGTGTGAATGCATAGGGTGTGTGAATATAGAGGGTGTGTGAATGCATAGGGTGTGTGAATATAGAGGGTGTGTAATTATTGTGAGAATGTAGAGGGTGTGTGATTATTATGTGAATACATTGGGTGTGTGATTATTATGTGAATGCATTGGGTGTGTGATTATTATGTGAATGCGTTGGGTGTGTGATTATTATGTGAATGCATTGGGTGTGTGATTATTATGTGAATGCATTGGGTGTGTGATTATTATGTGAATGCATTGGGTGTGTGATTATTATGTGAATGCATTGGGTGTGTGATTATTATGTGAATGCAGTGGGTGTGTGATTATTATGTGAATGCATTGGGTGTGTGATTATTATGTGAATGCATTGGGTGTGTGATTATTATGTGAATGCGTTGGGTGTGTGATTATTATGTGAATGCATTGGGTGTGTGATTATTATGTGAATGCATTGGGTGTGTGATTATTATGTGAATGCATTGGGTGTGTGATTATTATGTGAATGCATTGGGTGTGTGATTATTATGTGAATGCATTGGGTGTGTGATTATTTCACAATGAGAAGTGTTTCATGTGATTGATTTATTTCACCAAAAACAATACTCAAACTAGATACCGATATTGTGCATATTTATCATTTTATTGTTTCAACTGTGTAATCCCACTCAACAAGTCTGGAGATAGTGTGTCTGTCATTTGCAGAATGAGGTCCACATAGGGTGAAATTGGTGATGCTACCCCGCAGTGGGCTAACTTCACCAAATTCATCCTCTGGGAACCTCTTTCTGCTTCGGCATCAACTGTTGGGACCTAGGATCAGATTGAAGTTCCTCAGTTGAAGTTGGTGATGTTAACCCATTATTCACCTTGATTATGCATTTTATCTTCCGCAAATTATATATAGAAACTGAACAGAAGTAAACAAAAACAATGTAATTTTGAAATTACAGATACTTCACAGAAGATGAGGCCTAAGCTGAATGAGGTTCCCAGAGGGTGAATTTGGTTGTGCTAGCCTGCTAAATTCACCCTCTGTGGACCTCATTCTTCAAATTACAATGACAGACGTGTATTTCCTGGCTTGTTGATCAGAACCGTAACATCTTCATTTCATTATATTTACATACTAAGTGTGATTATCACTAAATCCAGCATTCTGATTGGTCAGCGCCCACGTGGCTAGTTGCAATTATTTCTCGGTGAACACGCAACAGCTCATAACTGCAGCCTCCTAATTACATCGATGTGTCATAGGTTTTGGAAAGACGAACGCGTAATGTTTTGGGTGCATTTTGACTCGCGCAGGATTGACTTAATAAATCATCGGGTTTCAATATAAATAGAAATTGTTCGTGTTAACTTTTGCCAAGGGTGCTATGGGATATTTTTGTCACGATACATTTTCGATTTAAATACATTTACAAAAGTGGCTTTTTCGCTAAATGTATATAAATATAAGGATTAACTGTCATGTGGACTGTTTTTATGGAGATGTAACCGTGAGGTAAGTGGTCATAACTTGTATGTAAAACCTTTCTTCGGGTTTTACACAAGTTATGACCACTTACCTCATGGTTACATCTCCATAAAAACAGTCCACATGACAGTTAATCCTTATTTAAATCGCATCACACGAGCCTTATTACTTGGTCACTTTATTTTTATTCAGAAGTGCTACATTATGTTCATTCTATTTCACTATAGAATCACTTCCGGGGTCAACTGGTACACAGGTTCTATTCAGTGATGCCAGTCAGCATGGCTGGGGGTGTATTCACAATGACCTTTCTATAGGGGGTCATTGGTTAGCTGACGAACAAAAACGGCACAATCTCACATTTCTCGGTAATGTAATCAATTCTGTCGATATGACAGTTTCGCTCACAAAAGTGCGACGCGCGTCGCTTAAATGTGCCTGTCGGAATCTTGAGAAAGCTACGTTTGCTACGATTCGGAAATTAGCTGAAGTTATAGGTTTGATTGTTGCTAGTTTCTCAGCTAATGACTTCGGGATGTTGTATTATAGAATTCTAGAATCTGCCAAGATACGAGCGCTTAAAGAGCATAAGTTCAACTATGATGCTCTGATAACGATTTCAAGTAACATGCATCACTGAATAGAACCTGTGTACCAGTTGATCCCTCCAGTGATTCTATACTTCATAGAATCACAATTAAACTTCACCTTCACGGGTGAAGTCTCGTTTAATTTTAAATTATCATGTGTTATGGCTGTGATTTTACATATTGTTGATTAAATATAATTCTATAATGCAACCTCCTGGTCATGATTTTTATAAACAAGAGAGTCAATGACTGTTGAGTCACCCACATGACTGTAAAGACTGAGTAGAATTGGACTATGAAGACCACAAGTGTCAGTACTTGTAAGAATCACTTTAAAAGTAGTTCTAAACGTGGACATAGCTAGATGGTTCTAAACGTGGACATAACTAGATGGTTCTAAACGTGGACATAACTAGATGGTTCTAAACGTGGACATAACTGGATGGTTTCTTTTGAGGAGTGGGGAGGGGGTTCCCCCTAAGTGGTAGAATTTGACAACTGATACTTCAAACATTCCCAACTGTTGGAAAGTTCCAACCTGACATGCCCCTTTTTTATTGACTTACCCCATTTAACCCTTTACCCAACAAAATGGCCAAAATCGCCCAAATAAAGCTTCAACAGCCTAAAATATCTTCGGTCTGTCTCAATAACACCATACAAATATGGATATCATTGGAACCGGTTCATTGACCACATTGTGATGGTTACAGTTATAATATTGTTCAACATTCTTTTACAATTTTATCATTTTTAATATGTGTTAAGCCAATGCATTCTCTTATATATGTGAGGTAACCTATGGTTGACTCGCATATATAAGAGAATGCATTGGCACAGGGCCGTTCTGTTGGGTAAATGGTTAAACATATTAGAATCCCAACTATCCATGAACCCTACACACCAAAAAGTATGGTCCTTATATGCTAAAAAAGTATGGTCCTTATATGCTAAAAAAGTGGGTTGACCCAGAAGAAATTGGTAAAGAAGCGATTTTGGTATCGCCCTTAGCGCGAAGATCCCAGGAATAATATATCCAAAATCTGCTATAATCAGCCAACTTTTTGTGAAATATACACAATTGATATATGTTGTGATGCTATAACATGCTAGCTTTAAAGATATGGTAAGCATTGGCGGTCGGTGGGTATTGCATGTTAAAATAGTTATCCGTTAAAACTGCCATAAACAGAAAGAATACTATATTATAGACAAATAAATTTTGTTCTTATATCAATCATAAATATCGCGTAAATTTCAGGTTGTTGTCATGTTAGTACTCATGTTATGCAAACAAATGCAATTTTTATGTAAACAAACTGTACATAAAGAGTATGCGATATGCAAAACACTCAACACTGGGGAGACTCCACAAATTTGGTTAGAAATGCCACCAAGTTGTTTACAACATATCGGTGTAGCGCTTGCTAATCCTCGCCTCTCAAGATATTGGTGTTGAATGGGTCACTGTGAGTCACTATCCTATCAAATTCGCCATGGTGTTGAGTGTTTTGCTTATTGCTCACTATTTATGTGCTGTATATAAACAAACATTCAACTCACAAAGTTTGTTTTGTGGAAAATATTGCAGTCATTCTATAGTTATACTATACTATTTCTCTTGAGGAAATTTCCATAATTTGATAAGTGTTTTTTCTAGATTATAACTTATAACGAAGGCCATCCGTGCCTTTATGGAAAACAATTAGAACTCCCTACCCAAGATGGCTCCAAAATGGCCACCAGAAGAAAAACAAAACTACCTTACTCGTATTTAAATTCGCGCAGCACTATTTTTCGCGCACCCATTGATGCGCGAATTTAAAACTGAGCGAAAAATAGTACTACTCCCAAGTTTAATCTAAACCACAGTCCATAGGAAATACAAGAGAGCTCTATTGCTGAGTTTACATATATTATGAAGGGTTCAATGGACAATTACGCCTATACATGTATGCATATATTTACATTCGGGTAACCTCTATCAAGACCATTGCTCACAATTCAAGCGACAAATCATGGTGATATTGACATTGTTCAAATGCTTTTATAAGAAATAATAATATTCCAAGTCGCCACAAAAATAAGATATATGTAGTTACTAGTTAATCTACAGGATGTAAATCCGCCGCGATGGTGTTTAATATTACACATATACTATCCACCGCGATGGTGTTTAATTCTAGAGATGGGCCTGTTCCAGATGGGACTGAGGTATACCCCCCGTATTCAACATGTTATTTCAATGTAGTAGCCATTACTGTATATTGGGCACAGAAATTATGTGAACAGGTCCCCTAAATCCCCTAAGCCCTAACACTAATCTGGAACCTCTTAACCCTTAATACTAATCCTAAAACCTGTGGACTGAAAAATGTAGGAATAAAAGCTCGGACAAAATTATGCATTTTGAGAAGATTTTGTAAGTCGAAAAAGGGGAATAACTCCAAACAAAAAAAGTCGGACAGACTACATAATCGCAGGTTCCCATGGTACTAAATATCAGTGCCAAGATTAAAAAACATTGACCTAAAAATGTAGGAATAAAAGCTGGGACAAAATTATGCATGTTGCAAAAAAATGTCTAAGTCGAAATAGGGGGGATAACTCCACCAAAAAAAGTCCGACAGACGTCATAATCGCAGGTGCACAGGTTCCCATGGTGATTGATGTCTGCGCCAAGTTTCATGGAAAATAATCATAAAACGGCTGAGAAAAACTCCGGGACAAATTTGTGTCCACGTATGGACGGACAAGCAGATTCTAGTATACCCCCCATAACTCGTTGCCGGGTAAATAACACATATATACTATATCCAATGACTAAGAACCGAAATTGTCATCAGCTCCAAGATATACGAAAATATCATAGAAATATTACGAAAATATTTGTCAGTTTTGAATTCGCGCAGCTAGGTGCACGAATTTAAAGTACGCGAATTCAAAACTGAGCGAAAAATAGTACTGTGCGAATTTAAATACGAGTAAGCTGCGAATTTAAATACGAGTAAGGTGCGAATTAAATACGAGTAAGGTGCGAATTTAAATATGAGTAAGGTGCGAATTTAAATATGAGTAAGGTGCGAATTTAAATACGAGTAAGGTGCGAATTTAAATACGAGTAAGGTGCGAATTTAAATAAGAGTAAGGTGCGAATTTAAATACGAGTAAGGTGCGAATTTAAATATGAGTAAGGTGCGAATTTAAATACGAGTAAGGTGCGAATTTAAATACGAGTAAGGTGCGAATTTAAATACGAGTAAGGTGCGAATTTAAATACAAGTAAGGTGCGAATTTAAATACGAGTAAGGTGCGAATTTAAATACGAGTAAGGTATTTTCCATTCGTTTCATCTTATCAGTGCTGGAGAATATTGGCCTACTTGTTCATTTGTCGTGTTAGCTGAGAATTCTAGCAATGAAATGTGTTATCTATTAAGTCTCAATTCAAACCGGATACAGGGGGGGGGTCGTGAGAAAATTTACACATACAGGGCCCAACAAAAAAATTTACAGCCCTTTTGCTACCCACCCACCCTTTTTGTGCAAATTTTTTTTTTTTTTTTCCGCCTGATTTTTTTGGACCCACCCCCTAAAATAAGAACAAAATCATTTTAAATCTATTCAAGACCAAATCAAACAGAATCAAAGGTAAGTTTTAAATTGGTCCGATTCTGGCAGATTCCAAGTGTTCAAACAATTGAAAAACTATCAACGGTTATGATGTTGTTTTCGACATTGAAAAATACATTTTGAAATAAAAAGTGTTTTATTCTACAGTATGCACAGATATTGTGAGGTAATATTTATAGTGTTTAATTTTTACATAAATAGTCCAGTTACTAATTAATGACTTCTTCACTGTTGTTCCCAAAAAGGTGCCACCAACCATCATATCAGAACACCTAAAAGCACATGATACCTGCAATGACAGTTATATAGTATATAAGTATCACTCTTTGGAGCCAAATAAACAGGCTGGCATGTTTATTTTTTAATTTGAGGTATTTTGTTAGCCAGCACTCCGCAGCACTATAGCATTATTTGGTCATTAGACATGCCAGAGTGAAAATGCCAGCACTATCAGGCACTATTCAATATTAATTTGAGGTGAAATGCAAACCAGCGCTCCTATTCAGTCATCACTTTTATTTGGCACCAGAGAGTGCTTTATCTTATACCTACATGTACATATGTTCTTAAGTGTTGGTTAAGGTCATAATCTATGTTAGAACACATTTAATGGGGAATGAGCAGAAAATGGGGAAATAAGCAAGTGTTTTGATTACTTATGAACATTCCATCTTAAATGGACTGAACGAAAATCACTATGATCCAATACAGCTGCCAAAATGGCGGGTAAATTATTAAAAATGGTGTATTTTTTCCCCAGAATGCCCTACAATCGCTTGCAAGTTGTGGTTGATGGATGAAATTGGATAGATGGCTAATCTATGTGTACCTTGTATACATTAACAACTAATATTGCTAATGTATCATGGTTTATTTTCACTCTTTTGATGGCAGTGCTGAATATTCACTTTTCGGGTTCGAAGCATTATTTCATACAATTATGGTACATGGACGCGATACGTGAAAAAGTGATTGATCCAGAAGAAGTTAGCAGAGAAGAAATTTTGGTATTATTGACGAAAGAACCTTCAGAATAGCATATCTGAAATCTGGTCATATTCACTTTGGGGAAAATTCAGGATCCAACATGGCCACTGAGAATAATGAAAATTACAAATATGGCAGTTACTCATAGATTCATTCCTATTCAACAAACGTGAATTTGACGTGGATTTTTTTAAAACTTTTGTTGGTTACATTATGTTTTGAAATTTAGAAGAGCACATTTTGCAACATCTTATATTAGGAAGTTGACATCTTATATTTGGAAGTTGACATCTTATATTAGGAAGTTGACATCTTATACTAGGGAAGTTGACCAAAATGGCCATGGGAACATGTCAGATTTACAGGTACATTGGAATATTCTGAAACTCCTCGGCTGGGCGGTGTCGATAGCAGGTGAAACCTAACGACTTATCAATTGCCACCAAATGGATTCCCACTTTGCAACAGCAGTCTTGGTGCTAGGTAGAAATAACTGTGGACCATGGATTCTCCATGTTGATTTATATGGTAAATAGTGGTGTATCCAGGGGGGGGGGGGTCGGAAAAAAATTACAGGATACAAGGACCGGGTGGGTGGGTGTCTCCGAGCCCGGAATGCAGATTTTTTCTGATCTCATGCAATTTTTTCCGAAATAATTTCTAAGACAAATTACAGCTTCAAAATGAATTGAAACAATCAGATTCATATAGTAGTGCATGATATAGCCCTATACAAGTGAGGGGGGGCTCTATATTTAAAAAAAATTCCACAATTTCTCCCTTTAACAGTTGAAACCATGGGGTGGGTCCAGTTTCGGTTGAGAAAAAAAATTCATTCTTATCTTTTCTCATAGTTTATCATGGCTTTTTGAACTTATTATACAGACCATGACCCCCCCCCCCCCCCCTGGTGTATCTCTTCTCAGATAACTACTCTCTGGTTATCTCTTATGCTGTAGAGGATACTCTGCTTGAACGCCAAGTGTGGGAAAATGCTCCCGATTGTACGCTCAATATTGGCTATATTTAGAGAAAATAGTGTATTAGTGGGGCATTTCTCTCATTTCAACCCCGGGTCATATCTACAGCAAAGGGCCATAACTCTGGAAAAAAGTTTGGACAAAGAGAACCCCAGTTCATATCTTTGGCGAAAGGCCATAACTCTGGAAAAAATGTGGACATAACCTGCACTACAAAGGATGGATGAAGGTCTCCACTATAGACCCCCCGAATCATCAATTCACCAAAATCCAAGTCAAACTAGAGCCGTAACTGGACAAATTTATGGACAAAAACGGAAATATCTGGGATTAAATATGACAGGTGTTTTTTTGGGCTGACTTTTGTACAGTGCAATCCACCTCCCCAAGCCCACCCTGAGTTCATCATTTCTTATATCTTTTGCGAAGTTTGTGTCTTTGTGGTGTAAATCTTTATATACCCGTTATTTCGTAAAAGTAATATTTAACGAAATAATGGGCATCTTAGAGTTATCTGTCACTTTGAAACATAAACATTGGGTGCTGTTGTATCTAATCCCATACTATGCAATAAATAGCACCCGAGTTACAAGCGGAAATGTTCTTTCGGACACAAAATTCACAAATTTCCAAAATCAAACAAGGGCTGTAACACTGGTAAAAACAAGAGATGGACTGTCGTCTGGTGCATACCCCATTGTGGCATACCGCCTAGTGTGGGCATATCTATAACTTATGACTGCTATACAGATGGACCCAAAAATCAGCATTTTCATATAAACAAAGATGAATAACTTTAGAACAAAAAACCAAAACAAAACAGTTGAATGTGCCATTACATTTCCTCATAGTTGTGAACATCCATACAAAATTTCATTGAGATCCGAGCATTACTGTTGAAGTTACAACATGAACAGACATCGGATGGACCAAAAAGCCAACATTTCCAGATAAACAAAGATGTAGAATGGAACAAGACAGTCAAAGACTGTGGGGTCGCTCACCAGACTGCAAAGACTGATAAGACTGGGACTCTGGAGACCACAACAGTCAGAACTTTTCATAATCACTTTAAAAGAAGTAGATCTAAACAGAATAGGTGGCTAGAGAGACTTCATGTATGTAGATCGGTGAATATCTACCTCAAATTTACCAACTGCTCACTACTGATCTGAGCTAAATAGACATGGTGGTTCTTTCAAAGAACACTTTTCAAGTTTGCCAATTATGTTCTAGTGAAGTGGTGGATGTGTTAAATGTCCTTATGAAAGATTTGAACAATACATATGATAGATTGTTGTTGTAATTGGGAATTAATGACCTCTAACAGATCTCCAGGGAATGTTTATAAAAATGTCAGATTTCACTTGACATGTGTAGGCATACCCCACATACAATTAGAGCCAAAGTAAATGCTTCTTATTAATGATGCTCTGTCAAGAATTTTAGTAAATATTATTTTTGAAACAAGGGTGGCAGAAGCAGTGAACTTGAGTCAAGAGCCAATAAATGTTTAAAAAAATTATGTCCCTGGCCCCGCCCACATTTGACCCAGTGAACTCATTTGAACAAATCTGAACCCCAGTCATCCAAGGATCCTTTATACCAAATATGAACCCATCTTGGCGGCAATGGCCTGATGGTATTTGAGATGTTTAAAAGAATTACTATGGAGGGAAAGAGTTATGGCCCTGGCGTTGCAACTATTTGACCCAGTGACCTCATTTGAACAAATCTGAATATGAGTCGCCTAGGGAACACCACACCAAATATGAACCCATTCGGTCCTATGGTTCCAGAGGAGAAGTTTATAGAATTGTTGACGGATGGACAGATGGATGGATGGACGTACAAGGAGTGATGACTATAGCTCCACCGGAGACTTCGTGTCAGGTGAGCTTAAAAAATAAAAGGTTAAATGAAAAAAAAAAAATTCATTTTAAATTTCAATTTTTTTCATTCTTTTTTTTTTAAATTGAGCAAAGATTTCAATTTAACAACTTAAAAAAAAAAAAGAGTTATGTCCCTGGTATGATTTCATATGGATAAGTGGTGGTTAAGAAAATAATACGAAGCCTGAATTTAGTGTGTCTGACATTTTCAGAATAAGGTTCACAAAACGGCCACCCAAAAGGTGAATTTAACCCATTACCCAACAAAACGACCAAAACCGCCCAAATAAAGCATCAACAGCCTGAAATATCTTCGGTCTGTCTCAATAACACCATACAAATATGGATATCATTGGAACCGGTTCATTGACCACATTGTGATGGTTACAGTTATGCCATCACAGATGCATTCTCTTATATATGCGAGTCGACCATAGGTCGCCTAGCATATATAAAAGAATGCATTGGCCTAAAAAAAGTATTTTTTTAACACTTTTTACCATTTTTTCTTACATTCTTTAGCAATTTTATAATATTTTTCTACATTCTTTGACAATTTTATCATTTTTAATATGTGTTAAGCCAATGCATTCTCTTATATATGCGAGGCGACTCGCATATATAAGAGAATGCATTGGCACAGGGCCGTTCTGTTGGGTAAAGGGTTAATGACACTATTCGGAAAGGCGGGTGGGCCAGCATCACCAATTCATCCTCGGTCTGATTAGGCCTCAACGGCCAATAGAAACCTAGGATTGAAGTTCTACAGTTGACGTTGGTGATGCACAACCATTGAACACCTCAATTATGCATTTTATCTTCTGCAAAGTAGGGGGACATTGAAACTGAACAGCGGGAAAAAGTAACTAAAACAAAATTTGAATACTTAAGATACTTCCCAGAAGATGAGGCCTAAGCAGAATTAGGTCCCTGGAGGGTGTATTTGGTGATGCTAGCCTGCTGTACCGGGTAGCAACACTAAATTCACCCTCTGGGGACCTCATTCTGCAAATGTCAGACACACTATGTCCAGGCTTGAGGAAATGAACAATAGACTATTCCTATTTATTCTTGCAGAATAGGTGTTTAACTAAATGCCACAAACCTGTTTCAACAGGTGGATTAACTTAATATTGCAGATAACTGGAATACAGTGTCATCAATCAAAGCTTGACAGATGGTAAACATGTCTGCAAGCAAGCACTCTCCCCATAGTATCAAGTGTCCCTAGTGATAAATTGGCTTCCTCAATAATACAGCATTCAGCAGTGTGATGTTCTCTCTAAAATTCATAGGGCTTGGCAATTAGAGGTGTGAATTATAAAAGGGTCATAACTCTGTTAAAAATATGGGATCAAACCCATATTTGAACTTGATCTGTATATAGGTGTCAACAATTCATAAACCAAATTTGGTGTTGATCAGATGAAAAATGTTTGATTCATCCTGTCTTGGATCAATTCTATATAAAAACAAGAGAGGAAATGATACAAAAATCCATACAGATGAAGAATGTGCTAAGAAAAATCTAGATAAGAAATATGAGGCTGTGATGTGTTTAAAAAAAAAATTAAAGGTCAAAATGCAAAAATGTTAATTTTTGTTTTTAGAGTTATGTCCCTGCCCCTATTTGATCCAGTGACCCCATTTGAACAAATCTGAACCCCAGTCACCCAATGTTCCTCCAAATATAAGCTAAATCAGCCCAATATTTACCCCTGAGAGACAATTAAGCGACAGGTTATCAGGCTTAGGGATTTACCCCAGCGAGACGATTATGTGACAGGTTATCAGTATTAGGGATTTAGCCCAGCGTGACGATTATGTGACATGTTATCAGGCTTAGGGATTTAGCCCAGCGTGACGATTATGTGACAGGTTATCAGTATTAGGGATTTACCCCTGAGAGACGATTATGTGACATGTTATCAGGCTTAGGGATTTAGCCCAGCGTGACGATTATATGACATGTTATCAGTATTAGGGATTTACCCCAGCGTGACGATTATATGACATGTTATCAGGCTTAGGGATTTACCCCAGCGTGACGATTATACGACATGTTATCAGGCTTAGGGATTTACCCCAGCGTGACGATTATGTGACATGTTATCAGTATTAGGGATTTACCCCAGCGTGACGATTATGTGACAGGTTATCAGTATTAGGGATTTACCCCAGCGTGACGATTATGTGACATGTTATCAGTATTAGGGATTTAGCCCAGCGAGACGATTATGTGACAGGTTATCAGTATTAGGGATTTAGCCCAGCGTGACGATTATGTGACATGTTATCAGGCTTAGGGATTTACCCCAGCGAGACGATTATGTGACATGTTATCAGGCTTAGGGATTTACCCCTGAGAGACGATTATGTGACAGGTTATCAGTATTAGGGATTTACCCCAGCGTGACGATTATACGACATGTTATCAGGCTTAGGGATTTACCCCAGCGTGACGATTATGTGACATGTTATCAGTATTAGGGATTTACCCCAGCGAGACGATTATGTGACATGTTATCAGGCTTAGGGATTTACCCCAGCGTGACGATTATGTGACAGGTTATCAGGCTTAGGGATTTAGCCCAGCGTGACGATTATGTGACATGTTATCAGGCTTAGGGATTTACCCCAGCGTGACGATTATGTGACATGTTATCAGGCTTAGGGATTTACCCCAGCGAGACGATTATGTGACATGTTATCAGGCTTAGGGATTTACCCCAGCGAGACGATTATGTGACATGTTATCAGGCTTAGGGATTTAGCCCAGCGTGACGATTATGTGACATGTTATCAGGCTTAGGGATTTAGCCCAGCGTGACGATTATGTGACATGTTATCAGGCTTAGGGATTTACCCCAGCGAGACGATTATGTGACATGTTATCAGGCTTAGGGATTTACCCCAGCGAGACGATTATATGACAGGTTATCAGGCTTAGGGATTTACCCCAGCGAGACGATTATGTGACAGGTTATCAGGCTTAGGGATTTACCCCAGCGTGACGATTATGTGACATGTTATCAGGCTTAGGGATTTACCCCAGCGAGACGATTATATGACAGGTTATCAGGCTTAGGGATTTACCCCAGCGAGACGATTATGTGACAGGTTATCAGGCTTAGGGATTTACCCCAGCGTGACGATTATGTGACATGTTATCAGGCTTAGGGATTTACCCCAGCGTGACGATTATGTGACATGTTATCAGGCTTAGGGATTTACCCCAGCGTGACGATTATGTGACATGTTATCAGGCTTAGGGATTTACCCCAGCGTGACGATTATGTGACAGGTTATCAGGCTTAGGGATTTACCCCAGCGTGACGATTATATGACATGTTATCAGGCTTAGGGATTTACCCCAGCGAGACGATTATGTGACATGTTATCAGGCTTAGGGATTTACCCCAGCGTGACGATTATATGACATGTTATCAGGCTTAGGGATTTCCCCCAGCGTGACGATTATGTGACATGTTATCAGGCTTAGGGATTTACGCCAGCGTGACGATTATGTGACATGTTATCAGGCTTAGGGATTTACCCCAGCGTGACGATTATATGTTTTATGGTTTATGGCAATTATGCCAAAGGGGATGTCAGGAATGATAACTTATTGGCAAGGTCCGCAAGCACCACACCGACACACCGAGCAGGCAGATAAACACCCGCGTGATGCATCGACTGGTAACCGGAAGGCGTGAACCCACGGCTATCTAAAAGTCAACAAAAACAGTTAGGATAGTAGAACGGTTGATTATTCATCGGTTATGTGAAGTTTTAATTATGCGATAATAGTATAAGGCATATACATGTATATATTGAGTATACAGAGAAGTTACACACCCATAGTTACACAAATATAGATAAAGGTCATCGTAGCATGCATTGGATGAGTATATATACCTGTAGTTCCCGATAAATATAGTTAAAGGTCATCGTAGTGTGCATTGGATGAGAATATACACATGTAGGTCCCGATAAATATAGTTAAAGGTCATCGTAGTATATCAGATGTATGGATATTGTTTGCAAATTCCCAAATATATGTTTATGACGTATATTACCACATTTCCATCCATAGTTATGATGCATAGTAACCCTCCCCATTTATGTATGATGTATACGTCGCACATCTTACAGTTATAATGTATATCACTCCTTTCCCATTAGTTAAGTTCTATGCCAACATGTTAACGTGTATGTCAGATATGATAATTTGGGCAAACTATATATAGTTGAAGGTTATCGTCTCTTATTGGACGAGCAGTTACTCATAATATCGTTAAGGGTTATCGTTGCCTATAGGATGAAAATTGTTAGTAAATTCATAAATATATGGATAGAGTTAAATCATAAATGGTTTCCATAGATGCATACATACAGCAACAGTTTATCGCTGTCAGATATTATATATTTTGATTTTATAAACCTTATTATAAATGGCACACCTTTTCTGGTGGTATGTTTATGTATATGTTTATTGTTATGCAGTGTTTGACTATCAGTATATCCTGATGGTTTTGGAGGAAAAATAAGTCCGTATTAAAATAAATAATAAATAAACACATCTTATGCAACACAGCAGCCCCGGGTCAAAGGCCAAACATGCAGCAAGCATCCACACATCACACGACAACATGTCCATCTTACACTTGTCATGATAATTGATAAATAGGGCTGTTGTTAGTAAGTAATTCAATTACAAACCTATACATATGACATGGTGAACGCTCTTTACGTAGAGTATATAACAGTTATGTATATATATGGTATACATCGGTTGGAATTGTGTTCAAAGTTCCCATGCATACAATTTGTTACCGTGATAGCAGACAAAAGCGTGGGCCATCCCACATACAGGTATACAATCAACATCCATACGTTAAAAGGTTTGTTGGTTAACGGGTCCTGTTTCGAAAGTGGTGTTGACATGTGGAACTATGTAAACATGTCATATTTACTGTATTTGAGTGTTTATTTTTTTAGTGTTTATTTTTTGACTTATCGTACTAGCTTGATAACACAGAAGGAATCAATTGTTTGGAAAATGTTTACTAAGTCCGTTCCGAAATCATATTTTTGTACCGAAAGTTGGTCCTATAAAAAAATGTTTGGCCACAGCAGCTCATCAGGTACACCTCTGGTCTATAACAGATATAAAGCAATCTGTTATTTCATATATGGTTTCGGGAGTTAAGTGCACGGCCCTATGGACAGACTATACTATTTTCCAAACAAGCTGATACATAATTTGTGTCCAAACTCGGTTGTCTGCACTAACATTCTGACCAAAGTTGTCAGTCGAAGGATTCTCCTAGAAGTATGGTCTTGTGTATTCCACGAACCTCCGACTGGAAACTTTGGTCAGAATGTTATAGAAAACTACTGAGTATTTCCGAACAAATAAGGTATCAACTTGTTTTAAAAATAAACTAGCATATGCTCGTAGCAGCAAAAATGCTATGTGTTGTGTCAATTCCTCATATATTATGTTTTTGTGGATTTTGAGTGCATGGTACTCACCAACCTCGAAACCACGTGATTCACCACCGTGTTAACTTTACAACATTGAACAAACAAGGCAGGGAATATATTTCTTTGTTAATAGATGTTCCTCAATAATCTATTTCAAATTAGGGGGTGGTCCCAGCTTGAGCTTGCATATGACAGGTTATCAGTATTAGGGATTTACCCCAGCGAGACGATTATGTGACATGTTATCAGTATTAGGGATTTACCCCAGCGTGACGATTATATGACATGTTATCAGGCTTAGGGATTTACCCCAGCGTGACGATTATGTGACATGTTATCAGGCTTAGGGATTTCCCCCAGCGAGACGATTATATGACAGGTTATCAGTATTAGGGATTGACCCCAGCGTGACGATTATGTGACATGTTATCAGGCTTAGGGATTTACCCCAGCGTGACGATTATGTGACATGTTATCAGGCTTAGGGATTTACCCCAGCGTGACGATTATGTGACAGGTTATCAGGCTTAGGGATTTACCCCAGCGTGACGATTATGTGACATGTTATCAGGCTTAGGGATTTACCCCAGCGTGACGATTATGTGACATGTTATCAGTATTAGGGATTTACCCCAGAGAGACGATTATATGACAGGTTATCAGGCTTAGGGATTTACCCCAGCGTGACGATTATGTGACATGTTATCAGGCTTAGGGATTTACCCCCGCGAGACGATTATGTGACATGTTATCAGGCTTAGGGATTTACCCCAGCGAGACGATTATGTGACATGTTATCAGGCTTAGGGATTTACCCCAGCGTGACGATTATGTGACAGGTTATCAGGCTTAGGGATTTACGCCAGCGAGACGATTATGTGACAGGTTATCAGGCTTAATGATTTATCCCTGCGAGACGATTATATGACAGGTTATCAGGCTTAGGGATTTACCCCAGCGTGACGATTATGTGACAGGTTATCAGGCTTAGGGATTTACCCCAGCGTGACGATTATGTGACATGTTATCAGGCTTAGGGATTTACCCCAGCGAGACGATTATATGACATGTTATCAGGCTTAGGGATTTACCCCAGCGTGACGATTATGTGACATGTTATCAGGCTTAGGGATTTACCCCAGCGAGACGATTATGTGACATGTTATCAGTATTAGGGATTTACCCCAGCGAGACGATTATGTGACATGTTATCAGGCTTAGGGATTTACCCCAGCGAGACGATTATGTGACATGTTATCAGTATTAGGGATTTACCCCAGCGAGACGATTATGTGACATGTTATCAGGCTTAGGGATTTACCCCAACGAGACGATTATGTGACATGTTATCAGTATTAGGGATTTACCCCAGCGAGACGATTATATGACAGGTTATCAGGCTTAGGGATTTACCCCAGCGAGACGATTATGTGACATGTTATCAGGCTTAGGGATTTACCCCAGCGAGACGATTATGTGACATGTTATCAGTATTAGGGATTTACCCCAGCGAGACGATTATGTGACATGTTATCAGGCTTAGGGATTTACCCCAGCGAGACGATTATGTGACAGGTTATCAGTATTAGGGATTTACCCCAGCGAGACGATTATGTGACATGTTATCAGGCTTAGGGATTTACCCCAGCGAGACGATTATGTGACATGTTATCAGGCTTAGGGATTTACCCCAGCGAGACGATTATGTGACATGTTATCAGGCTTAGGGATTTACCCCAGCGAGACGATTATGTGACATGTTATCAGGCTTAGGGATTTACCCCAGCGTGACGATTATGTGACATGTTATCAGGCTTAGGGATTTACCCCAGCGTGACGATTATATGACATGTTATCAGGCTTAGGGATTTACCCCAGCGTGACGATTATGTGACAGGTTATCAGGCTTAGGGATTTACCCCAGCGTGACGATTATGTGACATGTTATCAGGCTTAGGGATTTACCCCAGCGAGACGATTATGTGACATGTTATCAGTATTAGGGATTTACCCCAGCGAGACGATTATGTGACATGTTATCAGTATTAGGGATTTACCCCAGCGAGACGATTATGTGACATGTTATCAGGCTTAGGGATTTACCCCAGCGTGACGATTATATGACAGGTTATCAGTATTAGGGATTTACGCCAGCGAGACGATTATATGACAGGTTATCAGGCTTAGGGATTTACCCCAGCGAGACGATTATGTGACATGTTATCAGTATTAGGGATTTACCCCAGCGAGACGATTATGTGACATGTTATCAGGCTTAGGGATTTACCCCAGCGTGACGATTATATGACATGTTATCAGGCTTAGGGATTTACCCCAGCGTGACGATTATGTGACATGTTATCAGGCTTAGGGATTTACCCCATGCGAGACGATTATATGACATGTTATCAGGCTTAGGGATTTACCCCTGAGAGACGATTATGTGACATGTTATCAGGCTTAGGGATTTACGCCAGCGTGACGATTATGTGACATGTTATCAGGCTTAGGGATTTACGCCAGCGAGACGATTATGTGACATGTTATCAGGCTTAGGGATTTACCCCAGCGTGACGATTATGTGACATGTTATTAGCCTTAGGGATTTACCCCAGCGAGACGATTATGTGACATGTTATCAGGCTTAGGGATTTCCCCCAGCGTGACGATTATGTGACATGTTATCAGGCTTAGGGATTTCCCCCAGCGTGACGATTATGTGACATGTTATCAGGCTTAGGGATTTACCCCAGCGTGACGATTATATGACAGGTTATCAGGCTTAGGGATTTCCCCCAGCGTGACGATTATGTGACATGTTATCAGGCTTAGGGATTTAGCCCAGCGTGACGATTATGTGACATGTTATCAGGCTTAGGGATTTACCCCAGCGTGACGATTATATGACATGTTATCAGGCTTAGGGATTTACCCCAGCGTGACGATTATGTGACATGTTATCAGGCTTAGGGATTTAGCCCAGCGTGACGATTATATGACAGGTTATCAGTATTAGGGATTTACCCCAGCGAGACGATTATGTGACAGGTTATCAGGCTTAGGGATTTACCCCAGCGTGACGATTATGTGACATGTTATCAGGCTTAGGGATTTAGCCCAGCGTGACGATTATGTGACATGTTATCAGGCTTAGGGATTTACCCCAGCGTGACGATTATATGACATGTTATCAGGCTTAGGGATTTACCCCAGCGTGACGATTATGTGACATGTTATCAGGCTTAGGGATTTACCCCTGAGAGACGATTATGTGACATGTTATCAGGCTTAGGGATTTACCCCAGCGAGACGATTATATGACATGTTATCAGTATTAGGGATTTACCCCAGCGAGACGATTATGTGACATGTTATCAAGCTTAGGGATTTACCCCAGCGTGACGATTATATGACATGTTATCAGGCTTAGGGATTTACCCCTGAGAGACGATTATGTGACATGTTATCAGGCTTAGGGATTTACCCATGCGAGACGATTATGTTAGGTTATTAGCCTTAGGGATTTACCCATGCGAGACGATGAAATTATGAAAATCTTTCAAATCTACCCCTTTAGCCAATGTGATAAATTCAGGAGTAATATATAAACAACAAATGCTATTTTACCATCAAAATTTATTTGACTTTGGTTTCCTCTCACAAATAAGAGGGTGATGCGATGATTATGAGTCATGTGATAGTCATGTGGTGAATATAGTAGCCAAGGATGAAGATATGGTGCTGCAAACTTTCAGAATGAGGTCCCCACAGGGTTAATATAGTGGCACTACCCCGCAGGGGCTAGTATCACTAAATTCACCCTCTGGGGACCTCATTCTGGGAAGTATCTATGATCTCAAATTAACATTGTTACTTTCATTGTTACTTTTTCCCCGTCTGAGAAGTTTCTACGGTATATCCCCTAATTTTCAGAAGATAAAATGCATAATTGAGGTTACTAATGGGTGATCATTAACTTCAACTGGTGAACTTCCATCTGATACTAGGTCTCCCATAGCAGTTGAGGCCCAAGCAGAATGAGGTTCCCAGAGGGTGAATTTGGTGACGCTAGCCCAGTTCGGAGTAGCATCACTAAATTCACCCTCTGGGGACCTCATTATGCAAATGTGAGACACACTAATGACTATTTGCAGGCTTGATATAGTGACTCCCCATAATAAGTTATAGAAGAAATGATAAAATTCATTGAACAAGTGGAGAATAATAGTTACTGACCAAATCATTCATGAAGCGAAATTATAGCAAGTATGTTGTGAAGCCACTTACAATTTTATAAGCCCATATTAAAATGCAACAATTCAACATATTAGAAAGAATTATCTCAAATCTGTCTGTTGTTAAAAATCACAATTTCCGTTTGTCAAGTATCCAGTTTGGACAAAATTTTATTGGCCGATTTTGCCAACGAACAGAATGTGCGATAACAGAAGTTCAAGGTCATTCAAGTCAAGGACGATTTTATGTAAATAAAATGGACGCAGAGGAACAACTGATTATTGTGTCATTCAAAATCACTTTTCAAATTGGAAAATACAAATTAGATACTTTATGAATTTGACTTGAATCCGCCTAATGCATTGCCATTCTGTAATTAGGCCCATATCAGGAATTTGAAATTACGCCATCGAAAATAGAATTTGCAGTAGGCTGCTACAGTAATGCTCTAAGTAATCGACTTCTTAACCACAGCAGAATTATGGGTAACTTTTCAAGATTTAGTCGGAAATATGGCTTGTTGCCATTCATCGGAAAGGTCTCCCTAAGAGCTATCTGATTGCAACACATTATTAAAAAAATGCAACATAACGATCAGTTTTTTCTTTGTGCAAACAAATACTTTCAACTCACCAAGAAAGGATCGGTAACCAAGGAAACACTCTAGATAAATTTGCCCCGGAGACAATTGACTCGCGCGATTGTTAACCCTTCCTGAATTCAAACGCCGGTGACTCGGCCACTTACATCTTTATCGAGAAAGTAACTAAGGAGTTGTTAGGACTTGTCCAATCAGAATCGAGGAAAATGAAGGAGTAATATAGAGGTGTAATAATATAGTGATAAAATCTAATTCCCAGCCATTTTCACATACATGTATCCTCAAATAAAACAGTGTTCAGGAATGTCTTGACAAACGCAAGAAAATTGGTGGTCTGCTTCTCCCATGGTGGGGAATCACGTGGTTTCGAGTTGATGAGTACCACGCATTAAAAATGGCCGAGGTGATCGCAAACGCGACGAGAAAAATGGTGATAACTAGGATAATAATATATTACATGGTATCTTGGCAGATACGAACATATGCTATACTATTTTTCAAACAAGCCGATACCTAATTTGTGTCCAAACTCAGTTGTTTGCACTAACATTCTGACAAAAGTTGTTAGTCGAAAAATTCTCCTAGTATTATGGGTGTTGTGTATTCTGCGAACATCCAAACAAATAAGGTATTAACTTGTTTGAAAAATAAACTAGCATATTCCCGTAACAGTCAAAATGCTATGTTTTGTGTCAATTCCTCATATATTATGTTTTTGTGCGTTTGTACATTTTGAGTGCGTGGTACTCACCAACCTCGAAACGACGTGATTCCCCACCGTGTTCTCCCTAAACAGCCTAATTGTGAGAGTGACTACAATCCTATGTGTAATATCTAATCAACAACAAACACTATTTTACATTCAAAATTTATTTGACTTTGGTTTTCCTCTCACATATGAGAGGGTGATGAGATGATTGTGAGTCATGTGATATTAAATGGGTGAATTCATTCAACTAGTGGTGAATATAGCAGCCAAGACTGAAGATATGGAGCCAAACATTTGCAGAATGAGGCCCCCGCAGGGTGAATATAGTGACACTACCCCGGCCCGAGGTGAGCTAGGGTCACCAAATTCATCCTCTGGATGGTTATCTGCTGTGGTTTAAAAGGTCCACTTCATGATGGTTATCTGCTGTGGTTAAAAGGTCCACTTAATGTGATGGTTATCTGCTGTGGTTAAAAGGTCCACTTCATGATGGTTATCTGCTGTTGTTTGAGAAAGAGCCAGTGTCCTTAGGAAACATTCAAGAAAATAGATATTTTAATATATTTTATTTTATACTGGTGTTTATAGATATTTTATTATATTTTATTTTATACTGGTGTTTATAGATATTTTAATATATTTTATTTTATACTGGTGTTTATAGATATTTCAATATATTTTATTTTATACTGATATTTTAATATATTTTATTTTATACTGGTGTTTGTTTAAATGAAGATGGCTATTCATGTTGATTTACTGACACTTGTAAAATCCAAACAACTGGTATTTTTCTAAGGGCAGGTAACTTAAGCTCTGAACATTTGTATGGAAACTCCCAATCAAAATTGGCCTTGACCTTCCCCTTGAATGACTTGCATATCAGCATATATAAATATCTTGGTTATTCCAAAGTTGAGTGGTCTATGTATTGGACACCCATCATCGCAATGAGAGCTAGCCAAAGTCACAGTGGGGAATCACGTGGTTTCAAGTTGATTAGTATCACACATTCAAAATGGCTGAGACGGTCGCAAACACGACCAGAAAGGAGGGAAAAGGTAATAAACTAGGGATGATGATGATATATATAGTATCTTGGCAGCTACTAGCATATGTGACCCGCCATATCAAATCCAGTCGTAAGTCGGGATTTTTTTACCCTGTGCCAATGCATTCTCTTATATATGCTCATGTCTATCTGGGGCTCTGTATGGGTGAAATTATAAAATTGTTAAAGAATACAAGAAAAAATTATTAAAATTGTAAAAAATTGTTAGGCCAATGCATTCTCTTATATATGCGAGGCGACCTATGGTCGACTCGCATATATAAGAGAATGCATTGGCACAGGGTAAAAAAATCCCGACTTACGACTGGATTTGATATGGCGGGTCACATATACTGTACTATTTACAGCTGTTTATAGCTGTGGTCCTATGGGCATTTTATTTATAAATAATTGTTTTTTCCAGTTTAAAAGTCAAACTGCGCGACCAGGAGGCCGAGTCCGGTAAAATGTGTAGTTGGGAATTTCCATTTTAGTTTATTGTCCTTTACATTATTATGTCAATAATGTTGATTTTTGGTTTGTGACAAGCTATGTCAATTACCAATAAAAGAAATTTAAATGATAATTTGTAAGTCTTATATTTCAACTTTTATATATATGTTTCGTTCTGCAGCCCACTGATGGTTGTGGCCGAGTCGGCTGCCGGTTCGTTAATTAGGTGATGATTGTTATTGTTATTTTAAAGGAATTCTGAGTTGGTCATTCGCGAAACCAATATATTTTATATTCTATAATATATGATCTTGAGCGCGTTACCATTTCTGACTATGGTTTTTGTATTATGTTTTTGTGCATTTGCACATTTTGAATGCCTGGTACTCACCAACCTCTTAACCGTGAAAGTGGGTGTAGGTTCGACTCCCAGCATGGGACAGCTCGAGAATTCACTTCTTACAGTAATGCTCTAAATAATCGACTCCTTAACCACAGAGGAATTATGGTTAACTTTTCAAGATTTAGTCGGAAATATGGCTTGTTGCCATTCATCGGAAAGCTCTTAATGAGAGCTTTCTGATGAATGGCAACAAGCCATATTTCCGACTAAATCCTGAAAAGTAACCCATAATTCTTCTGTGGTTAAGGAGTTGATTATTTAGAGAGTTACTGTACATACAGCTCAATAAATAGTACTAATACTCCATTGTGTGTGATGTTAAAAGTGTCACTAATTTATTGCAAATCAACAACACAGTTTGTATAATTTTACCCTGTGCCAATGCATTCTCTTATATATGCGAGTCGACCATAGGTTGCCTCACATATATAAGAGAATGCATTGGCCTAACAATTTTTTATCATTTTTTTTAAATAAATGTTTCTTACATTTTTTAGGACATAAAATAAAAAAACATCCATTACCCTGCAGGGAGCCCCACACATATATAGAAGCATATAGAAGAGTGTTGTCTGCTCATGTTTGTCTGGGGCTCTGTATGGGTAAAATTATTTTACCATAATGTTTCGCAACAGACTTAAATGTCTACTTAATGTTCGAATCCCCCGATCACATTTTATCTTGCTGGCCTACTAGATTGACCAATGAGAATGGAGATCTACTAACATGAGATGAGGGCATATTAGGTTCACCGTGATTGATATGTATTTTGGCGTAAAGAAAAATGAATATCATCAGAAACAATTTCTACCTGCATATTTTAAAGATGCATATGTTAACAATCAAACGCAAATGTTTAATTCTGATGCATTTTGGGTAAATAATTTGGACAATCCTTGGCTACATCTGTTCTGTATCTTATTGGATTAAAAATAATTTTGGTCCTATCTCATACCAACAACAGTCAATAACAATGACTGTTTAGAAATAATCGGGCACTCAATCATTGAATGGATCTTTATAAAATCTAATTAGAGGAAGTCGAAAATTTTGGCAAGAAATTTTGTGAAATGTTTTGTTCAAGAAGAACCCAGATTGTCTGTGAATGGCACATGCTAGCCAATACAGGAGAATAAATTCTTGTATCATGAGTAAGCTGACATGAATGAAATATGAGTGATTCAACATAATGTATAATAAAAACAACTCAACAATACAGAACAAGGGAGATAACTAGTCGTCTCCGTCACCCGCATCATCGGCTGCATCAACACCGTCAGCAGCCTCGGCGTCATCACCATCGTCATCTTCAGCTCCCTCCTCATCTAACACCTCCAACTCTCCACTCTCTAAAAAAAAAAAATTATTACAGACATATCATGTACCGGTACTTGTTCGGGTGCGTGAAACTGACAAGTCTGTATTCATGCTAACTTGAGGAATGTAGCATTCTACTAACATCACCAAATATCTCATGCAAATCGAAAACATTTTCTGAACTACACTAAATTGTAAATATTTACTAATCGAATCGGGACGCTTCTATCGGCGATAAACTAACGAAAATGATTTCACCATCGGTAGCCACTGCATTTAATTAATATATAAGAATAACTGCACATCCACCCCCCCCCCCCATGGATCATTGCCCATTACCTCCCAACTGGACCAACTAAATTACAACTGGTACATCAAGATCTCCAACTGTTGGAATTTATCAAAACCCTAGTGACAATACCAGTATATATCAAAATTATTACATGTAATATAGGAATCTACAAACAAGTACCAAACATGAATTCATAGCATAGACAGGGTGGTGCGGGAGTGTTAAATCTCCTATTTCTGCCCCTATTTGAACCAAATGTAAATCCCAATCTATGAGATTCATTGGTCTAGTAATCTCAAATGGTATATTATAGAAGTTGAATTGAGTTAATTTTCATCAAAATAAGTTACAAAATTAACCCTTTACCCAACAAACCGGCCAAAACCGGCCAAATAAAGCTTCAACAGCCTAAAATATCTTCGGTCTGTCTCAATAGAACCATACAAATATGGATATCATTGGAACCGGCTCCTTGACCACATTGTGATAGTTACAGTTATGCCCTGTGCCAATGCATTCTCTTATATATGCGAGTCGACCATAGGTCGCCTCGCATATATAAGAGAATGCATTGGCCTAAAAAAAATCTTTTTTTAACACTTTTTACCATTTTTTCTTACATTCTTTAACAATTTTATAATTTTTAATGTGTTAAGCCAATGCATTCTCTTATATATGCGAGGCGACCTATGGTCGACTCGCATATATAAGAGAATGCATTGGCACAGGGCCCTTCTGTTGGGTAAAGGGTTAAGGGAAGGGTTATCAACATGGCACCTCTAACAATTGTTCCTTGAAATCATCAGCATAATAGACACATCATTATCACAGACGAAAAGAAGTCAATAGCCTATATAAACATAATATAACACTTGCATGTACACAACTGCATAGAATACAGCTCATGGGAATTAATTTAATTTAAATTGAAATGAATGACACAAATAGACATTATCTGTGATTTGTTTATCAAAGACTGTCGTAATAATAATAATAATAATGACCAGTTATATACAGCGATTAACCAATTACTTGCTCTAACAAGCTTGGTACAATATTACCCCAGTCATTTGTACAAGCCAACCAATGAACTGGCTGCACCCATTGCAGGCGCTGCTCTAGTTTGATCAGAACATACTCTGATACTCATCAGTACGACAAACTGACTGGTAATCTTTTAACACATGAGTAATGCGAAGCCGACAAAATATGAGCGACCTTGCTCAAGGGTCACAACTTGGTACGGGTTTTGAAACAGCGAGCAATCTGACAATTGCATGTCGCTCAAAGCGACCAAGCCACTGCTATGTGGAGACTCAATGACCGGCGACGCGCTGCGAACCCATATCGATGTATTTACAGCGAATACAAGTCCAACACGCTAACCACTGGACCACGGAGCTCCACAAATAAGATCTCATTTCATACAGAGGAGACTTTAATGCTGCACCAGTGTAACATCCCGTAATGAAAGGGTTAAAGAGGAATAATCTAATTAGACGCCCCTAAATTACTATTTCTTTGGCTTCAGGGGTAAAAATATTTGATTCAGGTCGAGGAACCCACCAATCAAAGCTCTGAGTTATTAGATATTAGAGTTTTTACAGAAATAGTTCAGGCATGCGTGCGCGCCATTACAAGGGGTTACACAAGGTCACTGCTCGATATACAATCAGTGCATCGGTGGCGGTCGCAAATTAATTCAGAAGGAAAAGATGTTGAAAAGTATCGCCATCAACAAAAATACGATATTGTGATAGTTGACATGCGGTTACATGAATTTTACTTAATTATGAATCAGTAATCAAGTTTTAGCCATGCAAAATATATATGTTATATGGCACCATGCTGGTTACACATGGAAATATATATGCTATATGGCACCATGCTGGTTACACATGGAAATATATATGTTATATGGCACCATGCTGGTTACACATGGAAATATATATGTTATATGGCACCATGCTGGTTACACATGGAAATATATATGTTATATGGCACCATGCTGGTTACACATGGAAATATATATGTTATATGGCACCATGCTGGTTACACATGGAAATATATATGTTATATGGCACCAAGCTGGTTACACATGGAAATATATATGTTATATGGCACCATGCTGGTTACACATGGAAATATATATGTTATATGGCACCATGCTGGTTACACATGGAAATATATATGTTATATGGCACCATGCTGGTTACACATGGAAATATATATGTTATATGGCACCATGCTGGTTACACATGGAAATATATACCCCGCTGGACAAAACAAGTGTCCAATGCCACCGCGGTGTACTTGCCGTTCGGCCGCGGTGTCACTTTGTGGAACCGCGGCTGAGCACCGCGGCCGAACGGCAAGTACACCGCGGTCGAACGGCAAGTACACCGCGGTCGAACGGCAAGTACACCGCGGCCGAACGGCAAGTACACCGCGGCCGAACGGCAAGTACACCGCGGCCGAACGGCAAGTACACCGGGGTTAGATTCCTGGTTTGTATCGTCTTTTTTTCTCGAGTTTAAAACATGTTTTATTAGTAGAAATATACGAAGGTTAGTATTTTTAATTACAGGAAATTTAAATCCGTACATAATATCAGCTTTAAGGTCATTATGCAAATCACATTTATATTTAACCCAACTGTTTCAACGATCTAACGTACCGGTAGATTTTAATGGAACTTTGTTGTCAAATATAAAAAAAACTTCATGCGTCGATCCTGTGCATGCTAGCACGTCGACATACACCTGTCAATCATCCAGGATTAGTTTGTGAGATTTTATTCTCTGCTTCAATTGGTTGGCTGTGGGAGGAGCTTACCGATATTTTGTTCTAATGTGGTATGCTTTGACACCATAACCGAGATCTGGTAAATAAAATGATTCCCATGTTTTTATTAGAGTTGCTATTATTTTTGAAAAAAAATATGATCAAATGAGCATATTAAATAAAAGTGTTATATTATCGATCCATATATGTGGCAAATCCATTGCCAAATAAAAATTAATTGCCAGAAACTGAAAATACGCGACATTTTACACTTTGCTCGATCTATAAGTCCACGGTATTTGCCACCAGAGTAATGAGAGGATGGACTGAATAAAGATTACACAAACAATGTGTGTTGAAAAACAAATTAGAAGTGTGATGGGACACGTGTATAAGGTCAAAAGGAATAATGCACACGTTTCCCCGAACGGACACCCCGAAATTAGGGGTGGCCACGGCGGTAAGCTTTTCAATTCATTTAATGTTTTCCGTTTTATTATGCATTAACAAGCTATTGAAAATACACCATTTATTGTATTCTCTACCAACATTCCTAAATATAAGAATTTAGTCATCATATTCAAATAAAAAATTTCATGTTGACAAGTTTTGAAAACCACTAGCCCTGATCAGAAAATGCAGATAATTCGGGGAAAACCTCGCGTGCACAAACAACCACGCGGTCAATACGTCATGCATGCGTTTATTACTGGTATAATTTATGTAGGAATCTGGATTTTAAAAACCAGACATACATGTATATGACATATATTGACAAGTATAGTATCTCAACAAACATGCTTACTGTAATAGAGTTTCATAAATAAATAAACATTGGAATACACAGCGGCGCCGTATACGCCAATAAAAAAAACGGAGAACCACGATTCTTTTGTTTTCGCAACAGCAGTACATTCTCAGATATTCCAGTTTTGTTGAAGCGATGCGCTCTGGTGCCGTGTTTCCCAGAAAGCCGATTAATTTAGCACAATTCTAATGATCCCATGATCTCCCTCCCATATCCGATCTATTGCAAATTCACAAAAACGAACCACGTGGTCGCTTTTATTCAATGGATGTATAAACCATGCATGCCTCATTAAATTTTTATTTTGTTATATATCCATTATAAAGTATTGTTTACGTATATTGCCACAAAAAATTGAGTGAAACCCTCGATTGGGAGGTTGATAACCGCCGTTAATTTTGCGCACATCTGTACATCTCAAATGCCAGGTGCACGCGATTACGTCAGCATTATTCAGAAACTGGGCGCGAGGAATGTAGCAATGACATTGTTTGCTACATCGTAACTGTTTGAGTTAACATGATTATGACATGTCACTTTCTCCTCGATATTCCCTTTCAAGTTTTATCAAAGTTCAATTGGCATGCTGTCGCAGTTTTGTCTTTAAAGTAACCACGGTATTGAAAGGATTTGAATATTTAATAGGTTCATAAAATCTTCGCGGGAGAAAAATACCTGATCACGCACAAACGCTCTTTATTGTTCATTCTGAAGACAATTCTGGCACAGATTTTTATACATTCAATGGACGGCAGTGAATTCCAAAAGGAGGTCCACATGGGTGGATGTTGTCAGTATATAATTCAAACCAAATAATAGTTTTAATTAATGTAAAAAAAAAAAAATTTAACAAGAGAAAACAACATCACAATAACAAATATTTCAACATGGGCAAACAAACAGTCCAAAGTAGGATGCGACAATCCTTATTTTATAATCAGTCTTAAATGACAGCATAGTGATTCAATTCTCTCATGATGATGCTGCCACGTGTGCACGACATTCCAATGCTTATTTCTCAAAAAGACACGTGCTGCCAAATCTAGATGAAGTCTGTTGTCGGCAACATCACACTTCCGTGTCGCCTAATAATTATCAGCGGGAGCCTTTTCTAATCAGGATGGATTATGACACCTTGATTTTATGACAGTTTACTGGTGGGACGTACGTTGACTACTTAAAAGATTATCACACCTTGTCACCAGACAGATTAACCCTCAAACATATAATCGATCGTCTGACGGACGGTATTTAGACAATGGCCTCAATCAAGCCTCATTTATGGTGCCCTCTTTGTGTTTTTCAACATCATTCCAAGAACGGCAAGTACACCGCGGTCGAACGGCAAGTACACCGCGGCCGAACGGCAAGTACACCGCGGCCGAACGGCAACTACACCGCGGCCGAACGGCAAGTACACCGCGGCTGAACGGCAAGTACACCGCGGCCGAACTGCAATCAGCCGGTGGAGCCGCGGTGTTGTTGCAGTTCGGCCGCGGTGGCAACGCAAACCGCACCGCGGTTAAGTGGACACTTGTTTTGTCCAGCGGGGTATGTTATATGGCACCATGCTGGTTACACATGGAAATATATATGTTATATGGCACCATGCTGGTTACACATGGAAATATATATGTTATATGGCACCATGCTGGTTACACATGGAAATATATATGTTATATGGCACCATGCTGGTTACACATGGAAATATATATGTTATATGGCACCATGCTGGTTACACATGGAAATAGTCCGAAATACTATGTGTTTACATTCATGATAACACTTGTTGGAGAATTCCAATTTGAATAGGAATCACCATATATAGAAGTTGAATAGGAATCACCATATATAGAAGTTGAATAGGAATCACCATATATAGAAGTTGAATAGGAATCACCATATATAGAAGTTGAATAGGAATCACCATATATAGAAGTTGAATAGGAATCACCATATATAGAAGTTGAATAGGAATCACCATATATAGAAGTTGAATAGGAATCACCATATATAGAAGTTGAATAGGAATCACCATATATAGAAGTTGAATAGGAATCACCATATATAGAAGTTGAATAGGAATCACCATATATAGAAGTTGCAAATCACACTCGATCATCCTCCAAACTGTCAAGAAAAACCATTATTCTAAGACTCATTCGACAAATATGATATCGTGCTTGGGCCTAAAAAAAACACGTTTGTTTCCGCTAACCCGACCGACCCTATTTAAAAGCACCGAGTCTAAACTTTTTATTGCGATCGAAAAACTGACTTAAAAATATAATGGTATCTGTAAATGTTTCACGCATTTAACAGAGATAAAAGCACGGCGGTCGTTTCTGGTGGAAATACCCCCATACTAGATACGTATCCCAGCACGTTGTTGTGGCTATCTATCTGGACTAATGTGTCAACTGCGGAAGCAAAAAAGAGATCAGATCGATAGACAACGAAGCCAAAATTTGAAGAACTCTTCTTTTTTAATCCACCCGGATAAGACTGACTTCAGTAAGGTTAAAGTGAGGTGCCGTACATCAGCTGAGTCAGCGCCGTTCGACATAAATGTTGAAATGAAAGTTAAGGAGTTGTCAGCATTCAACATAAACCATATCGAGTTTGTTTGCGGTTGATAGAGAGATCGTGGAAAAAAAGATAGAACATGATACTATGGAAATCACCACAAAGCGGAAAGCATTTGATATTCTTATGAAGAAAGAAATATATATCATCTGTAACTTTGAATCTGAGTTTATTGTTTCTATATTCCATGGGTTGACCACCTTGAGTCTAAGAAGTCCATAATGTGGGCTCATATCAAGTATTATACACGTATTGTTAAAAATATAGAAAAATTAAAATATTTAATAAAACAAAAAGTTTTGCCTGCCTACCGCAGCCTACCGTCCCTATTTTTTCCCAGCTCGTTAGTGGAAACAAAAATGTCTTTTTTTTTAGGCCTTGGTATCAGGAGCAGTTATTGGTAATACACTAATTTGGATAACTAAATCGGCTTTTGGAGAAATTTTGTTGTGCACCTTTAAATTTTCAAACATGATATAACCAACATCATTTAATTCTCTTAAAAGTTAAATAATGCTACAGGTATAGACAAGACAATTCAAGTTCCAAGTTTAACTTCAAACTACATGATTCACATTATAAAGAGTTTATATATGATGCACAATAGTCTTTTAACTTTTAAAAAGACGTTTGTAATATCTTTAAGACTTAAATAAAAAGAGGGTCGGTTGGGTTAGCGGAAACTGAATAAAGAGGGTGGGTTGGGTTAGCGGAAACTAAGGTCCTTTTTCTGGCTCAAGTAAAATATTTACCATCCAAGTTGTCTTCATCATCGTCATCAACATCATACACTTCTGAAATGAAAAAGTACATGTAGGTGTTTGGTAAAATAAAAGGTCACCGACCGACCGCATGTCCCCGAAAAGATGGCTTTTTAGTAAGAATAGCCTTTTTTTTTAACCCTCAAAATTCCCCCTCTGGGGACGTCATTCTGCACATACACTAAATCCAGGCATGTGGGGAATGTTATATCTGTATATATATGTATATATATACATTAATAGTACAGGGAATGTTATATTTGTATATATATGTATATATATATACGGGGATTGTTATATTTGTATATATATGTATATATATATATATACAGGGAATGTTATATCTGTATATATATGTATGGTCACGCTTACAAACAAGCCTGCAAATAGCGTGTCTGTCATTTGCAGAATGAGGTCCCCAGAGGGTGAATTTAGTGATGCTACCCCAGTGGGCTAGCATCACCAAATTCACCCTCTGGAGACCTCATTCTGTTTAGGCCTCATCTTCTGGGAAGTATCTATAGTATCAAATTAACATTGTTTTTAGTTACATTTCCCTTCTAGGATGTTTCTATATCCCCTAATTTGCAGTAATTTGCAGAAGATAAAATTCATAATTGAGGTGCCCAATGGTTGAACATCACCAAACTCAACTGGGGAACTTCAATCTGATCCTAGGTCTGCCATAGCAGTTGAGGGCCTTAGCAGAATGAGGTCCCCAGAGGGTGAATTTATGCGGGATAGCGTCACTAAATTCACCCTCTGGGGACCTCATTCTGCAAATGACCGACACGCTATTTGCAGGCTTGTAGTTTATAAGACTGCTCTAGGGACCTCATTCTGCATGTCCTCATCTGTTATGGGAGACCTAGACACATTTAAGATCCCTGAATATTGTGATGTACACCCATTGGACACCTCAATTATGCATTGTGTCATCTGCCATGGGAGAGCTAGACGGTAGACCAACCCTCTTAAGTCGGATTGTTCGACTTCGGCAAACCGCAATGGCAACCCTTTGCCGGCATTGCTGATTGCCGTAGCAAATTATGAGTGATGTAGACACAAATTTACTCTTGTGTCTGGAATATGAGTGCAGGGTGGAAAAACAGACCAGAATTAATAGAAGTGCAGATTGGAATATAAGTGCAGGTTGGAAATTTTCATCGAAATACAGTCCTGCACTTTACTTGTAACGTTGAATGGATACAAGCCTTGAAATAGTGAGCCTGTCATTTGCAGAATGAGGTCCCCAGAGGGTGAATTTAGTGATGCTACCCCGCATACTGGCGCATAGCAGGCTAGCATCACCAAATTCACCCTCTGGGGACCTCATTCTGCTTACACCTCAGTAGTATGGTACAAATGGTTCCAAAAGTGCCGTGTACTAATAATTTTTCTACATAAACCAACATTAATTGTACATCACTTTGTCAATTTGAATTGTATGATAGTATCCACTCCCAATGTTTTTCTGGTGAGAGATACTACTACAATGGCAATAATCAATTGGGGCTGTGTCATCTGCTCCTTCCCAAGCCCAATTAACCCTTTACCCAACAGAAGGGCCCTGTGCCAATGCATTCTCTTATATATGCGAGTCGACCATAGGTCGCCTCGCATATATAAGAGAATGCATTGGCTTAACACATAAAAATGTTAAAGAATGTAAGAAAAATGGTAAAAAGTGTAAAAAAAAGGATTTTTTTTAGGCCAATGCATTCTCTTATATATGCGAGGCGACCTATGGTCGACTCGCATATATAAGAGAATGCATTGGCACAAGGCATAACTGTAACTATCACAATGTGGTCAATGAGCCGGTTCCAATGATATCCATATTTGTATGGTTCTATTGAGACAGACCGAAGATATTTTAGGCTGTTGAAGCTTTATTTGGCCGGTTTTGGCCGGTTTGTTGGGTAAAGGGTTAACTTGAAGTTGCTTCCAACATTGGTATGTTACACTTGGGATATTTAAATTACATTAAAAATAGCAAATTATTAGGTTTTGCATCGCAATATGTGATACAAAATCCTGGTGCTGCGAACCAATCATATGTTGATTGCAATGCCGCCGTTAAATTCTTCTATTGGCTAGCGGGTCAGTAATAGCAGATTTAATAGCACAATTTGGATTGCGCCCCCTTGACTACGCATTATGTTGTCTGCAAATTAGGGGATATAGAAAGACTAAACTAATACAGAAACAGAAACTTTCTAAAAACATTTCAAAAGAAACTACACAACTGGTTAATTTCATAATAAGGCCAAAACAAATTGAATGTTTCCCGTAACCCGACCGACCGTCTTCAAAACCCCCCGACACAAGTTCATTTTATTGGTTTTAAATAACAAAAATCAATCTATAAACCGAACGACCACACTGTTAACCAAACTATGTATGCGTGGTTCCATTTTATCTGATTCACCTCGCGAGATAAATGATATCTTTGATATATTTATATATTTTTCGCAAAGCCACATCGTCACTCTTCAAACGGAAAGTCAAATTACGACCGGACGCTATACCGGAAGATCACGAGTAATCGTTCCTCTTCGCTGACCGCAAGCACGTGTTTGTGTTGATATGGAGTATTTATAAATTATAACATGGATGTTCTCCGAGGTTGATTCGAACCGAAATTCGAACGCGGGAATAAGATCTTTTCAATGATGGCGGTCGCAAATGGGTCGATTCCCATGTGCATAATTCACGACTGCTGTGGGAAAAAAACCCGCATTTTAAAGATAATAGAAATCAAAGCAATTAACGATGTAATAGCTGATGCTCACGGAGCCGACACCAGGTCCAAGATGAAATATGTCTACTGTTATCTGTTTTATATGTTTCTCCTCAATATATCAGTTTTATCACCAATTTGTTGGTTGCTCTGGGTCATTGTATAGTGTTTGATGGTGGTTAGGCATGGCCCACACGAGACCATAAAAAAATAAAATGAAAAAATAAAATAAAATGAAAAGCCTATCACCCGCCCCTATTTTTTTTGGGCTCGTTACGGGAAACACGCATTCAATTTGTTTTGGCCTAAAGATACTTTCCAGAGAAGATGAGGCCCAAGAAGAATGCGGTCCCCAGAGAGTGAGATTAGTGATGCTAGCCCACTGTGCGGGGTAGCATCACTAAATTTTATATCTTTAGGTTGAATCACCGTCGTACCTTCATCATCCTCATCATCGATATCTTCTTCTTCATCTTCCCCCAGGACAACCACGGAATCATCTCCCTCATCATCACTACAAATAAATAACAATGGATTAATCAGGTGTATCATCCCCGTCATCATCAATACAAATAAATAACAATGGATTAATCAAGTGTATCATCTCCCTCAGGCAATGTCTGATAAAACATAATGTTCAAAATGTACTTATGCTATTCCATACCAAAATTAATTTTTTTTATACGGGTCTCATAGATCCCTCCTTTATGAATAGGAAGGATACAAGGTCGCTGACCAAACTGTCTCATGACGAAGACATAGACACATACATTGCTACCCCTTACGCTATGCTCGGACGATATTGCCGATTCAATTCGATATCATCTCCCCGATTTGGTATTGGATTTTGAATCTGGGGCAATGTGCCAATACGTAGGCCCCTACTTTCACTTGTAGGCATTCCAATACTTGTAAATTAAATATCAAAATATTACCGATCAAAGTCGCTTGACCCGTGTCACCTTATAATTGACTGCGGCGATCTGTTTTATCAGGTTGGATTATGACATCTTGATTTTATGACAGTATAGGATGTTAACTACTTATAAGATCATCACACCTCATCACCAGAGGGATTAGGTTTCAAACACAATAGATCATCACACCTCATCACCAGATGAATTTGGTTTCAAACACAATATTTAGATCGTCTGACTTATTTAAACAAAGGGCTCAATCATTTATCATGCCATCTTTGTATTTTTTTTCAACATTATTTTGAACGGCAAGTACACCACGGCCGAACAGGTACACAATGACCACGGCAACTATGCTGTGGCCGAACGGCAAGTACACCGCAGCCAAACAGCATGTACACTGCGACAGAAAGACAACTGCAGTTAGGCAGTGAAACCGCAGTGTAGTTGCCATTGAACAGCCATTCCGCCGCGGTGGCAATGCTGACTCTTATTGTGGTGATTGGGGTATATAACACTTTCATGACTTCCTGAAAATTTGCAAAAATCTTGTGCCTAACAATATTTACCTTGACCTTGTAAGTCAGTGCATTATCTTATATAAACGAGGCTCCATCGGGGAGACTCACATATATAAGATAATGCACTGGAAAAGGATCTTTAATTTTGAACCAGCGCAGCTCGGTCATGAAAGGGAAAATAACCAAGGCGATATATAAAGTTTAATGTTTAACCCACAGGGAGCCTCTCACAGATGGAAGCATGCAACATCCTCAAATAATAGTGTAACTCACCTGATTCCATTCTCTTCCACTTCAATATCGGGTGCTAAATAATACTGTAGAGGGTTCGGCCACATATCATCCTTGATGACCTGCAACAGAGATGTCTTATTAGATAACAAAGTTCTAAGTAATGCCCCAGTGAATCAGGCATCGATCCAGTGAATCAGACATCACCCCAGTGAATCAGGCAACCCCCCAGTGAATCAGGCATCACCCCAGTGAATCAGGCAACGCCAAGTGAATCAGGCAACCCCCCAGTGAATCAGGCATTGCCCCAGTAAATCAGGCATCACCCCAGTGAATCAGGCATCACCCCAGTGAATCAGGCATCACCCCAGTAAATCAGGCATCACCCCAGTGAATCAGGCAACCCCCCAGTGAATCAGGCAACCCCCCAGTGAATCAGGCATCATCCCAGTAAATCAGGCATCACCACAGCGAATCAAGCAACGCCCCAGTGAATCAGGCATCATCCCAGTGAATCAGGCAACCCCCCAGTAAATCAAGCATCACCCCAGTGAATCAGGCAACCCCCCAGTAAATCAGGCAACACCCCAGTGAATCAGGCATCACCCCAGTGAATCAAGCAACATCCCAGTGAATCAAGCAACATCCCAGTGAATCAAGCAACACCCCAGTGAATCAGGCAATCTTAATGTATTTTTCCACTGTGTTGTTCAAGTAATACTTTCCCCACAACATGAGATGGCATTTTATGTCACTTCGGTCGAGGTCGTTCAATATTTCTGAAGCTGGATAAAAAATTAAAAAATTAAATAAAAAGAAAAAACCCTACCTACCTCAGCCTACCTACCCTAATTTTTTCAAACTGTTAGCGGAAACATACTATTTTTTTTTGGCCTGAGCTTAAAATAGTACTGCGTGAATTTAAATACAAGTAAGGTATAGAGAAAAAATAGAATCTATGTGAAAATGTTTCTATAGAAATTTTATAATAAATAATCTTTCCAGAGAAGATGAGGCCAAAGCAGAATGAGGTCCCCAGTGGGTAAATTTACTTAATTAAGTGATGCTAGCCTGCTATGTGGGATAGTGTCACTAAGTTCACCCTCTGGGGACCTCATTATGCAAATGACAGGCACATATTCTCAGCCCTGATTAAGACAATACAAATACAAATATTTGTAAGTCGAACAAAGTCACATTAGAAAATTTTAACTTGACCTGTGTTTTCTGATTTGATGAATTCACCAAAAATCAAGAAATTCTGTTTAACCCTTTACCCAACAAACCGGCCAAATAAAGCTTCAACAGCCTAAAATATCTTCGGTCTCTCTCAATAGAACCATACAAATATGGATATCATTGGAACCGGCTCCTTGACCACATTGTGATAGTTACAGTTATGCCCTGTGCCAATGCATTCTCTGATATATGCGAGTCGACCATAGGTCGCCTCGCATATATAAGAGAATGCATTGGCCTAAAAAAAAATATTTTTTAACACTTTTTACCATTTTTTCTTACATTCTTTAACAATTTTATAATTTTTAATGTGTTAAGCCAATGCATTGGCACAGGGCCGTTCTGTTGGGTAAAGGGTTAACGAAAGTCGAAAAAGGGGCATAATTCCCTCAAAATCTTCAGACCACGACCAAATTCAAACTTAACTTGCGAGTTCTCAACGATCAACCATATACATGTACAATGAGAACTTTGCTTACCTCTGCAATATCATCAGCTGACGGATCCGTATTATCAAGGAACCATTTGAAAAATGTTCGACCTTGACCTTTCCTCCTTTTTCTTGCGTTGGCATCTTGTGATTTTGACCTGCTGGTTAGATCCATTCCATCTTTCCATGAGACATTCGTTGATTCTGATGCTGGGTCGCCTATACGATAGAATGATAAACCATGTTATAATTTTTAAATCAATATTCGGACAGTGGCGAGTATGAACAACAATGGAAAAATGTGAGACCTTCTGCCAGTATAAGATATCTTCTGTTCTACATTTGCTTCAATCACATGATTAAATATTTATGGGTGCCTATGATTCATATGTGATTTGAACAAAACTTTTTTCTCAGTGAAATCTTCATTGGCCATTAGATACCAATATCACAAATCTTTTAAATAAGATGTCTTTTAAGTTTTCATGTCGCTGATTGTTCAATCAGGTCTCAAAATAAGGTGCACAGCATCAAATTCATCCTCTGGGAACCTCATTCTGCATGGCTTGGGGAGACCTAGACACAGATAACAGTTCCCAGATGGTGATGTGCACCCATTGGGCACCTCTATTATGCATTGTGTCGTCTGCCAATTTGGAATGATAGAGAAACTAAACTAAAAAAAATAAAGAGAAACTATCTAAGTAAATGTACATGTATATTGGGAGCCTCGCATTTATAAGAGAATGCACTGGCTTACAAGGTAAAGGTAAATATTCTTAGGCCAATGTATTCTCTTAAATATGGAGGCTCCTATGGGAGACTCGCATATATGTGACCCGCCATATCAAATCCAGTCGTAAGTTGGGATTTTTTTACCTTGTGCCAATGCATTCTCTTATATATGCGAGTCGACCATAGGTCGCCTCGCATATATAAGAGAATGCATTGGCCTAACAATTTTTTACAATTTTAATAATTTTTTCTTGTATTCTTTAACAATTTTATAATTTCACCCATAGAGCCCCAGACAAACATGAGCAGACAACACTATTCTATATGCTTCTATATATGTGTGGGACTCCCTGCAGGGTAATGGATGTTTTTTATTTTATGTCCTAAAAATTGTAAGAAACATTTATTTAAAAAAAATGATAAAAAATTGTTAGGCCAATGCATTCTCTTATATATGCGATGCGACGCGACCTAGGGTAAAAAAAAATCCCGACTTACGACTGGATTTGATATGGCGGGTCACATATGAGAGAATGCATTGGCACAGGGTTTTCACAAAATTTCAGGAAGCTCGAGTAATGGAGGGTTAAACTACCCTTATGGAGCCCCGCAGACATGAGCAGACGGCACTCAGTAATATAAGCTGCCACCTGTATGGGGCTCCCTACAGGAAGCTCAAGTCATGAAAGGGTTAAAAGTTATACAAACCTGACGTGGCCAAGTGGAATTCCTTGACTAGTGACTCATTGGTAAAGTAAGGATTTGAGTTAAAGTTGAACTTGATCCTGTAACCTGACTTGATATCCTCAAACTCCTCAACCTCCAGCTGTAATTAAAGATGCATAGTCCGATGATTAAGAGCCCTCAATTACTAGTTATTTGGTTTCTGGGGTTAAATATATTTGATTCGAGACGAGGACCCCACCTATCAAAACTCAGGATGTATTACATGTAGATATCAATTTTTGAAATCTATTATTTTTCACCATCAAGACTTATAGTGGCCCAGTAAAAAGTTTGATGAGCCGGTCTTGGACCAAATTGCGGATGAAGATGGATAACTCCAAAATCAAGAGGCTTTGTGTTGATAATGAATGTGTCAATAATGTCAAAGTAATACTAGATTATCAACATGAAGAGATGTAAATGTACGTGTACATGTATTTAAAGTAAAAATCATAGATGGTTGCTGGCGGCTACATTTGATAGCTTCCATCTAGTAGATCAATATCAAGATTAATATGAAGTTTGGTGATGATCGGATGAGGGAAGTGGACTGTAGGGTGTGCCAAAGGATTCAGTCATGCAAAGAGTAAAATCCTAGATGGCTGCCTGTGGCCATGTTGTATGGCCAAATGACTCCAAAATGATTCGTTCCCATCTACATGTCATTGTTAACATCCATGACAAATATCATGATGATCCAACCAAAGGTACGGCATGTAGCCCATGCCAAAGGATTTAGTCATGCAAAGTGTAAAATCCAAGATGGCTGCTGGTGGTCATGTTTTTTGGCCGAATGACCCCAAAATGACTTGTGCCCATCTACATATCAATATTACCATCCATGATAAATTTCACGATGACCAGATAAACAGTACAGCCTGTAGCCCATGCTAATGGAATGAATTTTGAATCCAAGATGGCTGCTGACGGCCATGTTTTTTAGTAAACACTGAGGAGAGAGGAGACAGGTTTTGATATGAGAAATGATTCCTTCCGTATGTAGATAGTGTAAGCACTGAGGAGAGAGGAGACAGGGAGGACGGGTGTGTCATGATTCCTACCGTATGTAGATAGTGTAAGCACTCCTCTTCTTCATCATCTAGGACAGCTGATATCTGTGGATGGTTTACAAACTGACATCGGATAAGGAAAACAATGAAGAAGATTTTCAACATCCAAAGATTGGGGTAAAGTGATAATAAATATATGATAATAAGTGGCAATTCTAGATTAAAATAACATGAAGATGAACTGATAAAAACGTGATTATTAGTGGCAATTCTAGATTAAAACAAGAGGTGTGCACTCGAGTGCTAGCATACCCCCACCGTGGCAAATTCAACCCGCATTATCCGTAAACTCAACCAAAAAGATTTTTAACTTTAAAGAAAAATTCGGACTAATAATATCGATATGGTGTCACAAGAAGCTTGTACAGAAAAAATTATTCAAATCGGTTCATATTTGTTAAAGTTATTAAGTCAGACAGAATTTTCTAAGTCAAAATAAGTCGAAAATGAGGTGTAATATTACGAAAAACAGTCTGAGCCAATCCCTAGACGCATCATGTAGAGAGGCTATTGTGAGAAGCATGTATACCAAAAATTATTGAAATCGGTTCATATTTGTTAAAGCTATTAAGTCGGAAAGAATTTTCTAAGTTAAAATACATGTAAGTCGAAAAAGAGGCATAACTTGAAAAAAAATAGCATCATGCGGAGAGACCGTCCTAAGGAGATTGCATACAAAAATTTATTGAAATCGGTTCATAGTTGTTCGAGTTATGAGGTCGGACGGACGGACAAATGGACGGAGAAAGCGTGACGACGGATGCAGTCAATCCAGTATACCCCCCATTTTCTTCGAAAGTGGGGGTATAATAACATGAAGATGAACTGAAACAAATCTATAGCACATGTATTATAATTAAATAATCCAATATCATAGGTCGATTATGAACCGAATTTACGCGGGTATACATATATGTTCAACATATATCCTCAATTGGTCAATAAAGTGGCATCTTTGTGATCAATAGTGAGTTCATCGGGGAGAGCTTTCCGATAAATGGCAACAAGCGATATATCCGACTAAATCCTGAAACGTTACCCATAATTCTGCTGTGGATAAGGAGTCGATTAATTAGAGCATTACTGTATGCTACTGTCCTTGCCAGTTCTTTGATATACTAGTACGTTGTAGGTCTCTGGACACAAATTTTGGCTTTGAAATCTCATTTGACCCCCAACAGATGGTGACGTCAGAGAATTTACCAATTAAACGAGATTTACCAAAGTCGAAGATTGGATAACCATCTGGCTGGATGGGTCAAATGCCCACCATGGTCAGTGGGTTGTTTCCCTCCCTATTGAGGCGCTTGAAATTTGTGTCATGTCATACTTTAAAGATCTGACTAGTTGCTGAAGGATTGCGCACATATCATCTCATTTGACCCATCCAGACAGATGGTGATTCTAGAGAATGCCAACCAAACTTCATCTCATTTAACCCATCCAGCCAGATGGTGATTCTAGAGAATCCCAACCAAACTTCATCTCATTTAACCCATCCAGCCAGATGGTGATTCTAGAGAATGCCAACCAAACTTCATCTCATTTAACCCATCCAGCCAGATGGTGATTCTAGAGAATGCCAACCAAACTTCATCTCATTTAACCCATCCAGCCAGATGGTGATTCTAGAGAATGCCAACCAAACTTCATCTCATTTAACCCATCCAGCCAGATGGTGATTCTAGAGAATCCAAACCAAACTTCATCTCATTTAACCCATCCAGCCAGATGGTGATTGGTAAGTCTCGTTTAATTGGTCAATTTGAGTTGATAACTTGACATGTCATTTGGAGGAACATAATTAATTTTACAGGTTTGAACAAATTTGCGAAATTTGTTTTGTACTACCACGAATAAGACATAACACAAATTATTGGAATTTATGGGTCACTCGCATGTATATAAGAGAATGCACTGGTAAAGGATCTGTAAAGCTGCACCACCACAGCCTTGGGTTAAATGTGAAAAAGGTGACCCGGACATGGAACAATTGGGTTAAGAGTCAAATTTAAGTTTACAAGGATAGTGTATCAAATTCTACCAACACCCATCAAGATAAAGACACCTCACTGCTGACCTATTAATATCAATTATATAGCAGAGTTGGGCGACACCAATTTTTAAGTCTGGTTTACGAACATGTGGGGGAAAAGAAAGTACCCTGCTGGACAAAACAAGTGTCCACTTAACCGCAGTGCGGTTAGCATCCGCGGTTTGCATTGCCACCACGGTTGAAATGCAACTATACCGCGGCTCCACCGGCTAACTACAGTTGGAGCGCTGTGTACTTGCCATTCGACCATGGTGTAGTTGCCGCAGTGTGCGTTCATTATACTAAAAAAAGATGATACAAACCAGAAATCTAACCATGGTGTACATGCCATTCGGCCCTGTTGTGGTGTACTTCCGTTCGGCTGCGGTGTACTTCCGTTCGGCTGCAGTGTACTTGCCGTTCGGCCGCGGTTGTACATTGTACTTGCCGTTCGGCCGCGGTGCTCAACTGCAGTTACAAACTCTGACACCGCAGCCAAACGGCAAATACACTTGTTTTGTCCAGCGGGGTAGATGCAGGAGGGGAAACAAAATATATATATTCTCTCACCCCAGTATATTGGTTAAATTGTGGAATTGTACCTGAATTTCCCAATTATATATCAAACAGGGAGGGGGGGGGGGGTAGTAACAAATTTTGCAGCAACGTCTGCCGTTTTTTTGGCAACTGGCATTTTCAGGACCCACCACCCCCAAACGGCAAAAAAAAAAAAAATTTAGTCCCAAATTTTTTTTTACACCCACCCCCCCCAAATTTCACTAAAATTGGTCTAAAATCGCATAAAACTCTACTGATATCACTCATATGAGTGGGAATTATCTTAATTAGTTCAAATAACAGTTTAACTGTTTCAGAAGCTGTTTTAATTGAAAAAAAAAAGTTTTATAAATTGCTGATCACCTGTAAAAACTACATGTACTGTACATCTACGTACCGTGTCATTGTGCAGAACGCAAAAATTTCATAATTTCTAACTATTTCATGATTAGTCTGTCAACCAGGCCATTATCTAACATATTCCATACCACTTATGTTAGTCTACTTGAGCAACTTACTTCTATTATACTAAAATAGCTGAAACAGTCTGAGATACCTGTGGGGACTTCGCACACATTTTGATTTTAGACAGAGCCTTCATTTAGAGGTGGCCCCTTAGTGGCGCTTCAAGCACATTTGGTCATTGAAACATTTTGATTTATATATATTGAATTCCTTGCTCAATTTAACAAAACCAATTTTTTTTTTTTTTTTTAAATTAAAAATTTTGAAAAATTAATACCATTATAATACTGAGTCACCACACCAAATTTGGTTGAACTCGGTCCAGGGGTCTGAGAGAGAAATCTGGACAGATCTTATTAGTACTCGTTTATATATATATAGATAGATGACAAGCAGTCACAGCACTATACTAGTACCAGACTTGGATACTTTAGGTCTTGTGAGAGATCATCTGAGTTGAAAGGACATGTAAATAATTCACTGATTGGCTTGATGCACTGATGACAGATAGTTTTTACCCGTTGATAGTCACATTAATGTTTGAGACA